>LOEQ01000699.1:384318-396477 GCA_001685075.1 Bramus lutescens | reverse complement strand
TAGTAATAAATCCCCATTATTAGTAATAAATCCCCATTATTAGTAATAAATCCCATTATTAGTGAAGGAACCAGTAGCTCGAAAGTCGGCTTTACACTGTGATTCTTGTTATCTGCTGGACAGGGAGTTGTAATCTCTGTCAGGGAGGGGAGAGGCAATGAGGGCTGCTGTGGTCCTGTTTCCACCCCTAACCATATTCCCTCCCTCCCCCTCCCTTCTGTCCATCCTTCTCTCTTTCCTATATAACAAAGAAGCTGGCAGCACAGGAGAAAGCTCAGGTGTGGCAGAAGGTTGAAGCCTTGTCTCTAAGAGTCCCAGGAAACAATCTACAAAAGAGTTATGATTCACATATAGTTATGAATTTGAGATTTAATGACAGCCTCTTTAAAAGTCCTTTTCTTTCTTTCTTTTTGGGGGGTGGGGGTTCAAGACAGAGTGTCTCTGGAGCTTTGTAGCCTGTCCTGGAACTAGCTCTTGTAGTCCAGGCTGGCCTCGTAAAAATCCTTTTGACAAAATTGGTGGGTCATATAGTTTTTGAAGAAGATTGACTTCAGCCTTGATGCGCCCTACCAAGGAGCTCTGGCCCATGCTCCTTCATAAACTTGTCCTCAAAAGGGTTCCTCTTGATTTTTGAAAAGATTTTGAAAATGGAAGCAAAAAATATTGCCTTCATAGTTTTCTTGTGTGTTTTAGAGATTTTTCCCATAAGTCTAAAGTAGTGGGGAAATCCAAAACATTTTCCTTTTAACCTGTGACTTCCCTACAGCAAATGGCAGCTTCTGAGACCTCAGTCCCCGGCCAGGCCCCTCCAAGAGAGTGGGTCCAAAGACCAGCTGAGAGCTCACTGTGTGTTGCCATGGCAGTACTGGGTGAATCCACACGGAGGAAGATTGTGCAAACTGGCATCAAAGCTCAAATAACAAAAATAACAACAGCGAAACAAAGCAAAAAGCCTCCTAAAAGCAAAGCAAAACAGAACAAAAAGTAACTCCCTTGTTTGTAAACAGGCCTGTGCACAGGCTGGTACCTACTGTGGTGTGTAGCCATTGGTTTTAGACCTCTCATGCCAGAGCTGCACCAAATATTTAAAATTTAAATTCTCTATAAAATCATAAGTTTGCTCGTTGGAGAAGACAGATTGTGCTCTTGTGTGTATGTGGCCCTGTACACAGATGCACACATGCCTCTTTGTGCATTTTTTTCTTGTGCACACCAACGTGTGTAATGTACATACTTTTGGGATGAATTAGTGAATTTTTGCATACATGTGCAGTGTGTATGCTGGTGAGTGCCTGCCTGGGTCTAAATGTGTACGTTTTTGTGTAAATATGTGTTTTTTGCTAACATACCCAGGTGTTTTCTTATTTTTCTCTCCCTTTTGCAGAAACAAGCCTGTTAAACACCCTAGGGCTAATGTGCTGATTATCAGTGTCTGAGCATGCCTTCCCAAACATCTCTGCTATAACCCCTGGAAAAATTCTGACATATTATAAACTGTTTGAATTAGCATAAATCAGTAAACAACACATTGGTGCCAGCCCAATAGTGGAAGGATGCCGCGCATACTAAGTGGCTCGGCTCAGCCGTGCCAAAGCCAGCTATGGCACGTATCAATTTAATTCAACTCGAAATATTTATGAGTTTCCAGATGGAGAGGGGGCTTGGTAAGGACTGGGAGATACCAGGTGTGCACTGGATTCCCACAAGCCGTGCATGGGTGTGAGTGTGAAGGCATGTGGACACGGGTGTGACATAGCAGCAAGGAACATGAAGGTCTGGAGAGGGACAGTTTCCACTGGCCCGCCCATGGCACCATATTTTGGTTGTTTTAAGTAGAGCTATCCTACATGCTGGGGAATAATAGTTATCACTGAAGTGCACAGGTGGACAGGCACTATTCCTTAGGTCAGCATCCTGATAGAGACTTTGTTAGTGGGATGGGTTTGAAGCCTAGTACTTTTTTTTAAAAGTGAACATCTCTACTCTAAAGATTGTGCATCTGAGTGTGTGTGGATGTTCGTGTGTGTGTGTGTGTGTGTGTGTGTGTGCATGCATCTCTGTATGTATGTTATAGCCAGTTGTCAACATTGAATGTCTTCCTCAGTAGTTGTCCATCTACATTATTCTTTTGGCACAGGATCTCACACTGAACCCAGAACTCACTAGTTCAGCTAGGCTGCTAGCCAATGAGCCCTGGGGATCCTCCTGTCTCCTCCTCTGTGCTGGGGTTATAGCAGCAACTACCACAAACAGAAAAGTCTCTTCTGCCCAAGCAGTATCATAACCCCCCAGTTCACCAATGGCGTCTTCCACTGTTTTGTCCCCAGAACCAGGGACAGTGATGGCCTCAACAGTGACCTCCCCTACCTTTTCTCCCTAAGTTCTGAAGTCTTATCAAAGTGCTTTACTTACATTAACTCTCATAATCAGCATCTGGTTAATTTCAGCACATGATAAATGCCAGTCCTGGAGGCTGCAGGATGAATAGGAAGCCGTTGTCAAATGAGTGATTCTGCAAAATGATCACAGCCAGGAACTGTGTGCATGTAAGGTGCTAGCTGCCCGAGTCACCTAAGAAAACTAAAACAAATAAGTCACCTGGTGATGTGGCTAGCCTCTCATTTCATAAATATGAAATAAATAAAACTGAAGCCCAAACTTCTTGTAGCAGAAATAAACAGCAAGTGCCACCTCCCTTGAGCCATTGCAGGGTTCTGTATGTGTGTATTTGTGTGTGTGGTGGGGGTTATATGATGATTATATATTCTCATGCATTCTTCTGCATAGGGAAAGAGAAGAACTTTCCTTAAAGACAAACTGTGAACAGTAATCTATTGGCTAATGTTGGAAAACTGAGCTATGGAGAAACTGTCTGAAAAGGGGTACTTGGAGCTCCTAACTTGCTGCCCAGGCAGGACCTGGTATTTAAAACCTGTGCATTTTAAGCCTTATGAATATCCGAGAGGGAAAAGAGCTTGGCTTTACACCTAGAAACAAGTGTAAATGAAGTGGGTGCTTTGAACATTAAGCAAACAATTATTTTAAAAACTAAAGCTACTGCCATCTTTCAAGAATGTATGTAGACTTCATTTTCTTTTTGTTTAATCCTTGTAGAAATTCCCTCAACATTCATAGTTTTATGTGAGACTCATTGTATACATATATTATTAGATGCTCTATGTGAAGTTAGTTGAAGAAGACATTTGACTTACCAAAATCAAATATTAGGAGAGAGTTTAGCTCAGAAATAGATACCCTTTCTCCAGAACAGAAAATCTCACCACACAGAGAGGTTACTGGCTAGATGTTTTAAATTTCTTGTCAAAGCTTTAGTGAATTTTCTTCCTTGTATAAACAATTCTTGATCTCAAAAAAAAAAGTAATGGGGGCTGGAGAGGTGGCTCAGCGGTTAAGAGCACTGCCTGCTCTTCCAGAGGTCCTGAGTTCAATTCCCAGCCACCACATGGTAGCACACAACCATCTGTAATGAGGTCTAGTGCCCTCTTCTGTCCTACAGGCACATATGCAGACAGAATACTGAAAATACTATATACATAATAAATAAATAAATCTTTTTAAAAAAAGTAATGGATCTATCTAGCTATTTGCATTTGTGACAGAAGTTACACATTAGAGAACACGTATATTTACCAGCAATTTGGAACAGGGAAGACATTCAGAGAGCTCAGTGTGAGGCACCGTCCTGTTAACAGACTCCAGGAAGCTGTTCACATTATGGTGTAGAGCTGGAGAGTGATACTTCCATCAAAACCACGGGTGTGCTTCCGAGAGAGGAAGATGGTCCTGGTCTAGCCTGAGATGCCTGTCTGAATCTCTGAATTCTGAGAGAAGATACTCACAGTGACTGTGGCCAGGCCATGGAAAGACAGGCGACCCTGTGAGCCCAAGCAGAAGACCGATGGCGTGCCTGCCCCTCTCCTGGGCTAAGGCACACTGCTCATACTACATTTTCCTAAGTGGTTTCAGTATTGACGGATTGATTTCAAACTCGTTTTATGGAAATCTCCCAGTTTAATTAGATGGCTTTCCAGGGTCTGACAGCCATGCTTTTCATTAGTAACGAGTGCTGTGTGGCTGTAGAAGAGGCCGTTGCGAGTCCTAAAAGCCGACTTCATCCACAGTCGATCAAAAGCCAGAGACAGCCCACCAGAGAGCCCAGACCTGCACGCATGGCCACCTCATCAATTAGGAGCAAATGGCCAAGAAAAGATGTATTCTTAGCCTCTGAGCAAATAATGGAGATGGGTAAATGAAATTTGGTAAATCAAGATGAAATACATCTCAGAGTCTCTGTCAGCTTTGCTCTTGATTGGAGGATAGAAATAAAATTGATCAACTGGTGTCCACTCAGGGGCGGAAGGCTGTGCTATAGGCCACTGTGCTTTAGTTAATGGCAAGCTCAAGCCAGATGCAATGTCCCACGTATCATACTGACTCTGTGTGTTTTTGTTGGTTGACTTTGTTTCCAAGTACAAAAAGCCAGTCTGAATTTAGGTTCAGTTTGTCATCTTAAGATTATTGTGTTGTTCATTATTAAAACCAAACTTGTAAGTCAATGCTTTAGCTTTCCACACGTCTTTACAGTGTGATCATGTGTGTGCCTCCCAAGGATGATGTCCAGGCAGACCAGGTATCTCTGTGAGTGATGGGTGTGTGTGCTTGCCCTCAGCCCACTCTCAGATGCATCTGTAACTCGCCCCACCCCACAGATGTGGGATTTTGGTTATCCAGGCAACAAGTCCTATGGGGCATTGGTGTCTGAGCCAGAGGTGAGGAAGTCTCTCTTAGATGAGAGCGCTTGCTTGCTTCTAGCAAGCAGAGCAGACCCGAGAAATTGCTGTTACCAAGAAAACATGGTTTACTCTATTCTTTTTTCTCCAGAATTACTTTCCAAGCTCTCTCAGGTTTTACATGGAGTTCGTTAACCACGTTGGAGCGCCATTTGAGACCAGGGTCCCCAGTTCCCTTATTAACCCAGAGACCTCGCTTTAGGCCCCACATCTTAAAGATTTTTCCACCTCTCAATGGCACTAATTTGGGGACCAAGCCTTTAACACAAAAATCTTTGGGGATGCTCAAGTTTCTCTCTAGAGCATTAATACAGCTTCAATTAGTCAGGTATTTCTAATATGCCCTTACCTGTCAATCTTCATTTGCTTTTTGGAAAAGGTGAACGTGTGTGTTCTGTCCTGTGTCTCAAAGTTCTATATTTTCTTCCACAAACTAAAGGAGAGGACTCACTGGAGGACTTCATCTCAGAGTGACCCTGGCAGCCTGGCTGACTTTCTAACTTCCTGGTACCTGTAAGCTTCTGACAAATCACAGGAAAGCATCAGCTTGAGAGGAGATCTCAAACTCCAGGTGTCCCCATTATCTGATGTTACCTTAAATGTGCACAGTCTTAGCAAACTGCTGAAACTCAGCATGGGGAGGCAAACCATGCCCCACATTCCCATCTCTGCACCCTCTGGGATCTGTGGTCACCCTTATAAGGTGACTTTAGCAGCCTGAAGACTTTAGCATCCCTGGGGTCACCAGCAGGTAGCCAGCTCTCTGAGAATTCAGGAGTTCAGGTGAGAACAGGGGGCAGAAACAGTAATAGAAGCCATAAGGGAAGGCTGCTTGCCATCTGAATCCCCAGGTTCATGTTCAGTGACCTCACAGAGCTTAGGCCCACCTTCTTAGGGATGGTTCCACCCACAGAGGACTAGGTCCCCTTACATCATTGAACTATCAAGAAGATGCCCCTCAGCCATTCTGTTGGAAGCGATTATTTAACTGAGGGTCCTTCTTCATAGGTGTGCCAAGTTAGTGACCAAGATTAGCCAATTATGTCTTGAATGATTTTGAAAAAGTGGAGAGTAAAGAATGAAAGGGGCTGAGGAGGGTTGGAACCTTGCTCAAGAACCCAAGGACACTGTCCTTTCTTTGTTCTACAAAGGCCTTATGGGTAGTCCTCCTGGACAACTCGGGGCTCCTTCTCTGGGAGATGAGTCTTTGACTCCAAGGACTGGGGTAAAGCACAGCACTGTGCTCCCAGAACATTGTTCTAAAGGTGGTGGATTCTGATACTTGGTCCTCACTGATGGTGAAAGAAAGAGATGTACCCGTGGTCTGCAGATCTACCTGTGTCCATAGATCAATAGACTTTACACCAGGAGGCCTCCTAAACAGCCTTATATACTGTTCGAGCACAGTCTCTGTTCTGGGCAGGGGTTGAATCATTGTGGCTGCCGTTCACATTAGTTACAGGAAGGAGAACCAAGAGAGTCTCCACCAACCTTTGCCATCGTATGGGGGTTGGCAGATCAATGCAAGCCAATCATGCAGCACACAGGCTGCATACAACTGAGGATAGCATAATGCATAAATGCATAAACATTAAATGCAGCCCAACACATTTACAGATGGCCATCATGTCAGTGTCAAAAGGTTGGATCCCCTTGTAGCAGCTTCCAAGACTATATGTGGAAGGGGAAGCAGGGAGTAATGGCTGAAATTCCAGCTGAAGCTCTATGACCCTCCTCCCCATCTACTACAAGGAACATTGACAGTCTTGTTGCCATTGCTGTAGACATGGCTATCACTGTATTGCTTTGCTTATTTTGTTACCATGACAGCGAATTCTGCTCTATAATGGCCAATGATCCTATCAGGCCCAAAGGAAAAAGTTACAAAATGTTTCATCCTACATTTATGGGGGTCATATCTAACAGGGTGGGGAGGCACAGTCACCATTAATAGATCCCTCATACAGTGCCAAGCTGGGTGTTCAGTGTATGACATAAATTGTAAGAGACAGCCAGCTACTGAGAAGAAGCTGCCACCAGCTGGTCTTTCTTCATTCCTGGCTTGAGATCCAGGTATTCCCAAATGATGCATAACATCCTAGCATCTTGCCCATGACAAAGGACCGGATATGAAGAACTTTGATCTTCTGGTGGCCAAGTACTTACTTGGCATTCTGACATAGTGTACTTTCCCCAGATGTCTCTCCAGGATCTGCCGTGTATCCATATACTGACAAGAAGGGCTGTTTTACTGGAAGGGAAGAAGTGTTTGAACCATGGTCGTTGGCCTCAGCTTTTATCTTTGTCAGTATGCAGTCCATTTGCCCAATCCTGTTCACTTTTTTTCTCATCTAGGTTTCACACTGAGTCAGAAACAGGAAGAGAACAAAGAAAGGTACCAGGAGGTGCCATCTAGTCTTTATGAGTTTCTGAGCTAGGTGGTCAGTGGTGGTGGCTTTTAGATGCTTAGGCTGGTCCATGGCACCGTCACTGAACCACAAGGAGAAACTGGCTCAGTGTATGTGAGTGATGCTCTCAGGCAGAGGGCTCAATTCTTACCAGACTGAGAAAGGCCATTGCTATATCTTAAGTAGCAAGTTCTATGATTTAGGAAAGAAAGATGCTAGGCTCACAAGACCCAGTTAAAGTCACAATCGAAACCAGAGCCTAGGGCTAGCAGAACATTAAGGGAGACACTTGATTCAGGGTTCCTGGCCATGGGACTTTCTGGCCTTGTGCAGGGTACATGTCACATGTGGCATCTTCCTTTCTTTCATGGCATGCCTCTGGTTGTTAGATAAACACCTGTGAATGCCAGAACTAGAAGTGCTATGTCTGCCTGTAGTTCAATAGCCAGCAAAGATGAGCACAGAATCCGAGGGCTTTCAACTCTGAACCCCACCCCTATGCACAATGTGCTGCTGTGTACTGCTGAGAAGAAAGGACTGTGCTGTTGCTCCGGCTTATGTATGATCATCCCCAGTGTTATATTTCCCAGATCAGAGGAGAATGAACAGAGGCAAGAATCTGCATGGATTCATGTTGAAAAGACTCATTATGTGCAGGACACTGCTCAGGCTGCTGGTACAGAACAGGTTAAGAGGCAAATGTTTGTCAAGTTCTGACATCTTGGGCCAGAGAAGGCACCTCTTGGCCAGAAGGAAACAGGGAGGTTGGGGTTAGACTGTGAGAAGAAACCCATGGGTGTCAGTGCAGAAATCACCCGAGTTCAGATTCTCCTTACCCCACTGCAACTGATGTGACCTTTGACCACCTGAAATTTGTGGCTCCTGGGGCTTGAAGGCTGATGGCTCAGCAGGTAGGAGTGTTTCCTGCTCTTGCAGAGGGTCCATGCTTTGTTTCTACATTGGGAAGCTCACAACTGCCTGGACTCCAGTTTCAGGAGATGTAACATCCTCATCTGGCCTCCATAGACACCCATGTATGAGTAGTATACTTCATTTACACAGACACACATACAGGTAAGTAAAAATTAAATAATTATTAAAAGATAATAAAATAAGGGAATAAGGGTCTCAGCTTCCAAGATCTGCCATAGCAAGCCCAAGTTGCCATTCCTGCCTACTCCTGTGTCCCTTAAATCATAGTCTGTCGGTCGGGGCATGATCTTCTGAGCTCTTCTTATTCTTTTCATCTTTCTATTTTCCCTATTTCTATGGTGGACACAAACTCTTACCAGGATCGTGGAGGACTCATTCCTTGACATCCCCATGAGGCAACACTGTGATTGGCAGCTTTACTGACATCTCCACTGGATGTTAATGGCCATGCCCATGGATTTGTTTCCAGAGAGATTTCATGGAAGGGAGACTGACCCTTGTAAGAGCTGGAGTCCTAACAAATAGAGAAGAGGAGGCAGTGTTCAGGAGATGGTTCAGTGGTTAAAGAATTTGCTACCCAAGCCTAAGGGTAGGAGTAGGTTCAGATCCCAGCACCAATGTAAATGACAGGTTGTCATGGTGGCCTGCACTTGGAAGACAGAGATGGGGAATCCTTGGAACTAACTGCATAGAGACTAGTTGTTGTACAGCTGAGATACTCTGCCTCATTGGGTGCGGTGGAGAGCTAGGGAGGAACACTCCTGACGTCACCTCAAGCCTCCACACAGGTAACACACATTCAGATATGTCTGCACACCACACTCATTTTACAAAACAAATCAAGCAAGCTGGACACCAACACTGTTTTCTCTGCATCCTGGACATTGATTAGATGTGACCAGCCTCCTCATGCCTCTGTTATCATCCCTCAAACCAAAAGCCAAAAGAACCTGCCCCCCTTGGCAGATGCTTTTTCCATGGTAACAAGAAAAGTAAATAACATATAAATAGATGTTGCTGTCATACTGACGTCCATATTCACTGCAGATTTAGCCAAATCCTGATCTTTGACATCAGGGCATACAAATTTGTCCCAGAACCATAAGTCTCATTAGCTATGCAAATAACTAGGGTATGTGTCGATATGGGACCAAGTATTCTCAGTATTCAGTACAGGTGAAACTCAGGGTCCTAAAAATACAATAAGTCTAGAGAGCATCCTAGCAAAAATGTATAGAGTTTATGATAAAGAATTTTGTTACAAGATTTCTTTTAATAAATAAGAACTTTTATTATAGTCTGTGGGGTTTCTGTTTAGAAGACAGTATATGTAATTCTCAGTGCCGCTGCTATCAAAAATTGCCAATGACGTATGTGGGTGGTTAAAAGGCTTCCAGTATAAGACAAGAATAAGGAAGTCCATCTCTCTATGTGCTGTAGTTTACTAACTCGGCTACAATGGCAATCTTCTTGGGAAGGGTGATCTTAGTCTGACTGGAGGAGTAGATATTATCCACAACTTGTCACAGTGAACAGGGACAGTGTCTCATGTCAGAGGGTTCTCAGGAGGTGCCAGGCCACACCCCTGCTCCCCATGATTGTCTCAGCATCACACCATCACCATTTGCCCTACCATTTATTAAACATTTAAACCAGAAAGGGACATTAAAAGGGGCCTTCAGATTAGGAGAACAATTGGAAAACCTCTAAGAAAGGAAATATCGTATTAATTCATTAAGTCAAACTGCTTGTCTCTACACTCGTATGACTGGAATTGTGGTTCATTAACTTCATTTCTTTATATGACTTAATTAGCTCAGAGGAGGCCAGAAATTAATTACCAGCTTATATAGTTTGTGCAGAATGGCATTCTGTTTATTTAGTTTCTCCTATTAACTTTTAATCTCTTCAAACAATAAAAGAGGTAATTAGTATTTTATAAACAAAAATGAATGCAACAAAGGCAAAAAATTCACCAAACACCAAAGATTCTGTGAGGACCTGATAGTTGAGTGGCAGGAGCAACAGACTTCCACGGCATTCCCTGTGAACACGAGGCGTTGGGGCATGTGTGGGCCTGAGCTAGGGCCACATCTAACACGAAGAGAAGGACTCTGGCCTTCATGGAGCCGAGACACCAACCTCAAAATACCTCCTGCTGTTCAAAAAAATTGTCTGTGTACTCAGCCGAGCTTCTGTGTACTCTCTCCAGAGACTGGAGCACATTTTTACCCGTGGACAGAGGTGCACAGGGGAAATTGGCTTAAATATCTAACACCACCCTGTGCTGTGGGGACAGCAAAGGAGGGTCTAGTCAGCTTTACTGCCTGGATACGTTAGTTACTGTAATGCATGTTAGATAGTCATCAACTCTACTAAACAAAAAGATGACGCAGAATTAAAATGTGGGCTGACATTGAAATGGATGCTTCTGAGAGTGGCATGCATCTGTTTTAAAATCAAACAACACACAAGCAGCACAAATGTCAGTAAAATCTAGCCACAGTGCTGCTTTCAACGTGGTGTGTTTCCTGAGTGTTTAATCCTCAAATGCTTTTAAACTTCAAAGGAATTTTCACAATGCATGTATCTTGCTACTTTCTAGCGAGATATGTAATGAATTACAGGAGTTATTTAATCAATGTATTTTGTTAGCATAACATTAATATTAATTAAATGTTCATTAAAAAAATTGAATCCTTAACAGCCTGACACCAAAGGCTCTAAGTGTTGTGCTCAAGCCGCTAGCTCAGCAGGAAGTAGCTTCCCCGAGAAGCTCTTATCAGACAAACTTATATTAGCAGAAAATATCCAACAAGTTCTTTTAACACGCATTATTTCCTGCAAAATAATAACCTGAACTGAAAAGATCCACTGCGCCTGATTGGCCCTGCGCTGCTGCGAGCGAGGCTACCCCCTCCGAGAGCTGCACTCTAGCTACATCGTGTGCTCAACGCCGTGAGATAGCGCACGAGAGAAAACCCATCCACCAAATCCTTTAGGTCTATAAATAGAGCCCCAAGAAAACGCAGCCATCTTCCCATGTCCTGGGAGAAGAGGTGTAACCTAGAAGAAGTAGGGAGGGAAGGGAGGCCCCTTCTTTCCACCCTAGCTGGAGAATCCCCCAAGCGAGAGGTTTTCAAAAATGGTCACTAGATACGGCGCGTTCGCTATCTGATGGCATCAATATCTTGTGACTGAAGCTTTGAATTTTGCAGTCACTATGGGGCCATATTAAATTGTTCATTAGAAGGGTTTGAATCATCAAAATTGATTTTTTTTTTTTTTACCCGTAACAAAATGGAGCTTCTTATCCCCTGCCCTGCCTTGCCGGGAGCCTCCTCTGTCTGTGTTCTGAAATCCTCCTGATGTGAGCAGCTGCCATCTTCCCTGATTAACAGATAGTCCTGGATGCTTATTGCCAGCATTAGCCTCCTAGCACAAACCACGGTGCTCCTCAGACCCAGCTCAGGCAGCTGTCCCCAGGGGCTACCCTCCCACATACGACTGGAGAAAGGACTTCCCAGGGTCCCAGAGGGCAAGCCTAAAATGCCAAGCATATTGTGATATTGTGTAAGCGAACACCACAAAGCTTCTACTGCTCTGCTCTGTGGGGACAGGGAAAGAACAAGTTTGGTGTGTGTGTGTGTGTGTGTGCATGTGCATGTGCGTGTGTGTGTGTGTGTGCATGCACATGCCTGTTCGCATGTGCTCATATTGGGATAGTCAGTGATGGAACAACACAGCTGGTTCGAGTGCCCAGGCAAACGGCAGCTTTTGTTAAAGTAGAATGTGCATAATTCCACTCTTGTCTTCTCCTTATTCACAAGTCAGAGGACTATACCCTCAAAGATGCCAGCATTTGGCACCAGGGCCTAAGGAAAGGGCACTTCCTCTCTCCATGACCACTTTGCCTGGTGAAAGACTCCAAGTTGGCTGTAGTTTTCAAGAAAGGCCATAGCCATCACTCTGGCTCTTTTGAATTAAGCAAAATTCTCCAACCCCCC
>LOEQ01000699.1:367357-384295 GCA_001685075.1 Bramus lutescens | reverse complement strand
CCAACCCCCCCCCCGGCTTAATTGGGGCCTGTGAGTAATTTGTTTGCTTGTTTGTTTATGGGAATTTTGGGAGAGGGTTTGTCTGTGTAGTCCTTGCTGTCCTGGAACTCACTCTGTAGACCAGGCTGGCCTCGAACTCATAGAGATTCTCTTCTGCCTCCTCAGTTGCTGGGGTTAAAGGCGTGTACCACCACTGCCTGGCTGTTTCTGTAATTTATCCCCCAAAGCTGTTCCCACCTAGGAATTCATCTTCTTCATCTCTGGTTTTGTGTCTTTGCTGTGTGCACTGCTCCCTAAAGAGAGGCCTTGTTACTTCAGAACTCTCAGTCCAGGGCACAAAGTTCTGAACAGAATCTCTATGGCCACCCAAGAGTTGTCACCTCATCTTTGTCCCCCTGCTCTCACACTTGGGATCCTGAGATGTCCGCGATTGGAGGAAGAAAGAAAATGTAAGACCCCTATAATTTTATTTAACTAGGAATTTCTCCCTGAACCAGCCTGTACTTGTGTGAATAGAAGCATTAGTTGCCCTCGTTTCAGGGCCCATTTTCCCCTGTGCCTCTGTAACAGACAAGAAAGTTCTAACATATAAACCTCGCTCTGGCGTGAAGAGGTGGTTCAACAGGTAAAGTGTCTACCACACAAATATGAGAACCAGAGTTCAGTCTGCAGCACGCATATCAAAGTTGTAGGCAGCAGAACCTTTAACCCGAGGGCTGGGGTGAGGGTAAAGCCGGGTGGGTGGGGTTCTGGGGCTTGCTGTTTAGACAGCACATGCTAAACAATGAACTCTAGGTTCAAGGAGAGACCCTGTCTCAAAACAAACAACAAAAGTAATACAGAAGTAATTTAGTCAGACATATTAACTTCAACCTCTGGCCTACACACACACACACACACACACACACACACCACATCACACTACAGAAAAAAGAAGGAAGGAACGAAGGAAGGAAGGACAGAGTCATAGTAAATTGCACAGACTTGTAGCCCACACCAGCTCAACCCAATAACCTCAAATTTACCTTAGACCAAGATTCCTACTTGAGAGAATGAATTCAGTATATTCAGGTGATACCACCAACGGAACCAGTGGTTTCAGGTGACCCTACCAATGGCATCAGTTGTTTCAGGTGACCCTGCCAATGGGATCAGTGGTTTCAGGTGACCCTACCAATGGAATCAGTTGTTTCAGGTGACCCCGCCAATGGGATCAGTGGTTTCAGGTGACCCCGCCAATGGAGCCAGTGGTTTACATACCTGCGTATGGGAACAGCAGTGCATATGGTGTGGTGAAAAATGATCCTGTGTCTGGGGAGGTGAAGTACTGACCTCACAAGCAGGAGGATCTGATCCGATCTCCCAGAACCCATGAGAAGAGACAGCATGGCGGCATGCTCTTGCAATTCCAGTGCTGGCAAGGTAAAGCCAGGGAAATCCTGCTGGCACGCTCCAGACCATTGAGCAATCCCTTCTCAAGCTGACAAGGGAGCTAACACCTGAGGAAAAACAGTCAGTGTGGGCCTCCGTCCTCTACAAGCATGCACACACACAGCGCATCACACCTACACACACACATGCACATACACAGTGCATCACACCTATACACATATGCACAATGCATGCACGCATGCAAACGCACGCACACACATGCACACACGCATACACACACGCACTTCCTATCCTAATGCAAACACACACAGACACATACACAAAGTGTAAACCAGGATCTGTAACCTCAATCCTGGGGCCCTGTGACGTCCCCCTGAGCTGACTTTTTCAACCTCTCTGTCAGCTCAGCTTCACGCCTTCTTGTCCTATCTTTCATTTCCCTGAATTCCTTCTTCCACATCTGAATCACAGTCTTTAGCCACGATTTCTAACATGTCTCCAGAGCAGATGCCACGGATGGGGCAAACACTCCTCAGACATATGCGGATCTTAGATAAGTCCCAAAAGTAGGTCAGTAGGCCCTGTCTACCAGCTCTTGTTAGACACCTCAGTGGATTCAAACGGGAACAGCTACACTGCCATAGCTGTCCAGACTACTAGTCATTCCATGTTAAAGGGGAAATGGATCCCTGACAGTCTTCTCGGGAAAAGGTCCTAGATCTTTGACATTTAGAAAAGGAGCATTTCTCCCATGTTAGAAAGATGTTCAGAGTAGCAGGGCAGAGTCAATTCCTCCTTCCCATCTGAGACTTTGAAAGCATGACATTTTCTTGGAAGTATATCCTGTCACTGGCTGGGAGAGCCCGGTGACCCTCCAGGCTCTTTATGTTTTATAGACCTGCGTTCCCTTTAAAGCAAAATACAACAGGGTTGGGCAAGGCGTCCTGAAACAAAGTCCTTTAGCCCTGCAAAAAGTGTCTTTTTTCCTCATAGAAGATCCTCCAGAGACTTCTGGAGGCTGCAGGGAGGAGGGGCTGAGTTGGGAGAGTCTCTTCTGGAGGGATCACAGGAGATACTATGAACAGTTAGGGGACAATGTGCGGCCAAAGAGACTTAATTTATCAGAAGTCTTTTCAAAAGATCCAAATGATTTCCAGACACTTATGGCAAGATAGCGAGCAATGTTGCAGGGCATCGCCCAAGGAGACCGAGGGTAGGGCACACTGCCCCAAGACAGAGTTCTTGATGCATTCAAGGGAACTGAAAATCAATATATATGTAGGATTTTTTTAAAGCATACTGTGGAACAAATCCTACCTAGTCATTTCTAAGTGCAGAACGCTGTATTTTAAGCATTTGTTTTTTTTTAAACCAGTCACGTGGAAATGTGGAGACAAAGTTAAATTATATAAGCTTGTATATTGCACATAGCAGCTAACACACAGCAAGCAGCTACTGCTATTTTGCACGTTGGCTCCTGTGAACTACATTTCTCACATCTCTAACCTCTGATGCCTTGTTCTGTTCTGTTTTTACAGTTTAGCCTGCTGCAAAGGTTTTGTCTCTTTCATTGATTTAGGAAATTATCTCTTTCAAGGAAAATATTCTTGCCCCTGTGTGTTCTCTTTGGATTTTCCCTTTTGTGCTCTCCCTTCCATGTGGGCAGGGTGAGGATCTGTAGAGCTGTCTCGAGCCCTAGCCCTCAAGGTACATGCGCACAAGTGGAGTCAAGGCTGCAGGTGCCTTCAAGTGGCCAATGTGTGGGTTTTCTCTGTGGCCTCCTAGCAGGGTAACCCTCTTCTAGGAGGAACTACTTATCTGTCCCTGCTTTTAGATGGGGAGGAATGCCCAACTAAGGAAGATGGATCCTTCTTGACCTACCAGAAAGCAACTCCCCTTTAGATGTGGTGACCCAAGGACATTTTGCCCCCAGACCTGCTCTGCCACGTGACACACACATGTGACTGTAAACTACCAATATGGCTTGTTGTTGTTGCTGTTGTGGCTGCTGTTGTTGTTTGCACTAGAGTGGTAAGGTACTCTGCCTTGGTTTGCTTCCACTGGTTCCTGGATTACCGAAAATCCTTCCGCCGCCGAAATAAGTATCAGTAGAGCCTCTCTTCTTTTGAGTCCATCTTATCTACAACCAGCCAATAGTTTAAGTTTTTATAGCAACCATCCAGGGTCCTATCAATTCCTCAGACTTCTTGTGTGAGATGAAAGCCGCTCTCTTGGACAACTACAATGTTTCCAGTATGCTCACTCCATATTAACTAAGCTTCTCCCCCGAAAAGCCTTCCTACCCTACCCAGTAGTGAGGCTTTGCTGTCATACACTCACCCTGACAGCGCTAAGGAAAGCTTACCCTCAACCTCAGCTCTAGAACTCCGTACTCCACACACACACACACACACACACACACACACACACATGTGCACACACACATGCACGCACACACACACGCACGCGTGCGCACACATACACACCCTACCATGTGCTCGACTCCCCATTCCCCTGATGTATTGATGTATCTCCTGATGCACAGAGGGACCAGTAGGTCCCTACCTGCACAGGGAGGAAATGATCTCTTTCCATTATTCTCACGGTGGACCAAGGTTATTCTCTTTATCATGTGTGGATTTTATTGAGTGATGCCAAGTGAGATGAATAGAAGCAAATAATGACAGGGCTGCGGTGATGAAGCACGAGGAGGGGTCGCCAAGGTTCTGCACTGAACAAATTGAGTCACATCTACTTCTCATCCATTATTTAGGGGTGATTGGCCAGGCTTGGCTTCTATAGATTTGATAATCATTCAGATGTCCATATTTAATATGTAACATAAATTTCTCATTTGAATGCCGATGGCTTGTCAACTCTGAACAACAATGCATAAAAGGTGGGGTAACATATGGATGCTCAGAAATATTTGATGTGAATAAATATGTAAGAGAAAGATAATAAAATCGGTTTCTGCCTGCCTGCCTGCCAGCGAGCCTTCATGTCAGACTGGACAGCCGTCTAGCGCTGTGATTGTATGCAGCCGTATCCTATGAATATTGGCCTCCACACTGGAGATTAACGCACAGCAGATGTTTCTCTGCGGGCTAACAGATATATCACCCCTGATAACGGATGACAAACGCTGTTCCATACTGTGTCAGACAAAACCGGGGCTCTTGTAAAACAAGTCTTACAGCTGGAGTGGGAGATTTTAACACAGTTACCTCAAGAGAAGACCAGCAGACACTTCCCAGTTCCCAAGGCACCTGTGCTATGTTGCAGTCTCTCCCAGAACACCCAGGAAGTCAGGTGAAGGACAGCTGAGGACAGGCTGGCTGTGAACAGCAAGGGGCCTCAAGGCGTCTCCTGCTTCCCTGGGTTCCCATGTCCTTCCCCTCTTCCCTGGGATCCCTTCTTCCCATGAAGCCTCCAGCCTGGGGCAAACGTGTACAAGGGGAGAGATGGCACCCAGAGAGCAAGAGATCTGTGGTCCCAGGGAGGGGCTGGTCATTTTCTTTCCTCTGATGGTTGCAGCAACAGCCTGCTAAAATGCATGAACCACCTAGAGGTAAATATCACGGGATGAGACAGGTGAAGGAAAAGCAAACAGTAACAAAAACCTTTGCACCAAGTTTCACACCAAGCTGACAAGCCAGTTTAATGGCTGTGTATTATTATATGTCCATTATATGACATGCCCTCCGCCACACGGCTGGCAGGGTGAGCTAGTATTGGTCCCTTCCCTTTTACTTATTTCTTTATTAATTCTGGTCTTACTCCCCACCTCCCCTGCAAAATAAACACAGTCTCTTCTGTAACCTTCACAACCGAAGGACTTCCAGGCACGTCAGAAATCAAGGAGGTGGTCTGGGAGCTGTTGTGCTTTGCTTCTTCAAAGACAAGGTAGTTTCCATTTCTAGGGCTCCTGGACCAGCTACAGACCACACTCTTGGGGACACATGCCTTCCTGGAAGCCTGCATAGGTGCCAACTGAGCAAGAGCTCACACGACAACATGGCAACTTTCAGTGGGTTTCTGACTAGGCAATGAACTTTTCCTCACCTCCCCCTCCTGACCCAGATGTAAGTTTCCAGGTACCGTGTTTTCCCCAAGCAATTTTATACAATGAGCCAGTAACAGTTGTTTGTCTGATAAAGCGCGTACTATTTAGAACACAGATGTTTGATTATTATTTATTTCTCTCTGAAGCCCTCTAATTCAGTCCCAAATGACCTCTTTCCCTCCTTTGCTTAAATTTAATTCAGAATGTATGTTGTTGGTAACTGACAAATAATTTAATTATTAATAGGATGCTGAAATGCAGGGCGCCATAGCTTGGAAACCTGCAGGGGCCAAAGCGTTCCCACCTCCTTCCTCCCTAACACTGATGAGACTGAGAGGAGATGCAGAGCACACAGGGCGTTGCTACAAGTGGGGTCCTCCTCTGTGTTGGCCTTGCCGTGTTATGGTGCACCATACAAATCCCCTTCAGCACATTCTTCTCACAGGGTCTGTGAGTCTTACAGACATGCATAGGCAGCTAGTGTGCCCCATGCATAGCTGTATGAATATGAAATTTATGGTCACAGAGCGTGCATGAGGAAAATCCCATCTTCCAAGAGTTAGAACTAGAGCATTACAGGAGGGGACCCCCTTACAGACAAAGAAGGGAACTCAGTGAGGGAAGTGACCCCCCCAACCTTCGGAGCTGACTGAAAATGAAGCAGGCAGTTACTCTGCAGTAGCTTCTTAGCTGGGCTGGAGCACTGCTGGGCAGGAGCACTGCCGGGCAGGAGCACTGCCGGGCTGGAGCACAGCTGAGCAGGAGCACTGCTGGGCTGGAGCACTGCTGGGCAGGAGAACTGCTGGGCTGGAGCACTGCTGGGCTGGAGCACTGGCTGGGCTGGAGCACTGCTGGGCAAGAGCACTGCTAGGCAGGAGTTCTGCTGGGCTGGAGCACTGATGGATTATAGCACTACTAGACAGGAACACTGCTGGGCAGGAGCACTGTTGGGCTGGAGCACTGCTGGGCAGGAGCACTGCTGGGCAGGAGCACGGCTGGGCAAGAGCACTGCTGGGCAGGAGCTCTGCTGGGCTGGAGCACTGATGGATTATAGCACTACTAGACAAGAACACTGCTGGGCTGGAGCACTGTTGGGCAGGAGCACTGTTGGGCTGGAGCACTGTTGGGCTGGAGCACTGCTGGGCTGGAGCATTGGTGACAAAGCTGTCATGGGTTGGAGCCCCGTGTGGCCAGTTAGTTTCATAGGCTGCCTTACTAATCTCACGCTGCCTTGTGGACTGGCCAGAGGAGATTGTCACCAGCAGCACTTCAAAGGCAGCCTGGCTCATTGCCGCAATGCTAGAAAGAAGAACAGTGTCTCGGGCTGTGGCAGAGGGTGTCATGGGCACGGGGGTTGTTTCTTGGAAGTTGCACACCACCTGGAGCATGTGGTGGGCATCTTCAGAGCCTGGACAGTGGAACTCGCCAACCTGCCATGCACTATGGTCTTGGTATCATTCTAGGAGCAAAGGCTTTAATCATTTAATTCACATTTTTTGATTCCTGAGTTTAGAAACAGAAACCTTCCATTCTCCCCTTCTCCCTCCTGAAACAGGAGTTCTCAGGAAAAGAGAATTGTCCTTTGTCTATCCCCAAGTTCTTTATAGGCTCCATCTCCATGTCTGGACATTCTACATTGCTGATAAAGGCACGCGAGAATAACTAGCACGTGGGAAGAACTCTGACTTCCCTGCAGAGCCCTGGAAGATTGCTCTGTTAGTCTCCATCTAGATTTCAGCACTGTTAGATTCCTGCCAGCTCCCAACCTGCAACCCTTCCTCACTCTTGGGAGCCAAGAGAGTTTTCTCCCACAGCACAGAGAGGTAAACAGTAGGTACTAATGTACAACTTGGAATCGTGGCCTGTATCTGTATTTTACTGTTAAGTATGCATATGCATTGCACATGTTGAAGGCAACAGGGTAACTTCAGAGAGTTGGTGTGGAGATGGGTTCATGCAATCAGCAGTTGACGGAAAAGGTGGGCAAGGCCTTTTCAGATTGACAGCCACAATGTGTCAAGAATTAGAACTAGGACAGTCCTTGCAGATGACTTCGTGCAGGGCCCAGCTGAGTCAAGGCATCCCGTGTGACTGTGGCCATCAGAAGAAAAGAAAAGGACTGGAGATGCCACCTGGCGCTGACTCCATCAAAGCCACACAGAAAAAGCAGAAGGAACTCTGCACAGATGAGAAGAGGGCCATGCAGGTGAGGGTCCAGAACCCTCTTCTTTGGGAACTGACTGCCTGTATCTGTGCAGTAAACATCAGGAAGGGTCAAGAGTGGCTTTGGTGCCAGGGTCACCCATGCCCTTCAACGTATGGAAGCTGAGTGGACACAGCTTTGCCATCTCCTGGCCACATTAGCCATGCTGCCTAATTGGTTTCTCCTTCGTTTCAAGGTGTCACAGATTGTAATAGCTCCTCACACACGTCTGTGATGCTCCAGTAACGTTTGGATTCTGTGGTGCTGAGCTTTCTCTTCATAATGTTGGGCTTTCATTTGATTACCCTTAAGTTCCTTGCCACCCCTTTAAGTTAGGAAATAGGACATCAAAGCATGGTATCTTCTAAAATTCCTGGGTGAAAAGCAGTGTGGCAAACACGGAGCAAGGGAGAAGAGGTGGTGGTACGATAAGCTATGTTTGAATAACCCAAAACTCTACACCCAGAAAGAGGCTCCAGCAATCTAGCTCATATAGCATAAAAAATAAATAAATAAATCTTGTACTGACTCCAGTCTTCAAAGGTCAGGTGTGCTGCTCGGTTCGGCTTCCACTGTTCCTGGGGGACTGTGAGGCTGGAACTGTAGACTGCAGTGTCCCTTGAAAACTGGAACACATTAGCATAATAACTAAAGACCTGCATGAGCAGGAGGCAGGCAGCGCAGGCTGGGCCTCCAGCTGCTGGAAGAGGGTTCCCAGCTCCTGCCCTGGCTTTTCAGGGTAGGCAAAAGGAAAAGGAGGGGTTTGGGGAGCCTGTGGGACCTCCAGGGCCACAAGCAGTTTCTGTACCACAATGATCAATGCTCCAAGAGAAGGTCTTTGGGTTCTCATGGACTCTTTGCTTCTGTTAACAACAACTTAAACATATTTTCCCTAATGCCACTTTTGTGTGTGTGTGTTATTTCTAACATAAAACAAGTAAAGATCCATTATGGTTAACAAATGCTACTCATTGAACAATGCTTGATTATGGAAACAAACAAACAGCAAAAAACAAACAGACAAAACCACCACCACCACCAAAGAAGTAGAAAAGAACTCGATTCTGAAGAGGATGATTCCTGATTCTCCAGACCCATTAAATAAAGGCTCCACAAAAGCACCACATGTTTGCACAGACAGCAACTTGGCTACTAGAGCAGGCAAGAAACTAAGTAGTCCTGAAATGGCTCTGGGTAAATATTTGGGGGTAGAGATGGGTTTTTAAGAGTTACCCAAACAGCAGGCAAGGTTATTATTATACATAATTTGACCCTTTGGGGGTGTGTTTCCAACAAGGAGCTATTTTATTTCCCTAAGCAAGGGTGTTCACAGAGAGACAGGTGAAGGCCGAAAAGCAGGGAGGTACCAGTATGCAGAGGGGAGATGCTGGGTTTCAGAGCACCTTCCCTGGTTACAAGATAGAATAAGCACAGCCTTTTCTGCTTTCCCTTAAAACAAGCAAACAAATAAAAACCCCACTATGGGCCTGGCCTAACAGTTCAATCACTGAAACACATGTAAGCTTGAGGACCCATTAGATTCCCAGAACTCAGGGGAAAGCCCGGCATGGTCATATGCAGATTTTTCTTAATCCCAGTGCCCAGAAGGTGGAGATAGGGGAATTCCAGGGGCTCCCAGGCTAGCCAAACTAACCAAGTTAGTGCGTCCCAGGTTCAGTGAGAGTCCTCACCTCAAAAACAAATAAAAATACCCCCCCCATAAGCAAAACAGAAAAGATAGATTCTCTGAGCCTGAGGGATGACAATTGCAGTTTATATCTGGTCTCCACAAGCATACACTCTCATGCACACCCACCCANCACCCACCCACACCCACACGAAGACTTACCCACATACGGATATAAATCCCAACACACACAGAAAGCCACTGAAAACAGTCAAAGAATAGAGGGTAGATTCTAAACATTCAAGAAACTCATAATAGGTAAAAAATATGAAATAACACATTTAAAGATCCCTTTGTTCATTATTTACTTCTGTTCTGATGTATCATGTAATTACATAAAGTTCCCCAGCCTTATAGATATTTCAGCATCACAATCACCATGTAACATCATCAGAAATATGGCTTGAGATGATGGCTTTCAATTCGTGTCTGTTTGCTTCTTTTTGTTGTTGAAATTAAGGTGTTGAATGTCTGTATGTCTCAGAGGATGCCTTGCAGTGTTTGGGAACCTGAGAAGCTTAGTCTGCATGCAGGCTTCTAGAAGGAAGGCATTCTACCGGGGCTGCTGCTGTGGGACCTTCCTCTTGCCTCCTGGTCATCCCCAAAAGACACCCTGTGGAGTGTAGGGTCACAGAGCTTATTTCAGAGAGCTGCCATGTTTTAAGCTGGCCCCAAAGAGAAGGGAACCCCTAGAGCAGTGCTGAGCAGCTCAGGCCGGTGCTTTGAGCAGGTCTATGCTGTAACAGCAGTGAGTGGAACACTGTCTGCATGGGAATCTGGTACTTTATGCCCCATGTCCTGCAACTCCTCCAGGGTGAGCTTAGCCAGATGTTCCCATGAGAGTTACATATGTGATAAACCAACACCCACTCATCAGCTGTCAAAGCCATTTACTAAAGACATGTAACTACCTACCAACTATTAAAAAGGCAATTTTTTACATAGGCACATAAATACAATTAGCATGATATCCTAAATATTATAGCAATACAATTGAAATTCTTTTCTATGAAGTTGGAATGCTGATATACCACCCCAAAGTTTCCATCTAGGAGGCCCGCATGATACCCCTCTTAACATTAGTGTCGTTATAGAGAACATGCATTTAAAACTGAGTGTTTTCCATACCCATACTATTTAGAGAGCGAATTCTTAAGTTTTGGGTTTACTTTTTATCTCCTTATAAAAACTTGAAAATCAAAGACACTGAAGTGTGTGTGTGCATGTGTTTGTGTGAATGTGGTGTTTGTATGTGTGTAGAAAACATATTCTGCTTTAAAAAATGACTGCATTGTCTCTATTAGTGACTCTGTGGATGTCTAGTCGAATGGGGAAGTTTATGAATAATTTTAGACTTTCAGCTCAGCTCCCCCTGCAGCCTGACTGATGGACCAGTGTGACTGCAGAGAGTGAGGCGCCCACACCCATGGCACATTCACCACCCCTTAGGGACTTCAGTATCTGTGTTTCTGGAATGACTCAAGTTTGTTGCATGTACAAAACAGAAAAAAAATGTGAAGATTCCCCATAGCCCCCACATCTGGCAGAACCAGGGAGATGAGGCACAGCAGGCAGAAGCAGCCACTTTATCCCCTTCTGAGAACATGGGGAGCCCTGCAGCAGCCAACTTCTTCTGTTAGCTCTCTAAGTGTGACTCCAGGTTTCCATCTCGCTGTTAATGGGTGTTCGGCCACAATGGAGGACGGGTCCCCATGTGGTTATATGGCCTGCTTCACTGTTTTGCTGCTCTCTCTATGCAAGGGTAGCACTGGCTCCCCACACAATGAGTAGGAAGTGTCCCAGGAACCACAGTCTTGCTTTGACATTGGAAAATATCTTCAGCCTCATGCAAGAGGCAGTCCTGCTGGCTTGCAGTGATTCTCTGAGGTGTTCTCCTCAGGAAAGACAAAGGGTTTGTTTGTAGGAAGCATCCGTGCTTTAGAACCGAATCTTTAAAAAAAATGAAATTTTATAAAACTTTTGAGATTTTTATTCATGGATTATGAACAACACAACAGAGTAGAAGGGTGGGGAGACATGACTGTGAGCCATGCTCAAGTTCTGACGCTAGCAGCAGCGTAGTCGGGGACTCGGTACCCTGAACTTCCTGATCTCAGCATCTGTCTTCAGGCAAGGTCTCTATGCATCATATCGTGTAACCTCTTGGCTATGTCTCCTGGCAAATATCCAAGCTTGGGAAGGTCCTGTCAATGATGATCCAGGGTCCAGACACCTGCCGCTCTGCAATTAATGAGGGGTATTGCAAAAGGAGGCTGCTGCTTTCTGGCCTGCTGTCCATCATACAGGATTCTCTTGCTAGATGCCCAGACATCCCAGTTTTTACATCATTGAAGTACTCATGATGCATGTATGATACTTTCTGCCACTTCTGGAAGCCCTTGAGGTAAAGAAGGCTTCTAGGACAATGACATGGGGAGGATACCATCTGCATGGCTCTATACCAAGGAGCTGGAGCATTATCTACTATGCCTCGTGGAGCGCTTGCCTCTGTCTCCCTGCTGAGTCTGGATTGTGCTAGATTTAAGCTAGTGATGTCATTTGGGCTTTGAGGACCAGAAGCTTGAACTTCCTGTATTCCTGGCTCCCTGTCCTCTTTTGAGAAGCCATTGTGTAAGATGAGGATAAACAAGACACATGGTAAGTGTTCAGCAGATTATAATGATTGGAATTGATGCTTTGGAGTGTTGCAAGGTGAGCTGCAGTTGATAATACAGAAATTCCAGAACTCTCCTGTTTCTGGAATCAGCAGTCCAAGGAGCCAATGCTTAGAAAGTTAATAGTTTTAGATTCTGTGCTATGTATCTAAATTTCAAACACTTTAAAACATATCAATCTTGATGAAAACCTTGCAGCTTTCTTCTGCTTACATTTATTCTTAGCTTGGCCAATGTGAGAGGAAAGTGACCCATACTAAATCAGACTCAGACACAGAGTCCCCAAAGAGGAAGTCTAGGACCTTGCCTGTTTCCACGCTGTGGACAGGTAACACGTGTCCCTGAGTCTGCAAAGGATGTGAATTGCTCACAGAGGGAGGCAGAACCCAGAAAAGGTCCATGTCCATGGTTCTGTTGGGAGTCTGTGAGCATAAAGGTCACATACAATGACATTTCAACAAACTAACCTTTGCCTTCTGTATGTTGATCCGTGCAGTATGATTAATTACGTGGATGTGGTTGATCAATACTATTACATGCATACAGCTGATTACTGAAGTGTGTTACATGGGTAGAGTTGATCATTATTACATAGGTACAGTTGATCACTGGAGTGTGTTACATGGGTAGAGGTGATCATTATCACATAGGTACAGTGGTTACTGGAGTGTGTTACATGGGTAGAGGTGATCATTATCACATAGGTATAGTAGTTACTGGAGTGTGTTACATGGGTAGAGGTGCTCATTATCACATAGGCATGGTTGATCACATTGTTACTACACAGGTTCAGCTAATCTTTACATTATTAATGCGTCCAGTTGCTCACTGCAACATAATCACACTGATATAGTTTACCATGTCCTTCACAGTCGCTGCCCTGTCTCTCTCTCTTTCCATGAAGATGTTCCCATAGACCACAATAAGATGTGAAGAACTCTGTAACCACTCTGAAAAAGACGGTGAGATCTCTTTTCTCTACAACATTTCCAGCAATGCCATGAGCTTTGTGATTCCACAACACGACACCAACACAGCTGTGAATTTCAGTGTGTTCTCTCTAATTCGAAGTTCACTGTTGGAATTTTAATTTTAGAAACTGCACAAGTGAGATTTTTCTCCCTTTTAATTTGAGGACTGAACAACAAGAATTTAATTTTTTGGCGAACACACAACGAAGGTCCTGCTACCCTAGCAGAGACATTCTTCAGGAGGGTCTCAGATATTAGTTTTAAATTGATAGTGTTGGTTGACTGAGGTGTTATCCAGCATAAAAATCTATTTATTTTTCGTATTTGGATCTGCCATTAATGTCATGTGGTAGGCAGTGCTCTTGAAAACTGAGTGAAAGCTGATGAATCTTGGAAGGGGTTAGAGGAGAGATCTATAGGAAAGGTTGGATCTTGCTCTCCTGGTTGGATGTTACCTGGACAGTTTACTTTCAAACTCTGAATGCAAACAGCATTGTAATCTCCCTGAAGGTTTTATATGCTAATGGTCTCCATTTGTCCTGACCCAGATCCCTGATTTAAGCACAGTAAGGGGCGGTGGGGGAGGGACTGTGTGATACCCTTGGAGGGTCACAGGGAAAGCAAGAGTTGAGGCCAAGCTGCTCACACAGCTGCACCATCTCTCTCATGAGCACAGCTCTCTTCTCCTGAGGGTCTGGGGTGTGGGGAAGAGATGCTTCTTAATGATTTGTGAACCTGAAGGTCTGAATCCCAAATGCCACCCAGCCAGTGCAGGGGTCTGTGACCCCAGACCTTGTTCTGTTGTTATATTAGATGCCATTGAACAGAGGCAGCCTCGGAGAGTGAGACCATCAAGGAGCAGAGCTGGACATCACAGGGGCTCTCTGCAGCCAGGTGAGGATGGAAAAACATCCAGGTTATTCCCCTGTGCCAGCAGCATTGAAAGAACATGCAGTTTATGGTAAACCCAAGAGGCAGTTCTAACAGGGGACAGACCACTTCATCCGTTCCAAGCTGGCAGCACACTGACAACAGAGAGAGATTAGGTGAGCTGTTGAAGGAATGACCAGGGCTTCATGGACAAGTGAGTGTTCCAAAGTCCGTGCTACAAAGGAAGCTCACATCTCCTCCAAGTCAGCCTGAGATGGGGAGGACTCTGGGGGAACATTCTCCAGTTGTCATGAATCCCAAACTCAGGGGCTCAGTTAGGTGCATTCTGAGGTATAAGAACCTGTGGGATGTGGAGTGTTACACACTATCTTTTTTTCTGCCCTGTGTCTTGGTCATTTACTTTCTTCATCCTCCTGGATCTGGACCAGGAGGGCTTCTCTGGGCTTCTGCGCCTCCTTGGGAAGGGAAGTCATCAAGCTCACATCTCCCAGCCCCCACCCTCTGTTTCCGGCCAGATCATCTTGGCACAAGAAGCACAAACAAACTTTGTTAACAGCTTTAAACTTGGAAGGCTCGCTTTTTAAATATTTGCCGCTACATAATTGAAACAGCTGTTTTAATGAGATACCTACTGTCATCATTTTACCCTGGCTGAGCCGGGTGACAACAAAGCAGTAATAACGAATTCAATAATAATTAACTCGGGTCATCTGCTCATCCGTCACGGCCCATCAGCTTTAGGGAGAAAAATCCCAGCGAACTTCTCTCCTTTGTGAGCTTTTCCAAAACTCTGTAATAAAACGCTTAGAGAGGACTCTAGGTAGCCCTTCAAAAGTTCTAAGCAAACTGGTAAGTAGGTTAATTAAATTTTATGCATGTTTAAATGCTAATGATTACATTCCTGACACTACAGTGTAATCTGATATGGAATGATGTCATGCAAACAGTGGTTTTAGTGCCGAAACACATTTCCATCCCCACGCCGAGCAGCAGCAGTAGCTCCGGATCATTTATCGAAGGCCAGGAAGTTGACAGCGGCAGTGGAGAGCCAGGTTCCTCGCAGGTCCCTTAACTTGTCTAATGCATGCTAATCAGGGAAGTTGCAGACAACAAACCGCTCCAAGCCCCGGCAGCAAAGTGGCAGAGCCATCCAAAGGTTGGTGTTTTGTACCCCGCGTCTACAGCCACAAGCCTGATGTGGACAGCAAGAAGCATCCTGCCTGCCTGCCAGAATTCTAAAACTGAAAGTAAGGTCAAGTGCTTGTGCTTATTACTCCCTGTGTTCTGTTCCTACTGTAAGCACCCTCACCCCCACCCCAGTTCTTGTTGCCTGCACAGGGCTGACAGTATTTCTGAGCAAGAGGAGGAAGCAGATGCCGAAGCTTTTGATTCCATGGAGGAAACAGTAGACATTATCAACTTGCTAGACAAATAACTCAGAATTCGCAGTAGCGACTTGGTGCAGGGTTTCTCTGACTATATTGGGCATGGGGACCGTTTGGGGGCATCACTGTGTCTCTGTGCTTCTGGGGTTCAGCCGGAGAGTCCACTGCTTGGAAGAAGTACCCTGAGTTGAAGACTCAGTAATACATGTCGGGTCAGTGCCAAACAAAGGGAAAACAAAAACCTCAAAGAATTACTCTAAAATGTTGGGCTGCCTCTCATCTCAATTCCTATTTTCCTAGTCATGCGCAGGCTTTCAGGCAAGATAGTCAGAACTCTGTAGCTGGCTCCATCAGTACTCTCACGGCACCACATTTAGCCCAACATGCAGCATCTCACATATGGATCCTCCTGTTCTACCATGAGCTAACATGTATACTTCCTGCTTTTTCTTCTGAGCAAAGCTACCCAATGGAGCACTGACTTAAGGAATTGAGTAAGGTGACCATAATATGCTGAACCACTAGTCGATCATGGGGAGTCTAATGGAGCTGTGCAAATAACAGCCTCTGCCCTGACCCAGCAAAATTTCAGTGTTATCAAATTGCTAAGTCCTTGATAATATCTGTGCATTACCCTGGATTGTGAAGGAAAGCTCAGAGCTCAAAACCAAATGGCCCACATACTGCTAAATGCTTGGTTCAGAATGCAATTTTTTCCCAAATTAAGCATTATTACAATGCTTTTTTTTTTCTCCCTCCTCCCTGCCCCAAAAAGCCAACTCTGGTTTTCTGTGTGAGGTTGGAACAAGGACATTTAGGACAAACAGCACCGACAGGGCAGACGTATGGCAGCATCCCCAGTCACCGGGAAATAGCCCCACTGTACCCGTAACTCTTCATCTGGTATACCTAAAAAGAGCTTTTAAGTGTCTAGTTTGTCAGAACGCTGGAACCAGCATGCAGCTATTACCACCATGCATACACTGGTGAGAATTTTAACATGTACCCCTGTGAACTGATTTTGTTAGCTTTTCCAAAAGGTTCAGTAAAATAAATAATTTTGAATTTCAAAAATGTTTTGGAAAAAGTAGGTAAAGGCATTTTTTTGATGTGGATATGTGCAGGGCAAGGTATGATTTCATCCAAAGGGGTGTTCCCGCTTTTAGTTAGAATGGCATATTTGGATAGCCTGAAATGTGGCCAAGCCTATTCTTCAGCTATTATCTAGCATGGAGACAGACTGTATAAAATAAAATATCTCCCCAAAGAAACTAGGTGAGAACCTCAAAGCAAGTAAAGCCCAGATATAAAATAACATATAAATATTGATTTCAATATTACCAATAGCAAAGCCCAAACTCTAAAATCTTAGTAAAAATATAATTGGAAAGCTTCATGGCATTGGCTTTGGTAATAATTTTTCAGGCATGACACCAAAAACACAGACAATATAAAGAAAAGATAAAGCCAGGCAGTGGTGGTACATGCTTTCAATCCCAGCACTCTGGAGGCCGAACCAGGAAGATCTATCTCTGTGTACAAGGCCAGCCTGCTCTAAAACATGAATTCCAGAACAGCCAGGGCTACACAGAGAAACACTGTCTTGAAAACAACCACACACACACACACACACACACACACACACACACACACGTGTGTGTGTGTGTG
>LOEQ01000699.1:350340-362715 GCA_001685075.1 Bramus lutescens | reverse complement strand
GAGAGAGAGAGAGAGAGAGAGAGAGAGAGAGAGAGAGAGAGAGAGAACATGAGTTGCTGGCTGGAGGGCTTACGGTGCGTCTGGACACCCCACTAACCGCCAGTGAGAAGACAAAGTGGCCCAGCCTTTGTCTCTTTGCAAAGTTAAATATCTTCTCAGCAAAGGATCGAGGAGAAGATTTACCCAGCTTCCAAGATTTCATATTTTTGAATGAAGACTATCATAGAGCCTTCACTCATGATTCCTCTGGTCCAGTGTCTACCAGGATGCCCTCTAGTAGGCAAGTGAGTAAAAAGCAAAACACATTAGTGGTTTGCCTGAGCCAAGCGCAGTCACCACTAACACAGAAAAGTCAGTAATCACGTGTGACTAGATATAGAGTATAAATGTCTACAAGGAAGTTCAATAAACCAACATAGAACCACAAGATTTTGGGCTCAGGAGGTGGCTCATTGGGTGAAGTGTGTGCTATACAAACAAGAAGACCTGAGTTTGGACACCCCAGAACCCATGTTTAAAAATTATGCAAAATAATGTCACATAAAAATTATATGGTGCTGTGGAGAAGACACAGTGTAGAAACATTAAAAAAAGATCAGAGGTTTCTGAAGAAGAGGGACCAGAGGGGACAGTAATAAAGAGTCAAACCCAGGGTCACCTTCAGGGCAATGATCTTATTGCCTAAGATCCTGCAGTGGTAAAATCCTGACAATATGCATTTGTAAACACACACAACTTTATAGCCTAAGGATCAAGTGTCTACAGTGTGCAAGCCTGGGAAGAAAGTGTCTACAGTGTGCAAGCCTGGGAAGATAGTGTCTACAGTGTGCAAGCCTGGGAAGAAAGTGTCTACAGTGTGCAAGCTCAGGAAGAAAGTGTCTACAGTGTGCAAGCCTGGGAAGATAGTGTCCACAGTGTGCAAGCTCAGGAAGAAAGTGTCTACAGTGTGCAAGCCCGGGAAGAAAGTGTCTACAGTGTGCAAGCCTGGGAAGATAGCGTCTACAGTGTGCAAGCCCGGGAAGGAAGTGTCTACAGTGTGCAAGCCCGGGAAGGAAGTGTCTACAGTGTGCAAGCCTGGGAGGATAGTGTCTACAGTGTGCAAGCTCAGGAAGAAAGTGTCTACAGTGTGCAAGCCCGGGAAGAAAGTGTCTACAGTGTGCAAGCCTGGGAAGAAAGTGTCTACAGTGTGCAAGCCCAGGAGGAATTCACCTGTGTATTACTCAGGGCTCTCTAGAGTAACAGAACTTATAGAATTAATTTCCACATATAGAAAGGGGATTTATTATAATAAATTTATTTATATGAATTTATTATAATAAATCAACAATAGCTGCCTATGAACAGAAGATCCAAGGATCCAGCAGCCATTCAGTCCATGAGTGGATGTCTCAGCTGGCCTTCAGTCTATGCCGGAATTCCCAAGAGATAGGCTCTAATACCTGTGAAGAAATGAACTTGCTATCAAGGTTAGAGTAAGCGGGCAAAGAGCAAGGCTTTCTTCTTCCATGTTCTTTATATAGGCTTTCAGCAGAAGGCATGGCCTAAATTAGAGGTGAGTCTTCCTACCTGAAAGATCTGGATCAAAGGTGTATCCTTCCTCCTCAAAGATTGGGATTAGAAGTGGATTTCCCCATTTCAAATAGTTTAATTAAGCAAAAATCCATCACAGGTGTTCCCAGCCTTTTGGGGGTTTTAGTTCCAGATGTAGTCCAGTTGACAGCCAAAACCGTCATCACAACATAGGGTCCTGGATGTGAAGGAGAATATACTAAATATAACTCAACTGTATCACAGATGTCTGGAGCCACCTAGTCACAGAGGTAGGAAGAATAGTCTCTGGTCTACCTAACCTTGGAGCTGAGAGCAGTCTGCACCCTAAGACAAGAAATTTACATGAAAGATGCTCTCTTTCATGTGTGGATGTCTCTAGAAACGTGTTTCAATAATTCTGATATTGATAGGTGTGCCCATTGGATTGGACCATTCAGTAATGGCCATCGGGCAGTAGAGAACAGATTCTCACGGTTGGAGTAAGAGGCTACGGATATGTCATGTTAAGGATTGCCTGTGTGGTACCCTCTGAAGACAGAGAGGTTAGAATGAGCTCTAAGCCTGCTAAATGCTTACATCCATCTATGCACAGAGAAGTATCAGATACGTGCCAATGCATCAGTGTGAACAGAAGCCTGTTTGTTTCCTTGATTGATTGCTGAGGGGGCAGAGATGTACCAGCTCAATTATATTAGTTACGTTTTCATTACTGTAACAAAATATCTTGACAAAAGAAACTTAAGGAAGAAAGGTTTTAATTTGCCTCACACTCAGATGGCACATTCCGTATGACAGGAAAATGGTGGTGGCAGGAACTTGAAGAGACTGGTCACATTGCCTCCCCAGTCAGGAAGCAGAGAGAGAGAAATTCTAGTATTCAGCCTACCTTATTTTTTTTTTTAAATTCAGTCCAGGACACTGCCAATGGAACGCAGCTGTGCACAGCTAGCATGGGTCTTCCACTCTAATTTACACACGTGACTCACTTGAGAAACTCCTTTGCAAGCAGGTTCAAGGTTTGTCTCCTAGCTAAATCTAGATTCTGTTAAGCTGACAGTCAGGATTAGCTACCGTACTAGTCAAAGAGCCCCTGAGCAGCGTGGAGTCCAGATCTTGGTTCTAGTACCATTCTCAAGCAAAGAGAGCTGGGTTGGGCTCCTTGGGTGAGTTCTATTTTAAGAATAGGACAGAAAAACAGAGTATGAGGCTAGGGTATCTTGCAGCACCACAACTGTACATGTTTTTAACCTGTATAACTATTCTCTCAGCAGCTGGTGGAACATGGCATTCTTTTACTAACATCTGCATAATATCCCATAGGATGACTCTCCTATGTTTATTTAACATTTTCTTCAATGAGAAGCATTCACTCTCTTCCCAGGTTTTGAAGTGTCTCAAATAGTGTTCCAAATCTGTAGCCAATGTCAAGATTAGAAATGATGATTTATAAAAGTGAATGGTTTAAGTGTCCACAGTAATTGTTTTCGGTAGACATTTATACCATGTCTACTTTTATAGTTATTTATTTATATGTGTGTCTATGTATATGTACACATGCATGTCTTGGCATGTGGAGGTTAGAAGACAGCTTGTGGGAGTTAGTTCTGCTATCCTTTCACCGTGTGGGAATTGAACTCAGGTCATCAGAGTTGGCGGCAAGCATTTCTACCTGCTGAGCTATCTCGCCAGCCCTCTGATCTATAAATAGAGCACCTTTATCTTTTGCAAAGGGTGTGACTACAACAATCTTTAATATTTTTAGTTGTTGGTGTATTCTTCTTTATTAAGATCATTCTTTTACTGTGAATTTTACTACTTCACTTATGTCTCCAGGGGTTTGTTTACCATTCACTTCCAATTATTTTAACTCCCTTGCATGTTTGGATAGTTGCTTTGTTCCTGAATTGGGTTTGCATGCATTTGAATTATACTACCCATGTTATGAAATGAATACTTGTTATATATAAAAACCTCACTTTGATGCTGCTGTTTTCTTTGTATTTAAATTTTTCATCTTTTATTTTGTCTGATGACAGGTTTTTCATCTTTATTAACTCCATTTCCTAGTTTGTTTTGTAATCTTTTTCTCTTTCCTTTTCTATCTTCTCCAAGTGGATATGTGGTTTCTCTAGCTTTGTGTCTGGTATCAAGTGGTTTGTCTGTTTCATGCTTCTGAAAAGAATGCATACACAGAGAACCAAAGAAGGAGAATCATTGGTCTAGCACTAATAATCTATGAGAATTTGGGGTTGGAGGAGGTAGAAAAATATTGCTTAAATATCCTTTAAAATTAGGAACTCCAATACAAATAAATAAGCTATGGCATGTGACTAGGCCCTCTGTCCCTCTAATAATCAATGGACCTTGCCTCAGGTTCTCTCACTGTCCCAGTGGCAAAGCTGAGGAGCTACACATAGCTCTGCATGTAAATACCATTTTCTGTTCCTCTGGCTTTTAGGTAGCAGCTTTAACTATGCTGCTTTTGAGGTTGCACATGGGGTTATCAAATATTCCTCCAGGATGGTCTATCTCTATTGAGGCATCATGAGGATGCTAACTGTGATGACGCCAGTGGGCTCCTACCAGATACTGATGATATCAGTGTGGTTCTGATGGAGAGGCCCCTGCAGGACTCAGAATGATGTTTCCATTACTCTGATAATGCATACAATATTCAGGCAAGCATGCACGCATGTGCGTGCACACACACACACACACACACACACACACACACTCTAAATGTCAGAAGACTCTTCTTGGGACCAAATACTTCTTCAGGCTGGATAAGAGATTTTCAAAATCTTGGTGCCATCTAGAAATAGCAGAGAAAAGTGTTGTCTTTGTAGACATTCAAGTACAGAGGGCACTGATTCCTGCAGTCACCAGATGCTGGGGTCTGTCTGAAGAAACAGAACCTACCTTCAAAGTCCAACAATGTGGATCAGAAAGACTCCACGTTCAATCCGAGGGAGGGGATGAATTGTTTATAAAAGCATTTTAGCTAGGACTACTGGGTTGGTGGTAAGTTCAAATTTCAAATACAATAAACACTTTCTTCAATATATGTATAAGAAACACATATACTAACAGTTCATTGCTTCTTCAAATTTCAATTCAGTTTTGAAATGCACATCCTATAGTCCCAGTACTCAGGAATGGTAGAGATGGGGGGTCGGGGGTCAAGGTTGTCTTCTGTCTCGTAAGGAGTTTGAGGGTACATAAGACCTAGCCTCAAAACAGAACCCTGATAAAAAATAAGTAAAGAAGCAGGCATCTCTTATTTTATCAAGGAATCCATTCCTAACTCATGAACTCTGATAAAGTATGCATCTTTATTTTATGTGAAAAGAACATCCCCCAAATCTCCTGGAGTTTTATATCTCTCAACTAGCTGTACTTCAGGGAGCAGTGGTCCAACAATTTAAGAATTTCTTCATGAATGGTACAGTGCTGGACAATTAAGCATACATTGTTAATGAGCAAGAACACCTTTATCCTAATCCTTCAAGAATTTCTACAAAAGCATTACAGAAATAATTTTAAATAATTAAAAATTGAGGGGGAAATTAAAGCACCAACAACCACAGAATAAGACTATAATGCCTGTAAATTTTGAAATTCATGTGTGTGACTTTTGATGATATGCATGTAAGTATTAAGTTTTGTGATGCTAATAGAGAAGGATAAAAGGTGGAGGAATGGTGGCGCGTGGCTTCAACAGTTACTATAAACTGTAGAGATAGTGGCACTACAGTATTGCAAGTGGAGGAGCTGAACAGAATAGAGATCCTGGAAACGACCCAGGTGAACACGATCTATCGACCTTGCCAAAGGAGCGGAAGATGTAGACTGTAGCAAAGGTCGTTTTCTCAACACGCTGGGACTGGCCATCTCATGATAAAAGAATATAAATACAGATCTTAAAGCTTTTGCAAGAATAAATCCCAGTGTGTGTGTGTGTGTGTGTGTGTGTGTCTGTGTGTGTCCATCTGCATGCACGTACTTGCGCAATGTGTATGATGAACAGAGTTAGAATCTAGGATCTTGGGTCTAAATGCAAAATTCAAAACTACAAACTCAGTAGGTACTAGGTAACCACCTCTGTGGCCTTGAGCTTGATGAGGTTTTAGATTTAACAGGAAAAGCCTGGTCCATGAGGAAGCATCTATATATGCTGAATTCCTCAAAATGAACATGTATGCTCATTGAGGATGAAAATACCAGTCATGTTCTGCAAGAATATCTTTGCAAAGCACAAACACAATGGAGGGATAAAATTCACAACATATACAGAACAGTTAAAACTCATCCTTCGCAAACCAAACAGCCCACTTACAAGATGAGCAGCAGACCCAAACAGTTGCTTCAACAAGAATACCTACAGGTGGTAAATCAGCTCCCATAACTCATAAATGCAAATTAGAAACCACAGTGCACCTATGGAAATGGCCAAAATCTCACCACCAATAGTAAGTCTTGGCAAAGATGTGGAACAGCAGAAACTCATTGGCTGTAAATTGAACAGCAATGTTGAAAAAAAGTTTTTTAGGTTTTTATAAAACCCAAACCATCCTTGTCATACAGTTCAATAACTACTCTTCTCATCATTTTCCCTTAACTCTAAACCTTTTGCCTACACTACAGCTGCCTGAAGGACAGTATTATTCACAATACCCCAAACTGTGAGCAAGGCATACACCCTTCCGTCAATGACTTGGTAGATAAACTGTGGTTCATCCGGACCACAGAGGAATTATATCTGAGGATAGCAATGATTCCCTAAGCTACAAATACACATGGAAGGTGGAAACACATGTTCTATGGAAGAGAAACCATCCCCGAAAAGGAAAAATCTTGTAAAAAGTCTAAATATTGTGTGGTTCTGACTCTGTGACAATTATAGGAAACATTAATACTGAAGATAGTGAAAAGACCAATGATTGCCAAGGCAGGGGGAGACAGAGTGGCACAGAAGACAACAGGGGGTGGGGCCATCCTGTCCGATATTGTGGTGATGGACAGCTGTCAGTAACCACCTATCAAAGCTAATAGACTATAGATCACAAATTCTGAACCTTAGTCAAATTATTGGTATGGCCACACTGGCTCCTCAGCTGCACACACATATGGTGTTGTGTGTGTGTGGGGGGGAGTGCTGACACCCGGAGCACAGGAAAGGGAAGAGATTGCAGGGGGACTCTGGATTTCTTGCTTAGTGTCTCTGTAGACTTAAAACTGATCTACAAGTAAAGTCTCTTGACTGAGAGTTCTGAAAAAAAGTATGTTGATAAAATCAATATGCTAAAATGAACATTTGACAAAATAGGAAAAATAATTACTATATATATAATACTCGAGATTACAAACTTGGCTAATGGCTTACTTGATACAATAGACTCAATTGGAAAGATAATTAGAAAGCTAGAATACAGAGTTTAAGAAATCACCCTGACTGTAGGAAAAACAAAAGAAGGGAAAATCTGGTGCAGAAGATAGAGAAAAACTGATCATGTCAAATCAGTGTTCTGATATGTTCTAAAGGACTGACCTATGAACCAGATCTAGGAATTATTTGGTGTGGGATTCTCCTCTGTATGTTGTGAATAAGTAACCAATTATTTCCTTGACGAAACCCGGATATCGTCTCCTATAGGGGAAAAGAGCTAAGCGGGAAAAACTAAACTGAATGCTGGGAGAAAGGAGGCAGAGTCAGAGAGAAGCCATGTAGCCCACTGAAGCCAGACAGAACTTTAGCCAGTAAGCCACAGCAGCGTGGTGATACACAGATTAATAGAAATGGGTTAAATTAAGATGTAAGAGTTAGCCAATAAAAAGCTAGAGCTAATGGGCCAAACAGTGATTTAATTAATACAATTTCTGTGCGATTATTTTGGGGCTAAGCAGCCGGGAACTAACTCACGGCCTCCTCTTACAATTTGAAGCTGACAAATATTCAAAATCTTCAGATCCAGCAGGCTTAATAGACCTTCAGAAGGAAAAGAGAAACAGCCTCTATAGACATGTCAGTGTTGCAGGAACACTACTTGGAAGGCAGAGAGGAGTTTGTTATCCTTAAAGCACTAAGAAAAAGACAACAACCTAGAATTTTCTAACTAGTAAAAAATAACTTTTTATAAGAAGGATAAAGCTGAGACATTCTCAGTCTACAAACTTGAGAGTTTACTACCAACTAAATCTCACAAAGGAAACTTCAAAAGATGGTGTTCATGACAAAAGCACATGGGAAACAAGAGGCATGAGAGAGACACCGAGGAGTGGCTCTGTTGAAGCATGGAATCCATATGGAAAAGAACCCTTTATTTGAAAAACATTAATCAGGAGCTGAATGAATGAATGGCAAGTTTCAAGGGTATTTATAAGAAAAATAGACATTAATTCATGCCATATTTATTTACATTTTTAGTGGAATAGTTTTACAATATGACCATTTTGTTTTCTTCTCAGGCATCAACAAGCCAGGTCTCAAATCAATCTGTAAGAAAATTCTAAGGACAATTAAACCACTCTTATCATAAAGAGACAAAAACTTTTAAGGATCTCCCATACTTGGTATAAGACTTCAAGATACCAATTCAGGGATAGGCTACCAGGCAGATGACAGAATTTACAAATACTGGACCCATGCTATGCTTTAAGAAGAATCATTTCAAGGCCAGACGTAGTCAAGGGACTAATTGTCTTGTCAGTCACCCTGTGCTGGTGATACCAAGACGAACTCCAGGACAACAGCACCTGGAGACTTAGGAAGAAGGCAGAGTCTTGGACCTTGAACTTGGACCACAAATAGCACTAAGGCTGACACCTGTTTTCAGCATCCCATTGAGTATCTCCAGTGTCTGTTCCCCTTAAGAACTTCTGGGCTAGAAAACAGTCTAACACCTGGACCACCCGTGCATGCTTTGGGGCATATCATCCTTTTTGATTTACTGGCTTTTCATAAGGACCCAATTGCTTCAAATAGGTCAAGAAAGTACACCTGATTCCGAATGTCTGCAAGGGAAACCGCATTTGTCAGGTGGAGAAGACCGCCAGAAGGCTCACATTTGCTTGCTCTGGATTACAAGTGGGTTGCATGTAGGGTCATGTGATTAGTCATAGGAGTTATGAAAAATCTGGCAGCAGTCAAAGATTTCTGAGTATGCAATCAAACTTAATTCAAAATCAAAGGTGTCATGAATCTGAGGTATTCCCTTGGTTACGGCAACAAAATGCGCAAGCATTGTGTCAAGCCATTCAGTGTCAATTAACACTGTCTGAAATACCCAGAAGCAGATTTGAGACTTTGGCATATTATGAATTTCAGGTTTTTATTTTTTTACTAGATACATAAAATGTTCTGTTTCCAAAGAAACATGATTGTTTAATTACAGAACAAAAGGACTTTTAAAAATTTCTACACCACCATTCCTCAACCAATATAAGATTTTGTTGAAATGTTTGGTTTTATAAATTGCTATTGAGTTGTTGACATAAGATTTTTTTTCATTTAAGTTTCAGCTTAGGATTTAGGAGAGAATTTTCAGCAATTTCTGAAAGACTGTAAACATTTTTCACCTTGTTTTGCTGTGTATTTATATGAAGCAATAGTGTTAACATAGATGGTACAATCATCTAAATATAGATCAATTCTAGAAAAATGCTGAAGATATTCAGCCATGACTTCATTCTTCAAGTAAAAACCATGAGTATACCCCCCAGTATGCAAATTTGCCTTTATCACAAGTAAATGGTAAAATCATATGTATAGCAAAGAATTACTTCAACACAAATGTCTTCACAATTTGTTTCCAGGAGATGTGTGATTTGTATATCAGTTTAATATCAGGCTATGCCCTGGGTCGTGTAAAATTTATTTGTATGAAAAGGGGTCACAGCAGAAAGGGGTTGAGGAGCCTGGTCTTTGTCAGTCAGCCTTGCCCCTCATGGGCCTGACTCACACTGGCTTCAAGTCTGCTCTTGTATGTTCTGTTGAACATAGTCAGGCCTCTGAGGCATTGGAGACTATTTGCATCTTTGACAAATGTTGACTATAGTATTGTATTAAGATGGCCTTGGCATTTGGAGAAGCTTTTTTTTTATGTAGAAGAGAAGGGGCTGACTATAGATTGAGAGGCGAATCAGGTGCTTAAGAGCTGCTGATAGAGACTCAGTTATGGCTGAGGTAAAACTCCGTCCCAGCTCCACTCTCCACAAACACAGAACAACTTGCTGTGTTGAGAATGTTAAAATAATCACAGAAAGTTTAAAATTGGTCCCTAGAAAATTCCACTTAATAACTTCACAGCATTAAGCTATGGAAAAATTTGTTAAAGTGGGCACCAAATGCTGAAGCCTTGAAGAAAGCAAGAAGGACATGGATGGGAACCTCTTACTACATTAAATGAAGTGCTCCTCTGTCCCAAAACACACAAAGAAAACAACAAAAGACAAACCATCGCAGGGGATTCAGATTTCCAATATATTTATCTCTCAAAGGATTAATCAGGAAATATGTATTTCAAAAAACAACTCAAATCAGTAATAAAAAGGCAAGCAACCTAATAGGTTCACTGCAGAGGGAAAATATGGCAAACAAACACAGGAACAGCTGCTTATTCTCATTAGTAATCTGAGAAATGCAAATTAAAACAATAATGAGATGCCATTTGCACCCACCAGATTGGCAGAAGTTCCGAAGTCTGACTGTCCTACTTGTTGGTGAGGAGGGATTCCTGTGAAGACCTGGGCTTGGCTGCCGAAGCTGGGCCTGCCATGACTTTGGAAATGTTTCTTCTCAGGGCCTGGGGACACTTGCTGTGGCCACACATTCTGGAGAACTCGTATGCAGGTTCACTGGATGTCGTGCTGGGAATGGTACCTAGCAGTGAAGGTGCTGCGTTGTTCTTGCGGAGAGGGGACGACGAGATAAGCCAGCAGGTTTATCTCTGGAGCATAGCATCGTGGTGAGGAATGAACAGACATGGGTAGCTGTTTGGACCTGGGTCTGGACCTTTGATGTCAAATTGAAATGAGGCCCCTGTGCAAAATGTATTTGAGTAGCCAATTATGGTCAATTAAAATACTTTTCAACGAGTAAGAAATATTCCAACTTACTTTCTGTTTCATTTTGATTATTTTAATTTGGAAAATTTGAAATTATTGTTTGTCCCTAGAAGGGTTAATTCTTCCCAACCAGTTAGCACACAGCAGATGGTAAGGGTGAGGTTACAACACTCCAGTGTCAAAGGAGTCAAATCCATGTGTTCTGGTGTCAGAGCTGAACATGTCAATATATCGAAGGCCGCTGTATACAACCTATTTATGCTTTTGTTCTCATCTAAGAAGTGTCTTGAATAAGAACGGGACTGGGGCATAAGAGGCACCTTAGGTTGGCACGACAAATTTGGAACAAGGGTAATGACGGGCTTCTGCTTCCCTGAGGATGAGCTGCCTAAGATGCATGTGTGCATAATGGAGGCCAGAAGCTGTACCTGGTGTGTATGCGTATGTGTGCATGCGGGCGTGTGTGCGTGCGTGCATACATGCATGCCTGCATGCCACTTCTGGGCTCTGTACTGTCCATGGATTTGTTTTCAGGACTCACCTTGCTTCCACAACTGTTTCTTCAGTCTGCCCCACTCATTCTGTTACCTGTGGCACCTTAAGAATAGAACTCAGCTGCACTTGACAATGTCAAAGAGGTAATGAGACACATTCCGTGGGAACTATTGAGAGAATATTTTTGGGAGGTGCTGCTGACTTCCAAACATGATGTTTCTGAGGTTATTCTTTCTCATACACCCCCAATCCCACTTTAACTCAAAAAGTAACTTGCTGTAAAACGTTCCAGGGAAAGACATACTGTTCCATAAGACGAAAGAAAAATGGCTGACTGTTTCAATTTTGTAAAGCGTCAGGTTGAGAATACAGGCAGCAAGAGAGCCTGCTAAATCACACAGCCCTCCCCTCTGCTCTGCCCTGCTGCCCCTCCCCACAAGGAGCGTCTCCTGGCTGAGACGACTTTGCTGAAATCATGAACACATGGGTAGGAAATAACCCAAAGATGGGGACTCTGAAAATGCAGGATTGATAAAGTAATTTTAATTTGGCTCTACATATGTTAAGGTAGTTAGGGTGACTCGTGAAGGAGTCCAACTGTGTGAAGACAGATGTGCTGAAGCTGATTAAAAGGCACACAGCCTCTGCTTGCAGCCCGATGTCTACACGGAGGCACCAGGCTGAGTTCAGTTCCCACTGTGCCGCAGGAGCCGCGGCATCCGGAAGAAAGCTAACATGCTGAGGTCTCGCTGAGAGCACCACAGACAGTTCACACCTCTTGCCACACTTCTTATAGGAAAACCCATCCCTGACCCCACTGGACCAAGGTGAGGGGAGCCAAGAGGGCTGGGGAGATGCCTCAGTCAATAACATGGATGCCTTGCCAATGTCAGAACCAGAATTGGAACTCCAGAACTCAAGGAAATAAAAAAAAAAAAGAAAAACTGGGTGTGGTGGCATGGACTAAAATTCCCAGCCCTGGGGAGGCAGAGAAGCAGAACTCTGGGACTTACTGGCCAGCCAAATAGCCTACTCAGCAAGTTCTAGGCCAGCGAGAAACACCATCTCAAACCAAAGGCAACCCAACCCAACCTAACCAAACCAAAATAAACAAATATACCCCCAAACAAAGAAGATGGTGTCTGCAGAACAACAGACCCTGACTAACACATTTGCATTCATGCATACCCCCCACATGTACACCTGCACACATGAACACAGAGAGAGAGAGAGAGAGAGAGAGAGAGAGAGAGAGAGAGAGAGAGA
>LOEQ01000699.1:335348-350312 GCA_001685075.1 Bramus lutescens | reverse complement strand
AGAGAGAGAGAGAGGAAATTGCAGTTTGGAGTCAGTAGCCATAGTATAGGCCTGGCTTCTCTCCTGTGCGTCTAAGCATTTGCTTTTCCTCTGCATTGTTAATAATGCTCAGAAGTAGCACAGCTAATGCCCCGCTGCTGCATTGATCCTTGCACAGTCTGGGGCCAGAGAGGCCCAGACAGCACATGCTCTCACTGAGGCAGCTGGGCCCCTGCTGCGTCTGTCCATCCCAGAGAACAACCAGGGCCACATGTCATGCAGAGCCACCTGGTGTCCAGGGAAACAGAAAGAAGATCAATATGGCACCAGAATCTTGGGGGGAAGGGCTCCTTCGTCTCTCAATCCAGCAGAGCATAATACAGCTGCTGAGACCTGTGTAAGATGGGCTTCCTCTGAGGTCCTGGGACCTGATTCCAGAGCTGTGGAAGCAGCCAGCTACTCTGAGGCAGGTCAAGGGGTTCCTGGTAGCATGTCATACTTGTCATTTTGCCTCTGAAGACCTTAAACACTAGGTTCAGAGGACATAGTGAGAGGGGCATGACCTCTGAATTCACCACCTCTGTGACATCCTATCTGAACTCTGCAAGCCAATCTGAAGTCCATTTTTCTATCAGTCTCGGGGTGATGGCTACAACAGGTGTCCCTGTCTGTCTCAATGAGCACACTCACCTTGCCCAAATGACATCTTCCTCAACCATATCAAAAGCCAAGTTTCCCCACAGAGACTCTTGACCAGAGAGATTGTTATTCCCTACAGTGGTAACAAACCGTTGTAACCCTCACCCTCAATGAAGGGGTGAGGCTAAGACTGGGTGGGACCTCCATCCTGCCGTGGTGCTAAAGGACCGTTTCTGTGTTTTCTCTATCCATCCTCTCATCAGCAAGGAGAAAGCAGGACCTGAACCAGCTTTGCTGAGTCTTCTCATGCCAGGTTGCTGGAATTCAACAAGAAGCAAGGTTGGATTCATGCCCACTTTGGAATATCTACTGGCCTACCACCATTTTCACAGACCAGGCATTTCTAGACAGCTTTGTGTTTCTGATAAATAAGAACAGAGGGGGCTTTTCTACCGTATGGATCATAAAACACCAGTGCCTGTCCTGTCTGAGCTTACTTCTGAACTCAATCTCAGTCCTGTTCCACCAGTGCGGAACTCTCCGTTCCTCCCTCTTCCAAGTTCCTTGTTGCTCATCCTTCAGTCTGTGAGATTAAAGTGCCCTTCCCGTGTTGTTCCATGGATCAACATCCCGCCCCGAATCTCTGCTTCCTGTGTCATCATCTGGACGCATGCATGGCCTGTTCTTGGATAGGTGGATTCCTGTAGAGCAGAATGGCCAACACTGGCTGACTGCTGGATAGTAAACCAGCTGCCAAACTGCTCTCCATGCTCGCTGGCGCTGACTTTCGCCCAGCTATGTTCGGCGGTGGTGGTTCCGGTTGTTCCTCATTGTGTCGGCCTGAACAAAGCCCACAGAAAGGCTTCCTCATGCAGAGGAGGCAAGGGGAAGAGCCTGGAGGGTCACATGAATCTGAAGTCTGTCTTCCAGGTACCTTCCCCCAAGCATCCCCATGTAGCTTTTCCCTCATGCCCTTATGTCTTTAGAATATCGGTCTCTTTCTCTTTCTCTCTAACATGTATGTACATGGAAATATGGGGCATGTGTGCATATACTCATATGTATGTGGAGGCCAGAGGCACCGTCTACCTCTTCTTAGACAGGGTCTCTCACTGGCCTGTATTGTGTGATGTTTTGCTCTTTGGGAAATTTTGGGGGACCTATCACCCAACTCCCAAATAAATCACAAAGGCTTGTTCTTAGTTATGAATGTATGGCCTTGGCTTGACTTGTTTCTTTCCAATTAAATTGCCTCATTTAACTTTTGTTTCTGGACCTTTTCCTTTCCTTACTTCTGTGTATCTTACTCTATCTTACTCCGCAGCTGGCTGGGTACGGGCCTTAGTGTCCTCCTCTCCTGGTCTCCCCTCTCAGGTCTTCTTCTATTTATACTATCTGCCTGCCAGCCCCGCCTATCTTTGTTCCTGCCTTGCTATTGGCCATTCATCTCTTTATTAGACCATCAGGCGTTTTAGACAGGCACAGTAACACAGCTTCACAGAGTTAAACAAATGTAGTGTAAACAAAAGTTACACACCTGAAAATAATATTCCCCACCCAGCCAGGACTTGTCAGGTAGGCTAGGCTTTCTGGTCAGTGAGTCCACAGATAGGCCTGCCTCTCCTTTCCCAGAACTGGAATTGCAAATTCTCATCGCTATTCCAGGCTTTGGTAGATGTGAGCTCTGGGGAGCCGAGCCTTGTCATCATACTTTCAAGGAAAGCCATTTCACTGAGCAAGCCACCTCCCCAGGTTCCCTCTTTCTCTCCTTTAAAGGCATTGGTTCCATTGGGTTTGAGCCAGCCTTTTGACCTACTTGAGCTTTAACTATTGCTTTAAAGACTCCAAGCATGGTCACATTCTTCACGTGAACATCTTCATGCCTCCATTTATTCCAAAACTCAGAGGACATCTTCCTTTTGTGCATGCATCTTGTAGTCTGTTTTTTTTATTTAAGGGTGTTTATAAGGTCTCAATAAAATATAATGAAGAAAATACTTGTTTTGAGAAATCTTTCCTGATACTCAGAAGGTTGCTCATTTTCCACTAAATTAAAATTATTGCTTGTTTTCACCTTTATGTGAGATGTTTATGAAGACCTGTTTTGTCAGTTTCTGTGTTCATGATAACCATAAATTGAGGGTTTTTTATGTAAAATGATGTATTGGCTAAGGTTTGGTTTTGCTTTGTTTTGTTTCTGACCCATATTTGTTCCATCTCCAAAACACTCAACCTTTCTATTAGCTCAGGAGTGAACAGCAGTTGCCTGCATTGCCTGGTTCCAGTCAGTCCATAGGGACCTGTTTTATCCCACCATTTCTTACCCATAGTTTTACCAAAAAGCACACTATGTTGATTTGTGGAGCTTTCTATTAAGTCAGCAATACTGCTGGTACCAGGCTTCTCCCTGCCTCTGTCTCTTACTGACCTTTCAAATGAGTCGATGTAAATCATTACATAAAAAAGGAAGACAAAAACCTTTAAGGCACTCTCAATAGATGCTCAGGTCACGACACCATTCAACAAGTGGTATATGATGAACTTTCAGAAGCACATTCTTCTGCATATCAGTGACATCCACAGAGCTACAGTTGAAATAAATAAATAAATAAACAAAAATATTCAGAAAGGAGAATATAAAATCATCATGATAGAAGGTATACAAAATGAATGCATAAGTCGAGATGTTTGAAAAGGCAGTTAACTTAATTTCAGAGCTAAATCTTGCCTCTCATTTGAGGTCTCAATATTTAATTAGACTTTGTAATGCTTTATAGGGGTGTCCTTTGGAGTTCTCTGAAGGTTCCCTCTGCCCTGCAAGGGTGAAGTAGCACCTGAGCAACAGCGCAGTTTGCCACAGCTTCAGGAACCCACCTTCTAAAACAAAGAGTTTTAAAAGAGTTAATCCAGTACTTTCCTTCAAGATTTCTAAAGAGTTCTGTATAAAATACAATACAGATTGAGAATGGTTGTTTATAAAATGTTAGATCTCACTAGTTGATTTTCTAAAGAACCTTTAAGGATCAGAGGATTCTATATGATTGACAGTGAGCCACCACAACAGGAAGTCCAACCCTTAAACTTAAATGTCATTTGAGAGCCAAATCCAATGCTCTTCTCCCCCACGAAATACACTGCAGCCCTTCTGTGTTTCTGCTTCCCCCAACAGCGTCAAACCTTGCCTAGAAGTTGGCGAAGATTCAATGGCTGCAAACCGTCTTGGATATGTTGTTGATGAGAAGATTTAATAACATAGGAAAATTGTCATCTTTGTCATGAGGTTTTCATTTTCATCACCAACACCAAGCAGATAGCTTTGTCATTGATGCTCCTCTTTTGTCTATAATTGTAAAATTCATAAAGGCCTCATAAATTCGGTTATATGGAAAGGCTTGGAGAAAAGATTTACCTTCTTTTAAACAACATTTTTTTAGAGTTTTTTTTATTGATGTTAGAATTCCACTCATTTTCTGCTTATTGAGTATTAGACTATATATAGGCAGGGTTTGGATGGCTCAGCAGTTAGGAGCACTTGCTGCTTTTGTAGGGAACTAGAGTTCAGTTCCAGAGCTCACATTGGGCATCTCATGACAACCTGGTAACAGCTCCAGAAAATCTGATACCCCAGTTCTGCCTTCTCGGACAAAGCACACATGTACATGATCTGGCCTCAAAGATACACATATGCACATACATAAATAAAAATAAAACAAATCTTAAAAGAAAAAAGTCATAGGCAAAATCTAAAAGGAGGTAGTGACTATGTACCAAACTCACCACCATGTGACAGCCCTGATACACACCCCTATATTAATTTAAGTGTTAGTAAACTAGTTTTAAAAATACTGAAACACAATCTTGAAATTGAAAGTGAATTTATATCTAGTCAGCTAGACGGGATGATAGAAAGATCAATTAAGAATCCATAGATAGGAGAGCAGATAATCACAAGATTTGTTCTAATTCAATACATTTGGAATGATCAGAAGTCAAAATGGCAGATTGAGGCATATATTGTCATTAAATAAGAGAACATCTCTATACCTTACTTTCATCCAGAAAAAAATATATTCTTTGAAGTTTTTCAAGCAAAATGTCTAAACTAGATGCGACACTGCTGCTGCCGGAGTCCACATAGCGAGTACCTGTTTGAGAAATGGACCACTGACCACATGGCTCCTAAACATTAATAGTGACACAGATTGCTGCAGCTGTCTTAAATCAAGATTAATTTGGGGAGAGTAAAGTGATGGCGTCATTATAAAAACTTCAAGTCACACACAAATTTTTGAATTCTACTTCCACCACCCACCACCCTCATCCCCCAAAGGTGCCTTTGTTTATCATTTACACAGGAAAGTCCAAGCCCACAAGGAGACATCATTTCTACTGGTATATTTGATCCTTTTGTTATGGGATCTGGGTATTTTTTTCCTTCAACATTTCAATGTGTTCAATGTCCGCAAGCGGTCATAAAACAATTTTTGATGATTTGAAATGGAAGTTGAGTTTTCCTTTCCTCGACATTGTCACCTGGGAAGATAGCAGCAGTTAGCTCTCCTTGAAGGTACAGCCATAGTTTTGGGGTAGGGACCCTGTACGTCTCATCTCCTTTAGTGAGGATTTCACTACAGGATATGCTGTGAAGAGAAATGGAACCTGAATACGTAACTGAAACGGCTCACCAAAGGCAGGAACTTCCCAGACCTGTGTCCTGATAACTTTCCCAGAAACTGCTTCTACCAGCTCCCTACTTGTTCTTCTGGTCTCGTTCCCTCCCTTGCTCAGATGGTCATTAGTTACATTACTGAAGGGCAAACTGTGGTGGGATGTTGATCCATTAGGCAAGGACTTTTGGGGCAGCAAGCCCTAGGACGTGGTCTTGTCTACCTACAACACAACTTTAAAGCTGAGGGAGAGGGTTAGGCTTTCTCTCTTCCTCTCATGCTCTCTTGGGTGGTCTGAGCGGAGAAAGGCAGTGGAGCTGGCTTTGGTGCGCTTCACCCGTGGGGAAAACAGCTGGACAAAGGCAGCTGGATCAGCGGCAGTGTCTGATTTCTTTTGCATCTGTGAGTTTGTCTTTTCATTGCTCCCCTTAATAAATAGTTTGTTAGTCTTTTGTGGGTTCTCTCTTCAGGAAATAGCATACTACTTGTGGCCATCTCAAATAAAAGTGGTACATTTAACATCTTAATGAACTTCAAACTGTCTTCACGTGCATATCCAAATACCCAAATACTCTTACAAAGGTGCTGTGTGGAGTATGGTGGCTGCAGGCATGAAGCCAGACTGACCTGGATTTAAATTTCAACTGTTTCACGTGCTATGAGGCCCCCATACATTGAAAATGATTCCAAGTTCCTGGGGATAAATGAAATTAGTTAAAAAATAAAAAGGATGGTGGTGGGCATGTTGCCATAGTAACAGTTACATAATTTACAAGTGGAATATTGAGGTAGAAGATGTAAAGAAAATATATACCAGTGTTTCTGCCTGGAAGGGAACCTTAGCAGTCACCTGATCCTGCCTCATATGGCAGACAAAAGAGGTCAGGGTCAGAGACACCCAGGATGTGGTCCTCAACTTCCTCAGTTTCAGGTCCAGAGCTTTTTCTGACACATTGCTGGTTGATAACCTGGAGGTGACAGAATTAGAAAAAGGATGCAAGAGGTCATTGAAAATCAAGACGGTGTGGAATGGTATGTCCACCTAGGGTGGACGGCCAGTCTCATATGAAGGGCTGGAATGGGAAGCCAAGGAGACCCACAAAAGCCATGGGATTCAGAAAACTGCTTCCTCTGGTCTGCAGTCGTCACAAGTACCCATGTATATGCTTCCAGGCCATCATATTTAATGTCACTCTTCAAATTGTTGTGTTTTACAGACTGTGTCCTCCGCAAACCCAGGGTTACCTGGGAATCTTGTCCACAGTCTGACTCTTACAGGGTACTGACTTCATCATTGACTTAACTGTGTCTTTTCTGAGGCGAAGCAGAGGAACCAAAATTGCTCCCTAACAAACAAAGCCATGTTTTCCCTCTAAGTTTCATGTAGTTTGTTTTAAAGTGCAAATGTTACACACTCAGTAAGCTTCAGAGGATAATTAAGGATAAAACCTACTGAATCCGCACTTAAATCTGAACGCTAGTTTGGAAATGAGTCTGGTTCACTGGTTAAATCTACTTAGAAAAGTAATATTTTAAACTGTACAGCATCAAGCAGTCAAACAGCTCATTTCTATAGATATTCATAGTGTTAAATTTTCACCCAATTAAGTTATGTTTTTAATGTTTAATTTACTTGTATTTTACTTTAACGTATTTAAAGTTTCACGATAGACTGAGTACAATATTTGATTTGGGTTTTGCTGGCTTTCATAAGAATCAGTCGTTTCCTCTTAACTGGAGTATGTTAGAAAATCACCATGTATTTCAGTGCCTTCCTCTAAATATTCATTCTCATTTTTCTGGGACATGGGTTTGTGAGCTGGCTGTGGAGAGAATTCTTAAGTCCTAGAGGAGCCATGTTCCTGAGTCTCAGAGCCCAGGTGTCATGGTCAATCTCATTCTCAACCCTGGTGCAGGGTGCTCTCATCCTGACACCAGGAAGGAAGCCCGGTGTGTTGAGAGAACAGACAGCAACTTATTAACTTAACAGACGTTTCCTACTTGGCTTTTTCCTTTGGAGTTTTGATTACTTGTCAATTATTTCCCCAAAGGTAGTATGTCATCTGCCTCGTTATCATTTTTTGAAAATCTAATAAGCTTATAAACACCTGCCATACCCTGAGAAGAGCGAAACAACCAGAATCTACATTCATAAAAATCACGAACATTATTTAAAGGGTGGGTTGAGATTCTCATTTCATTTATCAATCTTGTTTTTCTTGCTCTCTTCACAAATGATCACAGAATCATTTGAAAATATTATTTGTGCTAGGTTTTCTGTTAATGAAATCTGTTGCATCTGGGAATTCTTCATAATTTAAATTGACATATCTATTATATCTATTGCTATACACACCTATACATAGCTATTGTTTTTTTTTTCTGACAGTTCAGAATGAGGAACATTTTGGTGGATACAAGACTTTTTTATTTTGAAATATTTTTATGTTTCAAAACATAAAACCTTTCCTATTATTTCACATGGTACTTAAACAGATAAAATTCTTCAAAATAGTGTAAACTCACACATTATGATGCTGTGGACGATGAGCTATAAAGTAGGGTGGATCGGAGGGAAGGGAGATGAAAGAGCAATAGATTATTGGTAGAGAGACTGATGGTGGAAAGTAAATGACGGCTTAGTTTGGCTTCTATTGGTGTGAAAAAAACACCATGACATAGAGCAGCTTGTGGAGAAAAGAATTTGTTTCCACTTACAATTGTAGCTCATCATGAAGGAAGCCAGGGAAAGAGCCTGGAAGCAGGAAATGAAGCAGAGACCATGGAGAAACTATGCTTACTGGCATAATCCTCATGGCTTGCTCAGACTGATTTCTTATACAGCCCAGGATCACCTGTCCACATGGCTGGGCCCACCCCCACCAATCACGAGTCAAGACAATGACCCATAGACCTGCCTACAGAGCCATCTGATGTAGGTATTTTTCTACTGATGGTGCCTTCTTCTAGATGATCCTGGTTTGTGTCAAGTTGACAAAAAGTTAGCCAGCACAGATGATAGATAGATAAATAGATAGATAGATAGATAATAAATAAGTAGGTAATTAATATAGAGAGATGTTTGACCTAATTAATGAAGAATATTTTATGTGGAAGTATTCTTTGTTCATGAAAACACTTTCTTTCTTGGTGTGCATTTACTCTTCTTGGGTCTGAGTGTATAGTGGTGGCATTCTTACCTAATATGTGAAAAGGGGCTTGGAGGTCTTTCCAGTGGATGTTTTCAAGGGAGGGACGATAGATGACCTAGAGTGTCTCTGCACTGGTGGTAATCGTTTTTTCCCTTATGTTATGAGCAAATGGGAACTGGGTTCTTAACCCTGAGGCTGTTAAATGCTTCCTAAAGCAATCGTTACTGTCCTGCTCAAGAGAAATAAAGCAGTGCCCAGTGTCAGCAAACGCAGGTGCCCGTCATCCCATGCTCATAGTCCCTCTGTGCAGAAACTGCTTTTTCAGTTGCTTAAGTAAAGAAGGTGCCTTTGGAATGGGTCTCAGAAACCCTCCGAGCAGCCCCTCCATTTATTAGATTGAATGGATTTGACAGGAAACCCAAGTCCCTGGAGCTCCTTCAGCCCCTGGGGCAGAACCTAGCTTAGAGAACAGCATTAGAATGTGCGCACGTCCTTGTTTTTCACTCTCTAGGGGGACAAAAAACAACAGCTCTTCACAGGTTACCTGGTCACCATTTATTAAAATCCAGAATTAACAGTGAATTAATTTAGCCCCTAAGCACTCTCGCTAGCATCAAGTTATGTTATGCATGTACATAGCAAGGGCTACAGTATAGAGCTCTGATTGACACAGGATGGCAAGAATCCTTGGGAGATCCGTATGTAACCTCAACTTGCAGTATTTCTGTACCAGGCAAAGCCTTTGTAAAGCAAAATTCTGCTGTATCAGACTGGAAACATTCTGTGGAGTAGCATCCGCAGACAAAGCCAGGTAACTTTCCACGGCATTGCCTCCTTCAAGACGACTGTTGACCCTACCAGGCAGCTGTTATCGTCTCTCTCATGGTCAAGACCACTAACACCAGGTCGTTGAGTAAATTGGGGGTTCCAGAATGAACCCCTCCCCTCCCACCAGACAGTACTACAGCCAGAAGAGTTTTAGTGGGGCTGAGGAGAAATAGAGGCCCCACCAATTCTAGACCACTGAGTGACTTTCAGAATGCCACAACCTTCTTTCAGAGACCATTCTCCCCACGTATAAAGGCCCAGCTTTCCGCATTTGACCCTCCCTTCCTTTATTTTCTAATCAATGTAGTATGTTCCACATCATAGAGACTTACAAGAAATGAGAGACTATATTTTCCAACTATCATATTTTTGCCATCATTCCAATTCCAAACAGGCCATAATGTCTGGATATAAATTGTGTTGAATAATTGCTTCAGCTTTAAGCACAGCTTTTTTTTTTTTGAAAATGCAAACAACAACAGTAAAACTTCAAAGTCACAAAGATTACTTTTAGGTGCACCCAAATGTTCATAAATGTGGACTATCAAAAGCATAAAAATATCATGTATAAATTCATTGGATGCACACACATGTACATGTTTATGAGAAAGTCTTAAGTGCAATGCAGATACGAAGAGACCTGATTGAGCATATTAGGGCACTGAGTTCATCTGGTGCTTGCTTTTCCACTTGAGCCATTTAACTCTTCAGCATCTGTTTGCATTATTTCCCTTCCTGACATTTGTGGCCATAAGGCTACTGTGCTTGGAAAGGCATCTGTACTTCACCTCTGAATGCATTCTGAGTAACTCTTGTTCATCACAGTAGGGGTTGCTTTTGATAAGTGATACACGTAGTCCATTGCCAGAGAGAGAGTTCACTGCCAAACAACCACACAGGGATTACACGGCTCAGCATTCTTTGCTAAACCCAACAGTCATCAGAAGATTTGGGTAAAGGTGTGACTGCATCACATAAATCCTATTTGAGAATGACTGCCTCATATTGCCCCCCTGCTTGGCTGGTGTTGTAGCATTGGCTGTTCAAGCTCTTTTCTGCAAAGGGCTGCCTTTGTTTTCAATTTTAAGAGCATGGACAAGAGAAAGGAGGAAAGCAGGTGAGGCAAGACAAGGAGTCTATGATGCTGATAAGGAGCCTGGAGGCTTGTGATATTCAGGCTAACTCATTTCCCACAAGATGCATTGCTCTAGACAGAGATTGCTCTGTGCGGCTATGCAGATTTCCCATTTCTTCACTTAAGCAAATGTTCCTTTGTGTGGAAAAAACAAAGGGGTTGGAGACACAGGAATATAAACTTGCTGACCCCTTAGGAGAACTCCCCAGGGCTCCCTCCCACATGTTTCATATCACGCAGTCAAGACGTATCCTGTGAGAAGATGGGAGAGTTTTGTTCCCATTTCACAGGTAAGCTTACAGAGCCTAAGATGAATAGCAGCTACCCAATACCAGGATGCTGTAGAGGAGGGTGTTAGAAAGCATTTGCTGGTACCCAGGAAGAGGCAGCAAATAAAGCACTCTCCTCTAAATGATCTCAGCGGAAGTGTTCCCCGCAGCTCGGCTGCCACACAATTCATCATGACTCTTCTTTCCTAAATGGTCCCACCTAAAATATGAGAAACCAGAGGAGGAGAGGCACGTTTAGCTCCGTGCGTACTCTCATAGACCAGAGACAATGACAGCGAGCCGGCTGTGGAAATACACAGCCTTTGGAAATGGATTAAATGCACATACATTTTGTAATGAGTGACTGTAATGAAAGTCAAATGAATTATAATAAAATATGGAGTTTTAAAAAAGAAAACTATTCCATGCATAATGTTGCTGGGAAAACATTTAACAGTTTTTCACTGCATGCTATTGTCAAAGTAAATAACTACCCAAGACAAACTTACAAAGTGGTTTTAACTCTAATGTGATGCAGAAAGTCAGTCATTTAATTTGTTAATTAGTATTATGCCAGAAACTATCTATTCAATATGAAGCAAATATGTTTACAATCTTATCTGCCATCTGTTTAATAGATGGGAGAATACTTAGGGCTGGATTCTCAAAGAGGGCTGCTGAAAATTTGTTCCACAATTAGTGGAGCAGATTTTTAATTCTGGATGGATTTTGCGTGTGTGGGGAGCACCTCCGCTGAGAAGACAGTACATCACAGCCCTGCTACCCGGGAGGAGTGGGCCCGTAATGCGTCCCAGCAGATGCTCTTGGATCCAGAAGCGGAGGCATGTTTTTGAAAAGAGATACCTCTGGATAGTTGATATATCATCACTGAAGAACACTAGCTCCCAGAAAGTAGAACTGATTCTGCACAAAACAATTTTAGGCTCAGATTTATGGAGAAGGTAAGATTCTAGCTCACAATATATCCATTTTCCGCGTTCAGCAATTTTTCAAGATTTCATGTGAGGAAGCTTCAATTATGCAGTGTGCTCCCCCAATAAAGTGAATTCTCAAGGTGCTTTTAACCACTTCCAGAGAGTGGATTTTAAATCATTATTTGGAAGAGGTTTGAAAATAAAATTGGTGATAATGAGACATCGTGGGCAAAGGGTGCTGCTTTTCATTCCACACGGTGATCAGGTGATCAGGCTGTATCAGCGGGCACCCACACAGTCAGTGACCCCAGTACCAGGTCTGCTTTCAAGGTAATACTTTCCCGTCAGGTAGGAGGACATCACCCTAGTGCAAATTGAAAGTGTTTAATTCTGGGGTGATTTCCACCACCATGTGCCTTTTCTTCTTCCTGTTTTGTTGAGGACATTCCAGGTTTTACAGCTGTTACGGTTTTTCATAATATCAGTTTTCCATGAAGTGCATCCTGAAGAATTCGGCTAAACATGTCATTCAGTGTTTGTGAACAGTGCTGCTCAGATTCAGCCTACTGCCAGTCTCCCACGCACCCGCCCGGTTTGGTTTTGCCAGTGTTCTGAATTATCGGCATGCCATTTTAACTCTTGTTAGAAAATCAAAATACAAGTCTCAATATGGCATTTACCCATGGTGAGCTCTCCTCCTGCTATTCGCTGGCACAGCTAGCATCAATTATCTATTTCAGCTTGTCAATTAACTTCAAAGCAAAATATAGTTTCTGTATTTAAAAACTTGCTTAAACACATTTCGGTTGTATGTGTGTAGGTGCCCATTCCTCCATAGTTTTCTAAAGATACACAGTCCTTGTAAAGATGAAAATGATTGTCTGAGGGGAAATTAATTTCTTTGTTAAATGGCAATTTATTCTATCCCTTTCTCTACCTATTTCCTCCCAAGATATTCTCCCAGACCTCCCTGGGTAAAGAGAGTTAGTGCTTATGCGGTAAGCAAGGCATGGTATCTAAGGATGATTGATTGATGTCTTGGAGACTTGGCAGCATGGGAAGCATTTTCCTACTGAACCTGTTTGGATCTCTGTGTGGAATGGTCCTCTGTTCTCCGGCCTTGGGGAAACTGCCTGGATTCGCGCCCTGCTGGACTTGTAGTGGCTGCAGCAGGGCTCAGCAGTTTCTGCCTGCGCTTCCATCATGAACACCAGGACATTTTCACACTGAGAAGGGATTAGTTGGTCTAGGGATGTACTGTCCTTAAATGGATTACTCTATAACGATCACTTAATTCTCAGAATTTTGGGACGGCAAGATCCACAGGTAAGCTTCTCTTACATTCCTTTCCTGGTATCTGCACCCTGAATCCTATTGCTTAAAAATGTCAGGGCCCTCCCTCTGTTCCAGGATGATTTTTGTATAGGCACTGCCCTCACCCCTGCCCCCCCCCGTGTCCTTTAAAAAATGTGTCTTGAACTCATAAGGCTTAGCCACATGGCTACCTGATTCCACAGAGCCTTCTGAACACAATACAGTGTCCAGTGTCGACATTACAGGATTAAGTTCATTGTAGCATTCTGAAACTCAATTCATCTGTTCCTAATAGCGCTTCAATAGTATCCTAGTAACCCCTTCTCCGAAGCTTCGTCTGTTGTGTATTTGCAAACACTGTGAGGGATAGGCCTTGCATTCAGAGGCAAGGCTGCGCTAAATCCTCCTCTGAGCTGCTGGGGAGGTGCAGGCGCCACCGTGGGCAAGCACATTTGCCAACGTGCCATATGGGAGTCATGGCTGGGACTTTTTTTTTTTCCTAGAATAATTAAATGTTGATGGCAGAGTTCAAATGGATCATTAAAATTCAAAAGTGTAAGAAACAGATTTTTTCTTATGTTGCTGAACGCTCCAGAGGGCTGAATAGCTAACAGAAGTAAAGCAGGCTGCCGCCCTGCGATCAGGCTGTGTCGGGATGGTGCTAATTTGATCATAATATAGTCATCTCTGAAGATTACAGCTATTCAATTAAATATTCTAATTAACCTGAAGTATTAGGCAAATGATACTAATTACAAATATTCTCCTGAGATTCACCGCAATGAAAATCCCACTTGCAGCCAATGCTTCTAGCCAATGTTTCGTAACACAATGTCCTATATCATAGGCTTTCAGAATATTAAAATGCAGTTAATTTGCCTAAACCTCATTTGTTTAATGGCATTAGCATTTTGTTTGAAATTGTAATAAACGTACATCCCGCTTTCAAGTAAAATTTAAAATGAGTGTACTCTTGGGGTAACTTAAGATTCCTGTTTACAGACCTGGTACTTTACTCAGTGAGCGGAACACTTTGAGCTTAACTTTCAGCCATTAAACATATTGAAATTGTTTAAAAATGCTAATAATTTGTCTTTTCAAATGAGAAAAAAAAAGATATTTTGCAGTAAAATTTCATGATGCGCCCATGTGACGGGCTCCCACTGTGCGGGCCCTAGCGCTTGAACTTTCCTTTCTCTTTCTGGGAGAGAGCTGCTCGCAGGAGGACGGGCTGCTGGCTTCCCAGGGCTGCTTTTCGAGGGGAGAATTGCAGAACCCTTCCGTGCACTGTGCCTGCTTCTCTCTCCTCTTTACATTACATTTACGCCCCCCCTCCCTCCCAAGGAGGGTGGATTTCTGTGCCGCCAACCTTGGATCCCAACAGTTGCTCTCTGCGGAGGGAGCTTTTCATCCTTAGCCTCCCGGGTTCCCCTCCTGCTTGTTCCTTCCCTGCAGTTCTCAGGAGATAGGAGCCCCAGCCCAGCAAGGCAGACCCTCAGTGGCCTGATGGCATCCATGTCTCAGCTCCCCTGCCTTCTCGGCACCGGAACTGCTCCTGTATGTAACTCAGAGCTGGGTACAGTGCAGGAGAGAGCTCAGGAGTCTGCTGCAGGCTGTGTTGGGTTTCTCATGCTAAATTGCTGGGGAAGTGAAGGTTGGTTGGGGTGGCGCCTGCCTCGAGGGTTTTCATAATCACGATGCAAGATGAGTTAGGGGTCAAGGGGAGGGGATCATCAAAAGCTTTAATTTATGACCTTGTCATGGGGTGTGGAAAGGCCAGATGGGTGTGGGCACCGCTTAAAAGCAGAGGCACAGGTGGGCATTTTTGGAGATGGCTGTGCCCTAGGAGGAGCGTTTGAGAATTGACATCTTTAATAACATGGTGATAAACACGGGATTTGGGCTAAAACTAGGGGGAAAGTGAAGAAGACAAGAACATTGAGTACCTAGAAACTGACAGGGGCCTCTGCATCCTGGGCCAACTCCGTGTCCCCTGGGAACAGACACTGCCACCCTGTTTACGTGGCGCTGAGGAGGAAGCCAGCC
>LOEQ01000699.1:323806-335333 GCA_001685075.1 Bramus lutescens | reverse complement strand
TCACTGGCTGGACCTCATACAGTGCGCGGTTGGGAGAATCATCCTCTGCGGGAGGGGCCTTGCTAGGATAATTTATACTTGCAGACACAGATGTCATGAAATCTCCACGTAAGGCATCCATTTCTCATGAGCAAAGGAAGCAAGGGAGAGGACTTCCGGTTCCAGGAAGTGAACATAGAGGAATAGCGAACATGAAGGGTGCAGCAGATAGATAGTGCCTCATCCTTAGGACATTTACAAGGGAACAATACTGGGAAGGTCTGGGCTTCCATAGGATGCCTTTCCAAACCAGAAGTGCCGACCCCTCCGATGGGGAATGAATTGGGCTGTGGCGCACTGCTATTCTCTTTTATTTCCTCCGCAATGTACAAAATCTTATACTGAGAAAGGGGAGGTTTCCATGAAAACCTGGATGTTGCACCACAGGGAACCCCTGGGGTCAGGCCTCCCAAGACTGGTGTACAGCAGCTTGACAAGAGCAAAGCAGCCCAGTGTTGGAGCAGTTCTCCAGCTCCCTCATCCTTGTGCCTATGGGCTCGGTGACGGGAGATGCCCGGAGATGCTGGAAAGGCAACAGGCATGATCTCCAAGACGCTTCTGTGTCGTCCAAACAGTGCACCGCACTGGCATACAACCTATCTCCTGATTCTTCTCAAGGCGCCATTCTTTGCTTGTCCCACTTTGTCCCTGAAGCCACACCTGTGTGCAGAGGAAGAGCATGCACCCTGAGATGCTGGGTGCAGACTCCAGTCATCTATTCCCGGACTCGGGAACCTTTGCTTTCTTCCTTCTGCTTTCTACAAGGGGTTTGAGAGAGTAGCAGAGACACACATTTTCTGTGACTGCAAAATGACGAAGATGGAGGTAAACGACTGTTTGATGGGAAGACAGAAGGGCACCAGAAAGAGTTAGGGAAGGAGACCTTTAAAGAGGAACAATCAGAGGATGCTCTATCCTGCTTTCAAAGTGGGGAGACCTCCAGTTCCAGAAGGCTCTATCTCTTTCGGCTTTCAGAACGTGGGGAGTTAGAAAAACACAGTGCAAGGGTTGCCAGTGAGGACAGTCTGCTGAGGGCCACAACAGCCAGGAGCAGACAAGGCCTGTGTCAGGAATCCTTCATTCTTCTCTTCTGGAAAGTTAGCAATTGCTGGAGACCTTGTGCTTGTTTCATTTTAATAACAAAGAAGTTAATCCCCTGATTTCTCTAAGAACTGTAGAGGTATTTACCCAGAGACTAAGCTTTTAACTGAGGCATCTCTTGTCTTGAAGAACTGTCCTGCAGGACTTAGTGACACAGGACATCCACAGCAGCAGCTCTTCATGGAGCACTTGGAAAAAGCGTTTCAGCCACTGACCATTAGAAAACTAGTGTGTAATCTCCACTCTTCTGTTCCCATGTATTTCCTGAGCTTGGTTTTATTCTATCTGGAAGACACCATGCCTGCAGTCTAGCTGGAGAGGAACTGGGTGGTGGCTGAACCCACACTGTAGCTGGGAGGTAGCTGGAGAGACTGCATGGTAGGTGGACCCCTCATGGCCTCCCTTTTAATAGAGTTCAGGGATCGGAGCATATTCCATCCTCAGAAGCTGGAGACAGACACCAGCACCTCTAATTACCACACTGCCCTCAATTCTAGAATTCTCCCTACCCAAAGAAGCCATGAGTGACTCTATTTTCTGTGTGCCTGTGGGATCTGTGGGGGTGTAAGTTTCACCTCAGCTGAGCATTGGGTTCTAGAGACCACAGCTCCCTATTTCCCATGATTCCATATGTGCTTACACACTCCTGGATGTATACGGCTTGGAGAATGCTCCAGTGTGTAATGGGAAATCAGAAAACACAAACATACAACCCCACAGGACTGTCACAGCCACTAGAAGCAATTCCACACAGAAGACTACGCTAGGGAGGAGGCGGGTGAGCGTACAGGCTGCAAGTAAACTATTTTGTGACATGTTTTTATGACATAATTATATTGATCTGAGAGACACTCATCCAGAACCACAACCTTTTATACCCCAAGAAAGAGACCTGAGCCTGTATAATCTTTTCAATCACTTGATATTCATAGTCTTACTCAAAGGTCTCTGAATATGTCATGTGTGTAATACCGATGCAAAATTTGGCACCGTAGTCACTACCAGCAATATGTTTCAATAAGGTAATTTTCTCGCTGCCTGAGAACATCAGCAGGGTGCAATCGGGAACAGAAACAGAGTATGACATCTTATTCACGCATACATCTGGAGGACAAAACTATACTTTATTAAAGGAAAATGGGATTTCAGGATTGTTTTGACAAGCGGAGGACCCACACCTCAGTTTACACACAGTGTGGTGTGGAGATCTGAGGTGTTTTTGTAGCCCTGGAGAGCAAGGCCCCCATCAGGGTGTGGGTACAGGGCAGGTGCAGACCCCAGCAGGCTGGAACATGTGTCCTCCGGGCAACTCTTCTATGTTCTTTTGCAGATACCCCTGCTGCCTCTGGGACAGGAGGCAGTTTTCCTCCCCTTAAAAAAGGCAACTTATTTCACTTCTGCCTGCCTTGATACAGTAGCCTCGGCCTGTTTCTTTACGTGGGAGAGGAAAAGAACATAGTCTTTGATTTCCCCAAAGCAATTTAAGCACCAAAATTCATTTAATGAGTACTAATTATTAAATTTATTTATTTAATAAAAATAATAATAAATAAATAAAAATAAAGAATAATAACATTTGAAATGAAAATAGCAGCAGGTTTTAGAAAGACCAGCTGTGCGCTCACACTCAGCTTCCTGTAAATCTGTCTGTGCAATTCTTGTCAACTTCACTGCCCTGGACTGCAGCCCTGGCTGATTTTTATGGGTACTTTCCCACATTTCTATTTCAAAATGATCCAAACTCTTACCGTTTCTCTGACTCGGAGCAGCATGAATTCCAGGTTAATCACCTACAAGTGTGCAGAAAAGAGGCCGAGGCAACCGGAGTGAGGCCAGCTCAGACTAGAAACCACAAGACCTGCTAGCCAACCATGGTGTAGGATCGGAATCCACTTGCCTTTTTGTCTCATGGAGAAAGTGCAGGTGTTACTTAGAAAAGAGATTGGGAATATTAAAAATCAGACCAAGCCTAATTAGTCATTAAGAAGCGCAAATGGACACAGAACAACTGTAAGACAGAACAACACAACCAAACATCTCACTGCAAAAAAAAAAAAAATCAGACCAGACTGCAGTCCTGTATTTTTCCACAAGTAAATTATTTTCACATCGCCAGATTTTCTCACTATTTTGTCTTCACAAATGCATTTTAGTTTTGTCAGTTTTGTCAGGATAGAAATGATGTGTTATAAACAAATTTTCAAGATTCACGTTGAAATAAAACCTGATTGAATTCCTACAGGGGCCGTGCAGTTCAGGGTCGCTGCAGGTGCACAGGATTCCCAGGCTCACTTGTAAGCAAGGTGAAGACACTGTCACTGCTGTGTTCTGCAGCATTCGCTCTAGAAGTCCCTGGAAGTCTGTTGTTCTGGCTGATGAAGCGCAGATTTGTCAGCCAGCAAGAAATAATTAGACTATCGTGCAGGACAAAAATAGCAAATAACGCTGAAATTAGGAAGGTTTCACACACATGTTATCGGCTTTTTTACAAAGCGGGGACTTGGGGCCTTTAATTAATGGCATAATTCTTTAAGAAGCAGAAATAAAGGAACGGAAAGACGAGGGGAGACGAGTTACGGGCATCACTTAATCACCCTCGGCACAGCCATCAGATGCTTGTGTGGTCAGCGCGGAATTCTAGCTGCTGTCTATACACATCCGAAGGGTCCACTGTAACAGAGAGAGAGAAGCAAAAGAAGTGTTCTGGAAGGCAGAGCTTTGGGGCCAGGCTGACCACACAGGAGGGATGATGCCATCAGCGACAGTGGCAGGTTCCTGTCCCCTCTCTTCAAATGTTGGGGAGGAAGCAGAGTCCAGGTGAGCACTGAATGTCTTTGTTTACCCTTGTGACATTTCTTTCAACAAAAGACAAAAGCACTTTTGGCTTCTATGCTTTTATTAGAGGCTCCCAGGTCTTCAAAAGAAAAAAAGAGGGAGGGGTCTACGAACATGTTATCCATTGTGAAGAACTGCCCAGATATACAGGAACCTCTGGTGTCACTCTCAGATGAGCAGCAAATTCTGCAGAGCCATACCCCATTCTAGAGACCCTGAGATACTCACACAGAAATTTACAGTGATCTAATTTTTCTGCATTTGATTAAAAACAAAGCAAAATTCCCATCTCAAGACACAGAAAGTACAGCAGGGTGTGTCCTTTCTGTGGAATGAGCAGAAGATATGTTAAAACATAACTTTATCAAAGTCATAGGTAATTTAGCACTTTAAACTAGTTATGTAGGATTGAAGCAGTGTTTGTTAACATAGCCATTGGAAGAAAAATAAATAAACAGTGCTAGCTTCCCTGTTTGCACACTGGTTTTCTTGCTTCTCACCCTCCCCAGGGCTTGGAATGATCTGGTCAAGCCAGGGATAAAAACTTTGTCTGACAGTAAGAACTGGAAAAGACACAAAAGAGATGCTTTTCCAAATCCCATGGGGACTGTGGAGGAACCAGGAGGTGGGGACAGGCTCATCTTTTATAGACCATCACCAAGAACTCATGGACGTTTATGTCATATTTCTGACCTCGGCAATGAACAGATACGGCCATGCCATGTTCTGACATGCCGCCTGATTGTCACCTCCTGAGTCAACTCTGAGCTTGTTCTTTGGGTCTAGGCATGGAGCAGAGAAGTGGTGTCAAGTTTGGTGGCCATGTCAGTGCAGGCCACTCTGGTGCTGGTTCAGAACAGGTATGCCTCATGAAAGAACAACCCCCAGTCTTGACCCCATGCCAGGTCTGAGTCCCCCTGAGAACAGCAGGCCATTAGTGACACCAGGCCCCAGGTATACTCAGCCAGATAACAGCTCCAGAGGCCTGCTTCTTAGACGTCTGCTAACTGCTGGGCACTGTGATCTGGTGAAGTGGCAATCTCTACCTTTGTTCTTTAGGGAAATACTCAAGGAAATGGGGCAGATGGGTGGACAGCCCGATTTCTAGAATGAAATCAAATTATTTAGTTTCGTACTAGACATTGTAAAACACAAAATATACATCTTTAGGCCTGCTTCCTATTTCTGGTTTTACTTGAAAGCTTGGAGAAATCCTTTGTACTCCAGATTGTATTATTTCATTTTGACACTTTCACCCATCATCAGTTCTTAATCCAGCAGCTGATATGGGGAATGTTCTGGCTCAGTACCCAAAGCCTGTGGACGATGGCCCCAGGGAGGAGGAGGCTTACCACCATCCTCTGTGCCTTCCGATGGTTGCTGGCATGTTAGTCTGTGCATAAGCCAGCCTCGCACCAGAAAGCCCCCAAGAGCATTCCCACACAGTTCTCCAAGGGAAAGGGACAGCGTGTGTAGCAAGAGTGGCCCACGGGATGACTGTTTTTGTCTACCAGATGCTTTCTGGAATTCTGGGCCTTTCCTCTACCCACTGAATCTATTGAAATGGAGCAAGCAGGTGGGTACAGAAGAGTGTATTCTGGAGGGAGCTAGGATGTCACATGGCAGGAGATCCTCAGTACCTATCCTTTGCAAGCCAATTCATAGGTTCTCAGGAAAGGTCATTGCTGGTTAGAATGGGCCATCAGCTGCCCCATCTTTAGCCTACAGCTTAGAGTGAGAGAAATTCCAGAAGTCGCCCTGAAAGTTCTCAACACCTTGGCAATCCGACCCACGCGAGCTTCGAGGGGTTTGCTTTCTAACTTTCTTTGTCTTCCCCCAATGTTTGCCACTTCACACTGGCATTCCTCCACTAGGAAGTGTAAGAAAGGAAATGCCTTGCTTCCGGTAGTGCCAAGGGCAGGAGGATGGCACCCGGCCCCAGAGATGCTTTAGCTTGAGTCGGAAGCAGCTAACGGAAAGTTTTGGAAGCTCCAGTGAAGCTTCCGTCTTGAGCAGGCCCAGGCACCAATCAACAAACCCATTGCACTCCACATCTGATTCTTACCATGCCCTGAGTGGCCAGCTCCTGGAGCAGGGTTTCCTAACCTTCTTCTGTGTACATCACCATTGCGCCCAAGCATCTTTTGTGAAACCCAAGGTACATGGGCACATAAAACAACCATCCAAATGTTTACTAAGAAAAAAATCATGAAGTAATTTGTTTTACTGCAATTTTTCTATAAATATGATTTTATCATTTACTAAAGACAAGAGAAAATTTACATACTAGCTAAGTGGATGTGCTTGTCTGTTTTCACATGAAAGTTAAATGTCACTGTGTATTTGGTATGGAAGGACGCAGAATATCTTTAGTGACTTCAGGTTTGACAGACACCTGTATTTTATGACCTCAACATTGAGAACCCTGTCTTGGGAAAATAGCTGGTGTATATTTTAGGGCCATTTAAGAAACCCCTAGAAATTCTGCCTGACTCTTAGGACAAGAGAATATTTAACATTTTCAAAAGTGAAACTTAAGTCACTAACCCAGACATCATTTTTTAAAAACGATCAGATATTCTAACAGTGTCATCAGAGATATAATAACTTGTACCCAGACGAGTGATGGCAGGTATGCTAGCTTCATTTGCTATTCCTGTGATAAAATACCTCTACAAAAGGACCTTAGGGAGGAAGGGTTTCCTTTAGCTCACAGTCCCCAGTCACAGTTTATCAGGAAAGGGGACTCAAGGTGCTAGGATCTCACAGCAGCAAATTTCATCATGCCCACAGTCAAGAGCAGACTGCCGGGAATCAATGCATGCATGCTGGTCTTTGCTTTCTCTCTCCTTGTCCTTGCAGCTGGAGACCAGCCTATGACTTGGTTAACAGAGGCAAGGAGACCACTCATGGGTGACTCACCTCAGTTGATCTAAGTAAAAAACAAAATCCTTAGCAGTCATATCCATGGACCAGCCTAATCTAGATAGCTTCTCATTGATATGTCCCTTCCCAAGCAACTCCACATTTTGTCAAACTGGCCATTAAAACCAACCATCAGTAAGAAAATAATAAAATTCTTTGTTAACTATAACCAAAGCATTACGTTTCTATAAGAGTGGAAAAGCTGTGTATGTCCAGTTAAACACTGCAGTTCAAGACTTGCAACGGTCTTGAATCTGAGCCAAAGAGTTCCAAAGAGCGTTTCCTGGTGTTGCATGGTATAACACAGCGCCAAGCATATACTTGAAAATCAGAACCCAGGCTGCAATGAAGCTTGGAGATGGGATGTGGGTCACAAACCCCCAGAGCAGCTCAGATCCGTTAGGTATTTGATTTTAAGAGAACTTTGGACATTGTGTGCTCAACAGTCTTTTGCTGTTGCCACTTTTCTCTGTCCCACAAACGGAGTAATGTGAGCCACACATGGAGTTATGTGAGCCACAGTTTAGGAAGCTGTGTATTCAAACTTATTAATTTCCATTGGAAGAAACTCAGCCTCCTCCTCATCAACACGACCCAAACCAAACAGTGTGTCATCCACCACTCCACCAAACATTGTCAAAAGTTATTGGCCATTGTCCAGGGAAGGGGAGCACGTATCACCTTGCTTGTCCCTGCTACCTAGGAAACCTTCCAGTGACTATGTTTCCTGAGGAAGAGGCCATCTTTGAATACTCTGGATAGTGTTAGCTTCTGGTTGATTTGTGCTGAAGACAGCTTTCCTTTATGTATTTTTTTCTTCAGTTTTCCAGTAGGTCAGGTTGCCATACTGATCATGTGTGAAGTCCTGTGATACATATGAGCCTTCTCCATGTAGCCCCCCACCTGTGGGATTTCCTGTGTGTCTGAATCAAATAGTGACTTATGATTATTTTCCATTTATTGACCTTTATTATTAAGACTTATGGATTGATTTTTCCCCTAAAGAGAACTCTGTGTGGCACAGTGAGGTGCACACTCATGATCTCATGAAGATGGGAATTCTGCCGATGACACCCTGAACCTTCTTGGGCACCTTTGGGTTATGTTTAAGATTGAGAAACATTACTGCAATTGTTGGCCTCTCACATAAAGCTTCTTCCTTCCTATGACTTCAAGATGTCTTCCAACGCTTGCTGAGTCAATGGCCTCTCTGCTCATTATGAACCCTTAGCACACTAAGATGGTGTTTATTCAACTTGGCAGTGATATATAATGCTTATGTTTGCCCAGCCACTCTGAAGACAGATTGCTTTTTTAAAGCATAGTTTTGGTATACAAATAGTCTTCATAGATGGAGTTTAAAAAAACTAACCTCCTAAGACCTGGTATCCTGGGTGCAGTATACTGATGTGGTAATTAATTATCAGCAAAACTGGTGAGTTACTATGTCCTGCTGTGATGGCTAATTTTGATTGTCAACCTAATTGGTTTAATAAACACAAAGGGTATTAAGGAGGCACCCCTTTGGGTGTGCCTGTGAGGCTACTTCCAGACAGGTTTGACCGATGGGCATGTAGGCCGCACCAGCCTCTGGAGTGGGTTCTGGATGAAATTATAAAGGAAAGAAGGGGGGAAGACAGATGAAAGCTGTGTTTTCCTGTCTCACAACCTGCTGAGATCTGAACAAGCAGCCTCCCACTCCTGCGGCCACATCTGATGGTATTTTCATCACTGCTCTTCTACCGTGATGAGCCACACCCTTGCATTATGAACCAAAAGAACGTTTGTCTCTTGTGTGGAGAGATGGCTAGCTGGGTAAGGGACTTGCTGCAAAAAAGGTGAGGACCTGAGTTTGGTTCCTCAAAACACATGAGTTTGGAGCTACACACCTGTAACCCCAGTGCTGAGAGTCAAAGACAGAAGAATACTGAGGTTTCCTGGCCACACAGTCTAGTTAGTTAGTGAACACCAAGTTCAGTGGGACACCATGGGAGAGAGAGGCAGGAGAGAGAACTGAGAGAGGAGAGAATTTGATGCTGACCTCTGACCTCTACACGGTACGCAAGGGTACATATACACACCCACGTGTGCACAGACATCTCTCTCCCTCCCTCTCTATTTCTCCCTCCCCCCTCTCTCTCTCTCACACACACACACCTTCTTTTTTCAGGTTGTTTGTACTAAGTACTTGGTCACTGCACTAAGAGGTAACCAGTACACCCACCCATACACACAGTAGACACTGGAACGGCCACAAGCCCTGCCGCTCTGAGGTCCAGCCTATGCCTGTCTGTTATTTAAAGTGTCTTTCCTATGTCCAGCCTAGAACTGGCTCTTGCTTTAATCCTGTAGATAAGCTCTGTCTATTAATCATAGACTATATTAATTTAATCTTCCACAGGGTTGGATGAAATCTGTCATTCTGTTAGCTTGCGGTTTCGTGACGCTTCATTTTCTCTAGTGTTACAATGAAACTTGTGGTTCATCAGCATATCCCTACATCCCAGGTGGAGTGCAACTTTGCCCCCCTGTGTGTCTGGTCCCACCAAGACTTCTTGGGCTATGCCTTTCTGCAATTTTTCTTTGCACATACTCCAAGTGCATACTTGTGCTGGTTAATCTTCACTGTTGACTTGATTGAATTTAAAATTACCAAGGATGTGTGTGTGTGGTGTTTGTATATATGTGTGTGATATGTGGTTTGTGTGTATGTGTGTATGATGTGTGATGTGTGTGGGGTGTAGGTGTGGTGTATGTGTCTGGTGTGTGTGATGTGGTGTGTGTGGTGTGGTGCGCTCCTGATGTATGTTTGTATGTAGTGTTTGTGTGTGTGTGTGTGTGTGGTTGAGGTGTGGTGTGTGTGTTCAGAAAAATTTAAATGAGTACAAAAGACCCACCCTGAGTATGAGTGGCCACACCCCCGGGACAACATCTTGAGCCAAATAAAAAGCTGAACGCCAACCATTATCTCTCCGATTTGTGGTTGTGGACCAGCTGCTTCTTGTTTCTGCTACTATTGTTTCCCTGCCTTGATGGATTGTACCCTTGATCTGTGAGCCAAAAGAAGCCCTCCTTTACTTAAGTTTCCTTTGCCCTAGTAACAGGACAGTATGGTTGGTACAGTATTTTTGCTTCTATCTTTACATCACCCATATAGATCTCTTTAAGGTTTCTGACATCTCAAGAGATCATGGTGCCGGCTGCCCCTTCTACAAGCCTTTGGGGTTTGTTTAGGGTGCTCAAAATGATCTTTGAGTGTATCCTGAGTCCTACCCCAGGCATGCAACTGGAGAGATTCTTTTTCAGGCTTCCTGCAAAGAGTAAGATGTGGAGAGAAGGGTCAGTGGGGGTGTTGATACTCTGTGTGTCAGTACTCTGGCTCCTGTGTTTCTCACAGCTACCCATGGCCTTCTGTTGCCCTGTAAAAGATTTAGGTGAATCAAAATGCCTTGCGGTTTCAGATGCTCACACATTCTATTCTCCCATTCCTAGAGGTTTATCATTTCTCAGACTTTGTCTGTTCCATTGTCTTCTACAAAGCTTCCAATGCTCACATCTTCCACTTCTGCTGCCGCCAGGATGGGAGTGATGGTCTGAAGCCGGGAGTCACAGTCATTGCCATTTGTTTCTACTCATGTTCCAAGTCTAATGGAAACTCAAGCCAGCGTTTGTAAGATCTCATTTTCCCCTGGAGCAGACCCCTTCAGTGGATCAGAGGACTTGGAGTTTGGAGTTTGTGCATGAGGACACCACTCGGGAGACGGCATGGGATGTCACATCAATTTTCTGATGCTAAGGCTTGTTGAAGCCTAGTCAGGGGTAGCAGGTGTCAGGGGACAGAGGAAGTGTGTAGTGCCAAAAGGCACCTGAGCAGGGCCCCTCTGTTGCTAAGAAGCCTGGTTATTGAGTGTGAAATGACAGAGGTGTAGCATTTGCTATGAAATCCTCTAGGAGAAACTTTGTCTACCTTTACTGATGCCAAGAGGTATCGAGAGTGACAGTCACAACTTCTCATGAGTGTATCCCTTGGCTTATGATTCCTTCCAGTAATTATTGGGGTTTTTTGTTTGTTTGTTGTTTTCTTGACACAGGGTTTCTCTGTGTAACACTGTCTGTCCTGGAACTCACTTTGCAGACCAGGCTGTTCTCAAACTCAGAGATTCTCCTGCCTCTGTCTTCTGAGGGCTGGGATTAAAGGTGTGTGCCACTGCCACACAACTTCCCGTGGTAAATCTTAAGGGAGTTTCAAAGACAGGCATTCATGTCCTCTAACTCAAATCACAGAGAAGGCGGCCCTGATGGAAGCAGTGAGTGGGGGTGGAAGGTAGGGGGGTGGCTGAGAACACAAGGAAGAATTACAATATTGTAAACCCAGAACTATTCCCCCAAAGTCCCCCCTTCTGTGTGTGCACACAGTGCTGTAGAAGTGTGTAGTAGCTCCTCCCTGTGTGTGCACAGTGCTGTGGGGGTGTATAGCTCCTCTCCGTGTGCACACAGTGCTGTGGGAGTGTGTAGCTCCTCCCTGTGTGTGCACAGTGCTGTGGGAGTGTGTAGCTCCTCCCCGTGTGCACACAGTGCTGTGGGAGTGTGTAGCTCCTCCCTGTGTGTGCACACAGTGCTGTGGGAG
>LOEQ01000699.1:278479-308948 GCA_001685075.1 Bramus lutescens | reverse complement strand
CTACCTACCTACCTACCTACCTACCTACCTACCTACCTACCTATGATACATACTTGAGTTTTGAGCCCTCACTTGATTGCTTCATAATCAATTCATTTCAAAACTATTACCAGTGGTTAGTTAGGGCCTCTATGGAGACTCCCTACAACTAAAACACTGAGAGACATAGGCAGAAGGACAGAGGGATAGAATGATAACGGTACACTGGGACTCCATCATCTAATGCTGCGATTCCAGGCCCAAAGGCAGGAACAGAAAGGCACAGAGGAAAGGGAGGAAAGGGCAGAGCAGAGCTGAAGGGACCCAGCCTGTCCATTTCCAGCTTTGCATCACTGGTGTAAGTGATGCTCAGAGAGTAGGAGAGCAGAAGTATGGCATCCATAACTGGCGTGGTGGACGTGTAGATGAAAAGAAACAAAGAAAACCTTCTTAACCTGTCTCCAGGTCCTACCATTCTCCCTCCATGCATTGCTGAGGACCCAAGGACTCCAAAGTGTCTGCCTAGGGAGGCTCCTTGAGAGCTGGACGGGAAGGAGGCATCCATGCATGACGTATTTTCAAGATTCTGTAGAATAATTATTCGCAGAGTGGACCTTGAGATTTGGGAAAGGTTCAGTGGCTGAGACAAGAAAAGGAGAAGCCAGTGTCTAACTAACAAGAGCATTTCTCCATATTGGGAAACCAGGGTGAGCAATGGCTTCCAATCTGTCCTCAACTCTTCTCATATTGATCATGTTGCTGTGGGCTGCAGCCACACTGAACACTGCATCTTTGCTGTAATCTAAAGAGCTGGATATCTGTGCAAAAGGGGGAAGGCTTCCACAAACCATTCTGAAGGCAGACTGGGTCTGGTCTTAAAAATCTCAAAGGAAAGAACAGACAGGTCTGAAGTGCAGAGATTCTTGGCGCACAAGTCTGAGGGTCAGAGAGAATCTTCATTCTTGAATGGCGTAGATCCCTGGTGGAGAGTCATGGCTGTTCAAGCTCTATAAATGGCACTGGCCATGCTAACACCATCATGAGATGCTCCTGCCACAATCTCCTAATCTAGCATGTCCTAACCTGTGATCCACAAATTAGAACTTTAGAAAAGTCTGGTGGACATCCACACAAGTTCACAGATCATGAACACCCTCACTCTCTAGGAGAGTCTTGCTCATTGAAATGCCACAAACAAATGGCATTTTGTTATCCAAATCACTCTTGGGGAGAACTCTGTAGGTATTTTGCAGGGTCTTAAGGGTGACTAGATCTTAGCGGAAGACCAAGCCAAGAAAAGCTCTCTGGAAACTCCGATGGGGAGGCGTGGAGCTGCAGGAGGGCTGTTTCCAATCTGCCATCATCGGAAAGATACATCTCTGAGTCTAAGCTGCTTCGGATTTTCCAGCTGCAGCGGGCCTACTTCAGAGGTTGCTGTATAAACAGGTCAGGAGAGTGCCCGATAATCAGTCGTTCACTGGTGGAGGATCTGTTTCTAATGAGTTCAAAGGCTTTGGTTCCTGTGGGCAGCTAGAACATGACCACCTTGCCCCGCAGCTGGGCCAGATTGCTGCAGCCACATAGCTGTGGTGGAGCATGAATTCATTTCACCATTTACTGCTTGACACGCATATGTCTCTAGCTGACACCACCATGGAAGACAAGCAGCCTGAGCGAGGGAGATGAGAAGCATTGTGTTTGTATTCGTGTCTAAATGTTTAAACATCTATTAGTGCTTACACTCTTTTCTAATTTCTTGGATTTAGCACTTGTGCTGCAAAATAAAGCAAAAAAGATACAGACAAAAGCACAGAAAACAAGAGGCTGGGATTTAAAAAACAATAAAAGACGGGTTTTAAATGAAGGACCTCCCTCTTAATGGCAAACAGTTGAGGTGGGGAGGTTGTTTATTTACACAACAAAGACGGATGCTTGCCAATGACCTCAGCATCCACATTCATCTCTCACTTTCATCACTGAGTTCTTCCTCATCTGGGGAGTGCCTTGGGATCAGGAACTAACCTCTTCCAGGGAAGACACAACAGAACAAAGGGTACTGCTTCCCTTACTGGGCAGCAGAGGCCTTCCCTTGGAAGCATGGATAAATCCATGTCCTAATGCATTTCTCATGAAATTAGTTACTCCTGAGAAATCACACACAAACACACACACAAACACAAACACACACGCACACACACACACACACCAGAGAGAGAAAGGGAATATTTGATTTTAAATGATAAGACCTATATCTACAAATGATAAAAGATTAAAACTTAGAAGTCAGGAATTTAAAGCAACCACTCTGACCTATTTGTAGACAATCCTCTATAAGTAAGTCTTGGGAGCCTGAGATACACACTTCTTTAACATCTAGTCTCCGTGAAAGAACTCTGTAAGGAACGCATGTGAGAAGGTCATTGGTCATCCTTGTGGCTCTTCCATGTCCAAAAATATTAAATAAAAATAAAACAGCATAATAAAATCCTGGTCTTAGCTGCATTACCCCCTCTTTATCTATATTACAGTTTACTGACCAGATATGAGAACCCCCATGAGATAGCCAGAGTTTATCACGACCCAAGCAGCAGTTGGTTCAACCACATCTTGTTGAATACCAACAGCTGCAAGTTCTCCTTTGGGTGAAGGGCTCTGGGAAAGGGAATGGGAGAGCAGGTGAAGCTCAGGAGCAAGGAAGCTGGGGTCTTTGTATATAAAACCCAGAATGAGTGTGTGATCATACAGACAGACTACGTCAGTGGTCATGTGCTGGGATACATAGAAAGCAAGAAGTATGCATGCATTCACCACATCCTGCGTAACTGCCGCTGTCCTGGAGGCCATGTCAGCTCTTGGGTCTAGAGTTGTAATACTATTGCTTAAGTTCTGTAGTGGCAGAAGCTGATAGACATGCAAGGACTCTTGGGCCTTGTGCTGCTGGCCCATGCACTCAGTGGCATTGGAGACTGGTGTTTCAAGTGACTCGCGGGGAGGTGACATTTCTATGACATAACTGAAAGCTTGAGACACATCTGTCTATCACAGCAGAGTTTTGAAATACTTGGTATTTGCTTACCAACCTTGTAATTGTATCTTTCTGAGTAAAGTCCTAGCACAGAATTGTGAAGACCTGGCATTCCACTTGGGTCTCCATCCTGTTGGAAAGGTCCTAGCCAAGCCAGTCAACTCTTTGCCATTCCATGCTCAAGGCTTCTGAGAAATGCATCCCTCTTCCCTCCATGTTTTTTTTTTATCAGTTTTGAAGTTTCCTGAAGCCCCTACCCCTTCTGTGTGTGTGTGTGTGTGTGTGCACAGTACACACATTTGAGCACATGTGAGAGCCCATGTGCATGTGGGTGCACACATGCATGCACATGGAAGTCAGAGGACAAATTTAGGTGTCAGCCTCAGTAATGTAATCTATCTCTTTTGAGACAATCTCACCAAATTGTCAGTACCAGACATCTGCCCACTACTGTCTCCTCAGTGCACAAGTATAATTCACTATGCTTGGTTTTTCTCCTAGGAAGGAAGGAAGGAAGGAAGGAAGGAAGGAAGGAAGGAAGTTTTCTTTCTTCCTTCCTTTCCTTGGGTTCTGGGAAAGAAACTCATGTTCTTGTGCTCATAGCGTAAGCACTTTATGGACTGAACCATCTATTCAGCTCAAACTCTCCACTCATTCTCTCCTCTAGGTTCTGGCCACCATTTTAATTACTGCCTGTGAGCCCAACCCCCCTAGCAGTCCATAGAGCACTTCATCTNTGGCTGGTTTGTCACAGTGAGTATGCTGTCCTCCTCTCCAGCCTCTCTTACAGTCTGGGTCAGAATCCTGTCCTTTTTTAGGACGAATAAATGATGGTGGTTTTAAAGACAATTAACACAATTAATGGGACCTTCCAATTCCTTTTGTTGGCTTCAACTTCTGTCTGCCTTGGGAATTTTGGACTAGAAATGGATAGAAGGGAGGAAAAGAGAACAATCTCTATTTTCTGACATGACAAATGGATGAGAATGAAGACATCAGACATGGTCCCTGAGATGGCTTTCCAGAGAGAAGTGAAAAAGAAACATCTTCGCCTCTCTCATTACAGGCACTGAGCACTGTGGGCCGGATGCCCTCGACTCACAGGTGGCAAAGCCAGCACATGGGTGGTCCTAGAAGTCAGAGCACGTTGACAAAAACGCAGGAAGATGTCTTCAGAGGTAAGGTGTGGTCTTGAGTCCCTGGGACTTGTCACTTTCCTGTAAACTGACACATAATGTCTAGGGAAGTGGTGGTTCCACAGACCTAAAACTTTTCCCTCCAGAGTCTCAGTGCACAGAGTGTCTTTGGAGGTTCTAGATGGTTGACTGGGAAGAGAATGACAGGAGACTAACTGGAGCCTCTGCACAGATGACATTGTATAAGGCCTAAAGTGTTTACACATGAAGTTCCTATGTTAAAAAAATAAGAATGTAGCATTAGAGCTTACATGGTTTTCTATTCCAAGCAAACCCTCTTTGGTTGATTTGGGTCTCTTGCTGTTGGAGAATCTTACTGGATCTGTTCTGGGAAGCGTCTGATCATCTTGGACCACACAAAAAGTCCCTGGAAGGCAATAGTGGACTCTGTACAATATAGGTAATATGGTAATTCTTCTGACTCAAGGTAATAGAAAAGATCTGACCTCAGAGGCTTTTGCCATCCACCTGATTTTCTGGGCACCGACAGGGGAAGGGTGGCAGCATTTGCAGGATGATTGCACATTTGGCTAGGTCAGGAGACACACATTTATTTCCCTGCAGTAGGAAGTCAAGGTTTAGCATCTGACTGATGGCAGTAGGGCCATGCAAACTGCTTCCTGGGAAATGCCGTGTAGGGCACACAGCTGGCATGGACAGGTCTGCAGTCGGTGGGTGAGTCTCCCGGAGCCTGCAGAAAGGATGCCCATGCTTGGTAAGCGAGGAAGCGGGGGTTGGGGGAGATGTGGTATCTGCTCTGCATCTTCTGTGTTATCGTTATGAATAGCTTGATGGTAGGAGGAGAAGGGAACCAGATGTAGTGTGCAGCCAAGGGGGAAGGGAGCAAAAAGAAAGGAGAACATGTTTATGAAACTCTTGTTTCATTTACCAAAAAAAAGTCTATATTAATCATTCCCAAAGAATGAGATACTGATGTGGAATCAGACATACAAACCAAGGTATTAAAACATTTTTAAAATGCGTAAAGTCCACCAAACCTGATATTTCTGAGAACAATCTTGATTCCTTTTTAGTATGTTTCATATTTATTGAAACATTTGACTCCTTTCCAAATTATCTTTCGGTCGAATTTCCGCTCATTGTTGTTTACATGGCTGTTCAAAACAACGATGACAGAAGAAAATTAATTAGCCAGGCCATTTTTTTCCAGTTTTAAACTTTTTGTCTTAAATGTAATTTACTTGCATGCCTGCGTGCACGCAGGCGCATGCAGTAGGTATGGAAGCCCCGGATAACATCAGGAGCAGTTATCATTGTCCACCTTATACTCATGGAAGCAAAACCTTGACAGAGAACCTGCAGCTGCCCCGTCCCCCCCAGTGTAGTTGTTCAGCTTCCCGTCATCTCCCCTCCACCTTTTAAGAATGGGCATCACAGGAGGATTTCCGTGCCTACTTGGCATTTACATGAATGCTTGAGATTTCAACTCTGCTCCTCACACTGCAAGGCAAATCTTTCATCCAGTGAATTCCAGAAACCTCTTTCAACCTCAAGTCTAGCTTTCACATTACCTATGTGCACACACATGGGGAGGTCATATATGCCAAGTTGATGGATAGATCCACAGTGAAATACCACATCCTAGTTCAAATAGTCCCAGTATTTAATAGATGTACTGAATGCCCCATAGGGAGGATCCACCCCTCAAGACACACCAAAGGTCACGTGAGTGATTGGCAGACCCTCTTTCCTTTCCGGGTGCCAACTGGTTTCTCTGGACCTCCTGAGGAATGACATATCCTTGTCAGGGTCCATGTCATTAAACAGGACACATGTGTGCTAGGATCTTTCGAAAAAGAGTAATAAGCAGAACACAGGAACTCATGTCTGTAAACCATCTCTCAAGAGGCTGAGGCAGAGGGATTGCCATGAATAATGCTCATTTTGGGCTATCCTGTCTTTTCTACAGATCAAGATTCTGTCTCAGAAAACTGAAGGGGAGTGAGGAGTGATAAGCCAGCATCCGTTCCCCAAACTCTGTGCAAGTGCACACACACGTGCACACAAACACACACACTGCTCCCTTAGACCCCCTCACATATACACACCACCACACACCACACCACACACACACACACTTCTGCCTCGGTTCCCCACACACACATACACACATACATGCACACTCACATGCCCCAACATGCATAACTTTCATGTATGACATGTTGTGTAGAACCATCTTCTCATACTCTTGGTTCTTGTGACACAGGAAATCCACACTAGTTGGATGTGTCACTGTCAGGTTTAGGCTGTTTCTTCGAAGCTGACCCTGGCATTCATCTAGGCACCTCAAAAGTCTCTGCAGGCAAACATTCCTTCACCCTGGCTACCTTTTACAGACAATTTCCACCTATGGTATTAAGCATATTTCCTTCTTTTACAAATCGACATGCCTATCTCAACAATTGATTTGGGCAATATATTCACAAATCATCAACATCAAATGATCATGGCATCATTATGAAGCACACCTGCTTGAATATTTATAACCAATATGCAGGCATTCTCCATACGCTCTGGGCGAGGCAGACTTAGCCGTCGTTATGATCCCAGGTCTCCCATCAACTGCTGTCAGGATGTCCAAATGGCATTGCAAACACAGATGACCAAGGACTGCTGATAGATGTGCTTTAGCAAACCAGAGAAGCCTGGTCACACACTGGAGCAGTGTTTCATAATGCCTATTAGCATATTAAAGAGCCTGGAGAGCCCTTCAGAAGAAAATCAGCTTAAATCAAGAGATGTCACATTGCTTTAAGGGGTGTTAATCACAGGATCCTCAGGCATCACTTATGGGGAAGATTTGCAGGCCACACTGGATAGCAGCGAGGAGTGCAGCATGCTGGACATGGCTGATGCGTTCAGTCAGACAAAGGCTGCATGCTCAAGCTTCCCATGGTTAGCTGTGGGAACAAGATGATCCCACCATGCATGCATCCCAGCCTGGACTGTGAAGATTCTCACAGGCTAAACTTAGAGTAAGGTGAACATCCTGAAGGTTTGTGGGGGAAATGAAAATATGTGAACTCCTTAAGGAGGGGGAAGGAATGGGCTGAGGACCTGGGAAAAGGTCAGTTGGGGAAATGGCGAGGTAAACGAGGAGTATCTTGGAGCCCCAGTAGGTCCACCAGACTCTTACAGAGCCTTAAACATCCACAGGTGGATCTGCTCATGCACTCAGGGCTGATGGGCTGTCTCCAGAGCTGGTCTGATAACAAAGCTAACTTGGCTTCTTCTGAGTGTCTTCTTGCAATGTGACACCCTGCTATCTCATCCAGAAAGCCACGGATGCAGCCCTTGATGTTGGACCTCCAAAAGCTGTTCACAGTTGATGGATCACCCACCAGTGGCATTCAGGTATGGAGGAAAGACGGGCCAGGCAGGTGGGTGCTACTATGCCTTTCAAACACACAAACAGAAGGGAGTTGGTTAGGCTTATTGCAAACATAGGGGTGAGGAGGTGAGTTCCTCTGGATCTCCAGACCTGCAACCATCGTGATCCAAGTGTGGGGTCAAGCAGGCTGCATGGCTGAGATGCCATTTCCTCTGAGGTAAAACACTCCCTCCTGGCAGGTTCGAATAGATCGTGATATGTAACTTAGAAGACCCAGAGGCCCCTCTCCGAGGCTGGCACACAGCTGTTGGGAATGGAACCTCTTCAGTGAGTTAACTACCTGCAGGTCGGGCAATGCCAATTTTGAGATTTCACCTGTGCTGGGAAGTGAAGCGTCTGCCAGTCACCCCTGCTGCTGAAGTAACCCCAGTAAACTCAGTTTCACCAAGCTGGACTTCGGCGGACTCACTTCTTTAGTCTGCCACACAGTAATATAGGAGGTTGCAGTGGGCAGACAGTCACGATGTCTAAACACACGGCAAGACCATGGTCCGCCTGGCATCTAGGAAGAGACTTAAACTCGGTGTGGCTAACAGTGTTGGAGCTTCTTGTAATCCAGTGCAGTGGGTAGGGATAACTGGGGACCAACCGGACCATGAAGTGGAAGGATTAGGTGCTCACCCAGGGAAGTTTGGAGTATGAAACGAGGCTGCAAAACTGTCATGTGATTCTTGTAACAGCTCTGTGAGACAGCCTCTGCTAAACATTAAACTGTGTGAAATTATAAATACCTTACATGAAAAACAAATATATGCCCCAGACACATCATTCCTGATTTTGGTTTTGCATTACCACCCATGCCTTTGAGGCTATGTATGCACATTGGATGATGGGAAGGGTCGTGCTCCGAGTTTTTCTATGACTTACTCAGGCATGACTGGAGTAGTAACACCACAGAAACTGGCCAGGGCCATCAGACCTCCATGTTCACACAGAGGCGACTCTGAACCATACCCTCAGGCTGCTGTTCAAAACCAAGTCAGGTGGACTCCATCACACGGAGCTCCCGGGCATCCAGAAAGAAGATCCATGGACACGCCACTCACCTGGAGAAGCCCTTCCCTAGCCCCCAGTCCCTCATGCACCCTCACAGTCACTTCAGTCACTACCTGTAGGAGAAGACCCTCTGGGGACTCAAGATCCCTTGATTTTGTCCATGACAAATAGCTGAGGTAAAGTAGAAAGAAACGAAACCCAGCACTGCCCATCTTGCTGATGATGCCCGCCAATGGAGTAAGCGTGCTGGAACAGTGGGTGCTGCACAGGGGACAGACAACTCTTAATCTTAGGGAATTAAGGTCTTGCAAATGAATCAACAGGCATTGGTAGTGCCGGGAAGGTTAGTGGTGGTTAATACCTGTTAAGAAGCAGAGATGTACACCGGCTTCTTTCCACAGGAAGCGAAGGACGAATGGAAGTAACGTTTTTGGCTGGTAGCAATGTGTACTGACTAGGGGAGGTATTAAGAGGTAGAAGCGATGATTGTTCTTAGGACTTTGACACAGAATTCTGTCAACCCTTCCTCCCACAGACAATGGCTCTTCAGAGGTTGCTATCCTTAAGACATTCTGATATCACGAGCCAGGGAGGTGGATCAGTGGCTAAAACCACTTGATACCAAGCTAGACAGCCGAGTTACATTCACAGGACCCACAGGCGGAAGGAGAGGACTGACCTCTGCAGGTTGTCCTCTGACCTCCATGTGTGCACCATAATGTACATTCACAGAGAGAGAGAGAGAGAGAGAGAGAGAGAAAGAGAACCAAATAAGTCCACAAAGGAAATGAAAAAGTAAGAACTGGAAGGTGATGTTTTTCAATATAATGCACCAAAGGTATAGAAGTCAGCTCTTAAAACAATAAACCTAGGAGCAAATATCTTCACAGTGGTGGAGTGGATTAACATGTGTCTCATCAATTGTGCATCCATCTTCTAATCCTCAGAATCCACAGATTTACCTTACTTGGAAAGAGGACTTGCTAATCTCTCTAAGATTAAGAAGAGGTTGCCAGGCAACGGTGGTGCATGCCTTTAATCCCAACTTTGGGAGGCAGAGTCAGGTGGAACTCTGAGTCTGGTCTCTTTTATCTTTCTGCAATCTTTCTTTCCTCATTCACATGCATGCTATATTGTAACACAATGCTTAGATCCTTATTTGTTCAAAATAGAATCAAAATATTGTACCAGAGTTTATAATAAACATGTGAAACACTGTCTTAATTTAAATTGCCAGAGCCTAGTAAATAACTATGTGCTTCTATATTGCTTCTTTGTTCATTTAGAACCTAGGTATGACTTATTTTCTTTCACTATTTAGAAAAAAGATTTATGACATTTTTATAAAAAATATATTAGAGGAAACTCAGATCTGAAAATGTATTCAAACAGAACTTTAACCGCATGAGCATTTTAATTTTATTATTATTTTATCAGAAAGTGACTGTTTGTTTCTAGAGTTTGTCCAGATCATCATTAATGGTGGCAAGAACAAAACCACAGAGGTGGAAATGAGAAAATGAACTCAACATTCAATGTGACCTTAGCAACTTGAAGCTCTGAGGTCCAGTCCAGGCAGACTGTTTCCTTAAGGTCAGCAAATCTTTGATGAAGCCACCAATGGAGCTGGATGTATGGATATAACACGAGCTTTTGTTGGTTTTGACATACAGTACATTCTTCACCTAACAGCATGGTCTCTTTGCTATTTGCATTCTAAAAAGAGAACAAAGGCAATCAAAAGCTCACTAATGACAATCAAAAGTTTGGTGAGAGATACACACCTAACTAGAAACACTGGTGGTTTTGAGATAATGCCATTTAATCATTGTACCACCCAGAACAAATTCAGAATAGTCTCCCATTCATGGTCCACTAAAGTAAAACAAACACCCTGAAGTTAAACTTGGGAATGTCTCAGAGTATTGGAGTAAAAGCCAGACTTACTTGAAGAGGTCTTCACTCTTTGCTGTCTAGGAGGAAAATCACATATTTTGAATGAATTTGAAGAGGGTTTTTATGGTTGTTGCGGTTCTATTTAACTTTTAGAAATACAAATATAATTTTGGTGGGTGAGTGCTATCTATTGGAGATACTGAAATTGAGTCATTTTAATCATAGAGCGTCATGCTTGACCAAGTTATCTGTAAACAAGAAGCGTGGTTATGTATTCTTCAACAGTAAATATTTTCGTTCCTTTTGCCATCTCTTTCACTCTCTGAAGTTCCAGGCTGAGAATTGCCCTTAGCAGCAGCTCAAAGCCCGAGGTCAAAGAAAAGACAAAACCTAACAAAGAAATTGATCCTGGGGCACCTATGGAATGCTATAATCAGACCCATATTCTAGACACCAGCGTCCTCAGCAAATCGTCTCTGAAATGTAAAAATTTAATTTGTCAACATGTTTACATCATATCTTCCATCACTGTCGAGGCAGTGGCACCGTGCGGGGACATGGGGCCGGAGACGCCAGGCACACTGAAATGAGCCGACGTGGACTGATTAGAGTTCACGCTGGGCGGAATTGTCTGGGACAGCTCTGCACTCAGATTATTAACTCTGATACCAGATACTCTATCTCTTCACTGGGATTAGCATGAAAATTTTGATATGGATCGATAAGCAATCTCTCCTTTATAAAGAATCTCTGCAAGCTTCATTAATCTGTGTGTATGTTTATGTCAAGGAATTAAGACATCTTGATTACTGCTGCTTCTCCTCTCCTTAGTTCTTTGCGAGGAAAATCTCATATAAATTTATTAAATAAAAGACTGGACTGCTTACCTCAAAGAAAATTGCCTCTTTTCTTCCCCTTCCAGCCCTTTGGACACAACCGCTTTTCTCCAGTGGGGGATGCCGGAGGGAAAGGGGCTACTTTTGCAAAACCACAGGAAAACAAGGGCAGTTAGAAACCTACATTAAAATACAATTTCAAAACTGTTTGGTCAGAGGTTGACTTCACCATAAATGTACCCCAGGGTGACAAGCATGACAGATTTTCACCACTTTGAATATTATGCTACCATGATGAACTCAGTCATTTTCACTGGGGTTCTGGTTTTGTTATGGAAATTCTCTTGCATACTTATGAGGTATACGCATGCATCCGCACTGCCTTCAGACATTTCAAAGCGGACTGGGGGCAATGTCCATCTAGGGTGCTGTCACTGCCCATTGGAGGTTCAAGTAGGAAGGTGCTGTGGAGGATGAAACTCAGTCCAGGGATGATTGGTCAGCTCCCGAGGGAGTTCTGAAGCTCATGGAGCTCTAATTCATCATCTGGAACACTGTACTCCGGAGTCCCACACACCTTGGTGATTGCTGAAGTGATTATCAAGGGTCTGCTCCTTCACACCTTTGAGGAGGACTAGATAAAGAATCAAAAGGAACAGGTGAACACACCTCAGGCTTCTGCACGTATTGGACATAGTTAGGATCACTGTAGCATAGATTCTGCACCCCAGTTCAAACGCAGCTACTACAGAAGGGAAGGGCCAGTTCAGAGATCTCAACAGATGAGCAGTGTTATTTTTATGACCATGGTGAAAAACATGCTGTATTTTAGTGTTGGGAAAAGGACTGACACTTACCATTTTTGGGTAATTATCTACTGAGAGGCTGTAACTGTGTCTCCTTTGATAAAAAGGAAATTAGCTAAAACTAAGGGCATGTGAAAATGTCATAAGGAAGCATGGTAATTAGTCAGATAGTTAAAAAAAATAAAAGTCTAGGTCAGCAGGCAGAGCACCTGCATACTGGGCATGATGTCCCAGGTTCCATCCTTGGCACCTCACACAAGCTGGGAGTAGAAGCGTCCACCTGGGAGCGCAGGAATTGGGGGTGATGGCAAGAGGATCAAAAGTTTAAAGTTGCCCTCGCCACACAGCGAGTTCAATGCCAACCCCAGCTACCCTAGACCTTGTCTCAAAACCATAAAAATAGATAAATAAGTAAATATTAAAACATTTATAAGTAAAGAGGAAAATATATCTCCCTCTGCCTTCTTGGTTACTGGCTGAAGAAGGCTGGAAGTGCTTTGGTTGTGCTTCTTATCGTTCAGAACATCTGTCATCTCACCAGCAACGGAACTGCTTGCCGTGATGCTGACAGTCAACCCCAGTCATCGCGGTCATTTGAAACCAGCGTATAAGGCAGTGCTGAAAGTGGAGAAACAGACTGTTTCAGAATTGAGCACTGTGGAAGCGAGACAGACACAGTTGAGAATAAGAATCAAGCTGAAACTAGCAAACACTCCCTCAGCCAGGTGCCAAAAACCAAAGTGGTGTTTTCTGTGGTTGCTGTGGGATCATGCTCTTGTACACAGTAAAGATTTGTCACTTGTATTGACTTAATAAAACGCTGATTGGCCAATAACCAGGCAGGAAGTATAAGTGGGACAATCAGACTATGAGAATTCTGGGAAGAGGAAAGGCAGAGACACAGTTATCATTCAGAAGAGGATGCAGGATGAGAATGCCTTACTGAGAAAAGATACCAAGCCACATGGCTAAGCATAGATAAGCATTATGGGTTAATTTAAGTTGTAAGGGGTAGTAAGTAAAAAGCCTGAACAATAGGTTAAACAGTTTATAATTAATTTAAGACTCTGTGTTTATTTGGGATTGAATGACTGTGGGACTGGGTGGGAGAGAAACTTTCACCTCTATGTGGTGCTGAGACAGTCTAACTGTCTTCTCTTTGCACCTATTCAAGGTGCTCAGAGAGAAAAACTTACTGGGTGACATAAACTTACATTCAAGGGGCACCCACACTGTGTACCACTGAGGCCAGGACAAGTGTTTTTCATAGTCTTCCACTGAGCATCCTGCTTGAGACCACAGTTGATACTGACCTGATAAATACTACCTGCTTTTAGACAGTGAAAATTTTGGCTAATTCCATGGGCTTGTGTTGTGTCTGGGGTGCTTCTTCAAATGAGGTGACAGCATGGGACACAGCCCAGATTACGCAGTCTGCATTAGAAGGCATTCATCCATCAGCAGCAGGGAAGTGTGTAATAGGTTTGTTATAATGGTTTTGGCTCTACTCTTGTATCCAGTAGTGACCTGCTCTGGATATGAGTGTGGCTAGGACAAGGAAAACAGCACAGAATAGCCACATCTCTAGGTAAAGAAATTCTCTGACATCAAATGATATCATCTGGTTTCTGGCTTCTGAGCATCTTGAAGAAAAGTAATAGATTTCACTCAGGCTATTGAAACAGAATTGGTGGGAACTTTCGGGAAGGTGCTGAGCTCTACAGGATAGACATCCAATGAGAATTACAGGAGAACTCAGCACAGATTAGGTCTCCCATTAAAGTCATCAGGGAGGGAGAGATGGTTCAGTGGTTCAGTGAATTGGCTGCTCTTCCACCAGAAGGCTGGGGTTCAATTCCAGCCTCCACATGGTAGTTCGTCTGTAACCATCTGTAGTTCCAGTTCTAGGGGATTCAATGCCATCATCTATCTTCCTCAGGCATCAGGCATGTGTGTGGTACATAAACGCACATGCAGGCCAAACACTTATATCCACAACATAATGTTTTCTTTTAAAATTTCCCTTAAAGTTATTTTCATATGATATATTTTGATCATATTCTTTCTCCTCCCAAACCCCTAAAATAGTGTGGCATCAACACAAGCACCCATTCCTCCGGGGTTCTTCTCATTACTTGCTTTGATGGAAAAGTAGGTATTTCATCTGGCTTCAGCAACAGAAACTTCTATCTGCCTGTTGGTACAGAAATTTGCTCTTTACAATCTGCCCACATTGAGCACAGGTCCTTCGCACATCTGGATACACTGAACAGAGGTCCCCTAGGGCATCTGCCCACATTGACCACCAGGTCCCCTAGGGCATCTGCCCAGACTGACCACCAGGTCCCCTAGGGCTTCTGCACACACTGACCAGCAGGCTCCTTGAGCATCTGCACACACTGACCAGCAGGCTCCTTGAGCATCTGCACACGCTGACCAGCAGGTTCCTCATGACAACCCTGGCTGTGACTGTGAATTCATAGTAATTTAGAACTGTGTGTCCTTATCACAATTCCTGCATTTTAAAAGTCTAGTTCCTAAAAAGCATGGTGGGGCCATTCCAGGTCTATGTACTTTGCTTCCAGGCTTCCATCTCACAGAAACATCTGGTTGTTCTGTATGCTTCTAATGTTGGATATTCTCAGGTTTGCAGCAAGTCCTCATACTGCATAGTGACCTGGATCCACAGAGGACTCTAGAGGAGAATGTCTCCTGCACTTAATGGAAGCAGGTGACTCTGATGTAATATCAAGATCAGTGTGGCTTACTGGGGCCCAATATCACCGCTGTGGAATGATGGCCCTGACACACGGTGGCCATTCCCATCCATGCAGTCCCAAATGTGAGCACCGTCCATTCATCCCAAGGTCACCATGGTTCTTTTAATTGTCAAGCTATAGTTGTCACAGTCCCTCTTGAGTTCATCCATGGTCCTTTGAGGCACAGAGTTCATCACTGTGGTCTGGGATGGGGCCTGCAGCTTCTGAGGGGCCAAGGCATCTTCTTGGCTTTGGATATGCAGGTTAGTCCAGGGCAGACTCCTAGCATCAACTCTGGAGTTGGACATGGGAACTAGGAGAATTTTAGCTATAATAATATTTCATTTATGTTTTAATAAATAAAACTTGCCAGAATATCAGAAGGACAAAGCTAAGGCACTAGAGGTCAGGCATGGTGGCACACACCTTTAATCCCAGGATTTGGGAGACAGAGGCAGACAGGTCTCTGAGTTCAAGACCACTCTGGGCTACATGAGATCAGTGAAGAAACCAATCCAGGTGGTGGTGCCTCACACCTTTAATCCCAGTACTAGGGAGTCACACGCCTTTAATCCCAGCACTAGAAGGAATATAAAATGGGAGGAAAGAGAGGCTTAGTTTGCGATCACCCAGTCTTGGTAGAGGTAAAACTTCTCTAGTGGATTGACTGCTTCGCTTTTCTGGTTTTCAGGTCGAATCCTAATATCTCTGTCTCTGGGATTTATTATTCATGCTGCACTTAGCATTGCTTGCTGTGGGAAAGAAATTTATTTACATAAAATTCTAATATTGAGTAATCTACTTTAAAATAAGGAAGGTTTAGACACATCCAAAAAGATGGTATAAGGGAGAAGGCTGAAGAGCATTCTGCCCTGAAAGCGGAAGGACAGTGACCTTGTTGGCAGGAGGGCTGGACGGGGCTGGGGCTTGCAGACAGGGGGTGCCTTGAGGGGGCCTGGCAGGCAGGGTGCATGTTGAATGGGGAGGTTTGAGGGTAAGGAACAGGGAGGATGTCACCGAAGCCTTACAATGCCAGCATCCCTGTCTAGATATAAAAGAGAAGCCATACATGGTTTTATCTGTGATTGAAAAGGTTTGCATGTATTAGAGAAGAGGGTGATGGATACATGCAAAGTCATGGTTACATAGGAGTAAGAAGCAGTGTGGGTGACTTTAGGTGACAATATCTCCTCTACATTTCACAAAAATAGAGAATATTTAGTTGTTTTGTGTTCTTTAATTTTTTTCTTATTCACTAAGAAATGAAATGTGTTTGAAGAGATAGACTAGACTTGATTTGAATGTTATTATATATCTATATGTATTTATAATACAGATGCATTTATGTATATACCAAACCATCACATGGTACCCAATTTGAAGAACTGTCATGGTGTGTATCACTTAAAATGGAAATATGTAATCAAACAATATGAAATTAAATATAAAGTGTGATCATGCTCCAGCCATTCTAACTAATAAATGAATAGAGAAAAGAGAAAGTAAGTTTCCCCCCAGACTTGTGTCTCAGAATTCTAAGACAGCTGACTCCCCACCCCCTCACACACCGCCGCACACACACACACAGAAGAGAGAAACAGAAATATTTTCATGTCAGGCGGGGAGCTTGCAGACCCAGTGAGGTCAAGGGAAGGATCTCGTTGCTATTCACAACGTTTAAAAGCAAATGATAGGTCGCTAAGCAGAGCCTGCCAAGCCTCAGCTCACGTTTTGAGAGCTCTTGCTTTGTAATTTATCACAAGTGAGTCATGAAAGTGCATTACCAAATCAGAGAGATGTGTACGCTTGATTTCGGCTTTTCCCGGCGAGGAGCAATTTGTAGCTGAGGATCACAAAAGGCAAGCCAACATCCTGCTAGCCCAACTTCCCTGGGAACGCAGGCAGGGACCCGGTAATTTCGACAATAAACTTAACACCTGAAAAGCTTTCAAGTCACTCCTCTGTTTAAACCAAGCTTTCAAATTATGAAATTGGGATCATAATACTCTATTCCCTGGTGAATGATCTCTTTTTTTCATTACAAACCGCTTTCATCTGGTCTGAAAAGAAAGGAACTGTTATTTTCATTGAAATATATAGCATTTTTTCCTTTTGCTTGGCTTTTCAAATTATTAGTTTAATACAAGAAAATGTTGGTGTGATTCTAATTCCCCAAATCTCGACTCTCACAGAGATGGCAGAAGGCAATCTGATTACCCACTTATCTACATACAAGCTCTACAAAGCCACCTGCTTTTCTGACTAGTGTGGATAGCAGGCTGGAGGAACTGCATCATGTTGGAAGGTAGGTGGGGTTGGAGCAATCAGCTTCTATGTACATTTTACGTTTGCAGATATTTTGAGGTAGCACAAATTCTAATTGGTCTTAATAACCGAAACTCAGAGGCAGCTATCAGGGGATGGAAGCTGAAGGTTCATGGGAGCAGAGTAGTCGGCCACTAGAGGTTTTACTTCTTCCAATGCTCAACCCAACAGGGCGATCCTGTCCTCAGACTGCATCCTCCGACTGCTCTGAGCTCCTATCTCCTCCAGCCTTATATCTCTCTTTCTGCCCAGCCATATCACTCCTGACTCCACCTTCCTAGTCCTGGGATTAAAGGTGTGTGATCGTAAGTGTTGGAATCATCTTTGTGTGAGCTCTCCTTCTCTTTTAGTCTGGATCAATTCCATGTAGCCCAGGGTAGCCTTGAACTCACAGAGATCTGTCTGTCTCTGTCTCCCAAATCCTGGGATTAAAAGTGTGAGCCACCACTGCCTGGTCTCTAGAGGTTTAGCTCTGCACTCTGATCTTCAGGCAAGCTTTACTTGTTAAAACACTAACAGAATATCACTACAGAGCTAGGGTATTTCATTTGAACTCAGAGCTCACCTATTCAGTACCTTTAGCTAGCTTGCTTGCCCTGGGGATGTCTTGTCTTTATCTGCTGTGTCCCGGGTGTGTGCAGTCACATCTCCCAGCATTTCCACGAGTGTTGAAAATCAAACTCAGCTCCCTATGCTTGTGTAAAAAGTTCCTTGACCTACAGAGCCCTCTGCTCATCCCTGGTCCCCACATCTAGTTTCCATGGGGTAACACTGGGAGTGGTCAAATGGTTCCTGTGCACACAACAAGGGTTGTGCTTGGAAAGGGGAGCACAGAGCTTTTTACATGATTAAGAGACAGTTTGATCTTAAAACAGGTTGCTGAAACCATGAGAAGTTTCATGGAAGGGCTTCAAGAGTTTAGAGCAACATTTGGTGCCAGGAAGAGGAGAACATTTGTGTGGTACAGGTCCTGTGCCATACTGATTTTCTCAGAGCTGTGGTGTGAAGATATGAATTGACACAAGATGTCACCACTGCAGGAGACAGACCTTACTCATTAAACTCTGGAGAACAGGTCTTCACAAGCATGGACAATGAGCACTAAAACCACAACAGCCATGGGTCCTGTCTGTTTGGATGGGCCTAAGGTATTGACCCAAAATTTAATGGAGGCTACATCTTCTATTTTTGAGAAAAAAAAATCCAAGGAGGGAGGAAGGGATCAGAATAAAATAACTTGATGTTCAAGTAAAACAAGTGTGAGAGCAAATGACGATAGGCAGTAAAAACGAGTCTTTCCCACACACCCTTGCACATCTCTTGGGAGTCCAGCAGGTTTTCTAAACCTGAGGATATGATGCTAAGAGGCAGAGACACACAGCTTACATGACAGCAAATATTCTATTTTTGACTATACTACAGTTCAATCACACATTTCTAGGGATGAAGCCAAAAACAAGGTGCCTAAGAGAACTCTCTCACCACACACGTCCCCAGGAACAGTAAGCTTTGTGTGCAGTGCTTTTTATTGAGTAGCCACATCACAGTGAAATACTTTTGAAGCCATTCTAAGCAACAATTAGGGATTCAAGCCTGATTTAGAATTCAATCCCATGTAGTGTTCTTGATGCAAATGACACAAATGGGTGAGAAGCTGATGCACAGACAGCGTCCACCCCGGGCTTGACAGAGCAATGAAAACCATAAACAGCTCCACACTGGCTTATGTCTCTGCCTGCAAGCAGCCACGTTGCTTCTGACACTGAGATCCCTCCTGTTTGCAGACTGTTCCAAATCTTCAGTATGTGCACAGCAAAGTCGACGAAATATTCTGAATGTCTCAACATTTTCCTGAACAGAAAGATTGCAACTCCCTTGTAAAGAAAAATGCAGGGCTCTCATTTCTCAGTTTATGGAGAAGTTCCAAGGTCATTTTCTAAAGAAACCTACAACCTCTGTAATGAAAGGAAGTTGAATCCCATTTATCAGTTTATAAATGTATATTCTTATAAATATACATATATATTTCCTCTGAGCCACACACCTTGGCCACATTAATTTGTCAGTTTATAAAATACTCTGTATTATTAAGCTCTGCTTAATTTTCTGCAGTTGCAACACAGTTTTCTGTTTTAAGTAATGTTTTGAAAAGTCATATTTGGGACTTGAGAGATAGCCTATCAGGTAAGGGCTCTTTCTTTCTCAAGTCTGGCGACCTAAATTCAATCTCTGGAATTCACAAAAAGATGGAAGGAAATAACCAAGCCTACTAAGTGTCCTCTGAGCTACACAAATCTTCCACAGAGCATACATGTGCAGTCAAGTGCACACTCACATATGCTCCACAGAATGTACATGAGCAACCAGGAGCACACTCACACATGCTTCACAGAATTTACATGGGCAATCATACACATACTCATGTATGCTCCACAGAATGTGCATGTGCAGTCATGAACACATTCACATATGCTCCACAGAACATACATGTGCAGTCATACGCACACACAAATACTCCACATAATCTACATGTACAATCATGCACACACTCATGTATGCTCCACAGAATGTACATGTGCAATCATAAGCACACTCACAGCAATACTAAATACAATTTTAAAACAGAGACGTTGAAGAGCCACTGTGCTAGTTGCTGAAGAGTACGGGCAATGCATCTTATGTCAGAGGGCCCTGCTTTGAATGGTTGAGAGCGTTCTCCTTGCCTGGCATCATGGCTGCTTGCTTCTCCTTGTAGCAGCAGCAGTGTCTCTGGATAGGGACAGTCTCCCTCCTCTGCCTTATTCTTCTCCTTATATTGTGGGTACCACTTTCACCACTGTTCATATTTTTCTTCTCCTTCCTTAGTTTTTCCTGCACCTATTCCTTCAGACATGCTAACGCTGTGGTGTTTTTCATCTTGCCTGCTCGCTCCATGTTTACTGCTCCCTATTCACCTCAGCATAGATCATGTTGGGTTTTATATTGTGGTTGCTTCAATTTTGCCAAGTCTTATGGTGATTTATGTTTTCCTGCATGTCTTATTTTGTTCTCTTCAGAAAACCTTCATTTTGAGCATCTACATTGCCACAAAGCATGCATCTTTGATAATTACCTTCAGACCCAGCCAGAAGCCATGTAGTTCATCTAAGGTTTTCCCTCGGGGTACGGCTACACAAAAGCCTGCGAGGGACAGCCTGAGCATTTTTAGTGAAGTGTTGCCTTTGTCATGTGCAGAACATGTAGAATATGTCTTAGAATCTTTTCTTTCATAGCAAATGTATTTGTCTCATATTTTTTAGCCTGGTTATAGCCTTCCTTCTTCTCTTTGCTCCACCCAGCTCCTCCATACCTCCCCTTTCATCCAGATCCATTCCGTTTCCATCTCTCATTAGAAAACAAACAGGCACCATTGGGCACATTCAGGGAGGTGTTTTCTTGGTGTCCTCCATCCCCTCTGACTAGCACACTCTTTCTGCCTCTTCTGCAGGGTTCCCTAAGGCCCCAAATGAGGGAACAGATGGAAATATCCCATTAAGGGCTGAGAGTTATCAGTTGGAGATGGGGGTCACAGAGGAAGAGGAGACTGCAGGAGGTGTTCTGACATGGAACTGGGGATGAGACTGCGGGATTGGAGCCGAGGACCTGATTCCCTGGGCTGAGTGGCCTGTGGTTTCCCAGGGAATGTCTGCTGGAGTTTGAGTCTCAGAAAGTGGATACAGGCCGTGTATAAGACACTGTGATGAACTCACTAACACCTTGTTCCCCAGAGTGAAAGACTTATATCCATCCTTTGTTCACTGTTAACTTCAGTGTCTCTTGGATTGAACTGATAGGCAGGTGGACTGAATACTTCTGTGAGTTAGAAGCTGTGATCAGTTCAGCAAAGCCTACTGTGTCATTATCCCCTGTACTGAGCAAATCCCCACAGAGGTTGGCACAAGGCAGTTCTGTTTCAGGACATGGGAAGGTGTGTATACTCTTGAGAATGTATTGTGTGTTCCAAAGAATCTGTTGGCCTTACTCAGAACCTACCTCCCATCCATGTCCCCAAATCTCCAAGGCTGAGCACATCCCAGAACCAAGATACTACAGTTAGTCTGTGTTCATCTGAGCTACTGATGAGCAGTCAGATGGTCCTGAGTGGCACAGAATCTTAAGTGGATCTCAATCACCTCAGCCTAGATAAATGGTGTAACTCTGTGTTCTTTGCCGTGGACCAGGAAGCCTATGCTTTGGGGAAGCTGGAGTGGGCTAGGTGGGGATCCCCTTTGAAAATAGAAAGTGACCTCATTTGAAAAGGAGTCATTACAGATGTGAACACATTGGGATGGGGTTACACTGGGTTAGGGTGGCTCCCACCCACTGACTGTTGTCCTCATCATTTGAAAACAGGAATAGCCAAGGGAAGGCAAGATGGTGCAGGCAGGAGTCTGTGCACTGCCTCTTCGAATGCAGATGCTGGAGGTGGTCAGAGAAGCCAGTAAGGATTCTCCCGCAGAACTTCAGAGGACCGTAGCAATCAGCAAGCTTTGACCCTGGGAGCCTCAAAGACACAGCTTGACTCAGGGCTTCTGGAAGACAAAACAGACTTTCTCTTCCCTTTCTCTACCCCTACCCCTTCTTTTCCCCCTTTCCTCCTTCTTCTCTCCCTTCTCTTGTTCTTCCTCATCACTCCCTCTATCTCTACCTTCTCCTTATTCTTTTCTCCCTTCTTTCTCTCCTCCTCAACCCCTCTTCCCCTCCCTACTCCTTGTCCTGACCTGGTCACTGTCTCTTATGTCAAAGATGTGGGACCACTATAGACGCTGGTCCCTTTTTAGTCTCTCCAAATGGCTTTGTGCTTAACTCCTCAATTCTGGGTCCCTGGTTGAAGAAAAGACTCTTTGCTGGGCTCATGTTACCCAGAATCCTCTGGGCTGGTAGCCAGAGCTCCTGGACATTCACAATACCCTCTTATCTGACTGAGTAATCAAATTGGCCGACTGTACCTGTCCTCACACACAGAGTCATGTGACTTTGGTGTTCACCCTCTCCCCTCAGGCAGGAGAAGTTGACAGTTCTTCAGATCAACAGGCTTTTCTGTCAGCCCGCCGTCTCCTTCCTACCTTGTGCTTTGCCCTTCTGCCCTCAGGAAACCCTCATTTGTCCAACTGCTGGGTTCAGAAGGTTTCTGCGCTGGAGTAAACTGTGTAGTGATTACAATACAGCTTCCCAGTTTCTCAGTCCTACCAAACCGAGCCCACGGTGAGCACCATAGTCCCCAGGCAGGTTGAAGGGGTGGCTCAGTCATATCTTAATCTGATTCCTTTTAATTGTCTTCGTCTCCTTGCATAGACCCTCCTTGTGCTCTCATCATTCAGGGGCAGAAACACCGCCTTGTGCTTCCTACTGGCCAGACCATCGCTGCTGCTTACTAAGTCCTCTCATCCAGGTGACCTGTTCCACAGCACCCTCCTGAGATGTGCCTAGAGTGGCAAAGTCCCTCACCTGATGATTGTCCTTGCCGACGGAGGTGGAATTGGGGCCATAGCAGAATTCTAATTTTGTGCTCCTACCTCCTGGGTGAGATGCCATGTAGGGCAGAGCCAGTCAGAGCACCTAAAATTAGAACTGAGGTATAGGTTTGTGAGACCCATAAGTGTAATTAAGGAAGTGGGTCACCATCCTGCCGTTTCAGGGCTGACAGCAGGAACCCAAAATGTGAGATCTTCAAATAGGAATTTAAAATAAACATGATGAAAAATCTAAGGAAAGCCTTCACTGAGCACTCTAGAATTTGATTTTTGTTGTTGTTTATTGTGTTTTAGTAATTTCATTGATTTATTTTGAGACAGGTCTCCGGCAGCATAGGCTGGCCTTGAGTTCACTATGTATCCAAGGATGATTTGAACTCTTTGTCCCTCTGGCTTCCACCTTTTGAGCTAGGATTGCAGACATTCACCACCGTACTTGGGTTTTCAAAGTTGAGGACTGAACTCGGTCTCACAGGACCCCACTAGCTGAGTTCTATTCCCAGTCCCATCTCTGTGATTCTTCTTTGCGGCAGGAACTGGTACTGAGCGCTCTGTCCAAAGCCCTTGGCTTCTCCATCAGCGTATGGACAGCAAACTCACAGGCTTCTCCTTGCCACTGTCCTCCCCAGTGGGTTTGCCCTTGGCATCTCTGTCAGTGTATCCGGTCGTTTGAGTGCTCGACAGGAACGGTGACAGGTGGGCAGTGGGCCTGCCCCTGGTATCTCTGTCAGTTCATGGACAGACAGTAAACTCATGGGCTGTCCTCCCCAACATCATGACTCCTCCTGACCCTGCTCTTGGTGACCCAGACAGAGAAGGAAGAAGACTCTGCTCAGAGGATCTATAAGGGACCCTGGCTGAGGCCTGGAGAGAGGCCAGGGAGGCCCTGATGCCAGCTGATAATCATCACCTCAATGCTGCCTCCTTACCTGACCTCAGTCCTTCCCACAGAACCTGGCTTGTCAGGGTGTCCTCTCTCACCAGACTGAGAACAAATTTGCAGAAGTGCTGAAGATAGCCGCACAACTTGGAACTGCTCCCTCCAGACTCTACTTCATGATTGCTACACAGTGCTTGCGTGACCATTCTCTTTGTCTGTTCCCCAGTGAGGTCTCTGCTCACTGCTGCATCCACAGGGACAGTGGGGAAAGTCGAGGGGACAGGTTCCTTGGTGATCTCAGCGGGCTCCTGGGGAAGGCAGGAACATCTTCCCCCTCTCTCCGATCCCTAAATCTAGCTGCATACTCTTGGTGAACAGGTTTCCCTCCATACTCCATGGAAAACATCCATGATTCTGGAGTGCTAGAGGCCCAGGAACTGTTGAATGATAGAGTGTGAATGAGGAGCCTCCTTCCAGTGTTCTGCACCCATGCACAGGGAAAGTCTCTATGATTTCAGATCCGAAGCATACCAATGAGGTGTTTTATTCCCTTCTACTTTTTGCAGTCACGGTTTTAAAAAGTACTTTATGATAGAATTTTTAAAAACGCCTCAATTATATATCACCCAACAGTGCTTAATTACAGACTATCACATAATCACGTCATTATGGACTTTTAGAGATTCATATTATTCACTCCATGGTCCACAAGAGCTGTTCTGGACTCTCTTGCAATTGTGTAGTTAGGAATGTAGGAAGCACAGGCTGTTTCTGCAACGGTTTGTGCCAATGTAGCTTGTCAGGTCCCAATGACTGGAGGAATGTTCTGGATCCTGAGTTGTCACCACCACATGGGGATGGAACACACAGACCCAGAACTGCCTATAGGATAGGAGCACCTCCCTCCACATCTCAGCCAGGGAGAGGGGTCACATGTCAACATAACGAACGTGTTGTAAATGAATCACGTTATTTGGAAGTCGATGCACTTGCAGGGGAACTTACTTTATTATTGTTTCTTAAACTGATGCTTTATTAGGTTAGAATATCATCAAAGCTTTCATGTACTGTGGTCAGAGCACAACTAAGCCAGATCAGTAGCATACTTTCTGTATTCCGACCAGTGAATCTTCAGGACCCTCTTCTATGTATTCTGAGAATCTAGAAGACTTGTGTGGCAGACACTTCCTGAAGTTGGGTGTTGGAGACATTATAAGATGCCAGAGTGTCAAATGTCTCACAGGGTGACTCAGCATAAAACCCATACATAGGTGACTCAGCACAAAACCCAGGCACGGGTGACTCAGCACAAAACTGGGACAAGTTCATTTCATTCCACTTCTCTCATAGAGGTCTACTCTCAGGGGACAGGTCTCCGGAGGAATGGAGGTACTTATTTTATTCCGTTTTCTAGTTTTAAAAGAACTCAGTGGACTCAGGGCCAGCCATCCCGTCAGTAGTGGACTAGTTCGGGTCCTGAAGGGACTGTCCGTTGCTTAAATCTCAGGCTCCCCTCAGCCCTCCGTGTTACTTTTCCTCGGTGGAGGTCTTGTTACCTGTACTTTGGTGCAGGCTCCCTCACCTGACGGGATGTACAGCTGTGTAATCCCTGGGCCTCACAACGTGATGTCAATGGTGTCAGTCTGTCACCTCATTTCCATTGGAAGGATGGTAAAGAGCAGACCAGCTAGGATTCTTGGGCTGAAGAGCAGGTTCACTGGAGGTATTAGTCAGTAGTCTGTTGCTGCCATCAAGGCATCTCTTGCCATAATCAAGGCAACTCTTACAAAAGAAAGCATTTAATTTGGGGCTTGCTTATATTCAGAGGTTTAGTCCATTATTGCCATGGTGGGAGGAATGGCAGCATGCAGACAGGCAAGGTGCTGGAGAGCCAGCTGAGGGTTCTACATCTGGATTGGCAGGCGGCAGGAAGAGTGACACAGGGCCCGCCTTCAGGATTTTGAACATCAAAGCTCACCCCCACTGACACTCATTCACCAACAAGCCCACACCTATTCCAACAAGGCCACAACTCCTAATAAAGCCACTCCGTGGTGACAAGCATCCAAGTCTATGAGCCCAAGGGGCCATTCCTATTCACACCACCACAGTGGGTAGGAGAATTTAATGCATTAGCGTGCGGATGCAAGTTCATATTTCTAATAGTAACAGCATAAAAGAACAAAACAGTGCTGCAAGATGCACGCCTTTAATCTTAGCACTTGGGAGGCAGAGGCAGCTGGATCTCTGAGAGCTTGAGGCCAGCTTGGTCTATAAGAGCGAGTTCCAGGACAGGCCCCAAAGTCACAGCTTTTCTGTCTCGAAAAACAAAACAAAACAAACAAAAAAGCCCTGCAGGGAGATAGACATTGGAGGATCCCTGGAGCTTGCTTGCCAGCTACTCTAGTCCAGTACTGAGCTCTGGATTCACTGAGAGACAGACATTGCCTCAGAAAACGATGTGTGGATAACTGAGGAAGATATCCAAACTCAGCCTCCATTTTCCGTATACTCCATAGATACGAGGTACGTACACATGAACACTGTTGCTCTCACACAAAAATACGGCTCTTAACCACGGGGCTTGTCAGAATTTTTGATGTTAAAAAGACACAGTAAAAACAGATTGCAGGATGTCCTTATTGTATAAAGTGAGGAATGGAAATGCATTGCAAATGTCAGCGAAGTAAATCACTGTGTACAGCGGGAGCTTCATGGCTCACAGGTGAAAGAGAAAATCTGGCTCAGGTCCAAGCCCTGGGCAGCCCACTTTGCCTCTCAGGGGAGTCCGGCTGCCTTTCACCTGCTGGTCCACGTTCCAGTCTCTGTGATTTGGGGCTGGACCGGGGGTTCCAGGCAGCACAGTGGAAAATTAGGAACCCAAACCCAGTGCAGGATTGGGGGATGCCAGTTCACCTCTGGAGCACAGAGCCAGGGACTTCACTCACCAGGGCATTAGGTAAAGAAATGGGTGTGATTAAAGAGAAAGGTTGAGAGCTTTTATTACACAAATTTATGACAGCTGGACAGTAAGTGTCCGGTCACAGAGACTCAGTACCATGCTTATGATTTCACATAGGTTCAAATGGAGCCAAATGTGCACATGGCCCACATGTACAATCTCTACTCACGATCTATGAACAAGATCTGGCTACACGGTACATGCTCGCGATCCATGCACGTGATCTAGACCCACAGTCGAAGGCGCATGCACATGACCCATGTAAAAATTCATTCCTTTTCTCTCGGCATCTGGAGATTTTTGGCTTTGTTTTTATTTTCCAGCCCCATGATGGAGGGACGCGGGAAGAAATAGTGGCGTCGTTTTCAGTTCTCCTGGATCGGCAGGCAGTGAGTTTCTTGAAGTGTCTGTGACTTGCATGCAAAAACAAACAAACAAACAAACAAACAAATAAATAAATAAATAATAAATGTATTCATCTTCCAGGAGGAACTGTGTGTAAGGCACAGTTGTCCTTCCTTGCTGCCTGGGCATATTTTATGGGGAAAAATGAAATCCAAGCCTATCTGCCCGGGAAGAAGTGGGTGGTAGCTAGTGCCAGCCTTTCCCTTCCTGCTCACTTACCCACAACCTGTTGTGTAATCGCCCCGCCCTGTGCATCCTGACCTTGAGAATCCATCCACAGATTTAGCCACTTATTTAAAAAGAACCTAAAAATGGGGGAAAGAAACCTCCTGTGCTCTGCTTGCAGTGGTCCCTTTTGCAAGCACCATCTTCCCCTGGCAGAGTTTAACATAAAAGCATAGCAGACTGTAGCTGGACAGATGACTCAGCGGTGGAGAGCACTGGCTGCTCTTCCCAGGGACCCAGGTTCAATTCCCAGCACCCACAGGGTAGCTCATACCTGTGAGTAACTCCACTTTCAGGGCTTCTGACAGCCTCACACAGAAAGACATACATGTAGGCAAACACCAGTGGACATAAAATAAAAGAAAATATGTAAAAGTACGCCAGGCACCAATCTCTTCTCAAGAGCTCTACCTAAGTAAATACTGGAAAGCCATGTGATGCTGCGAGATTATATTTGTCATGTGCAACAATCCTAAATTTCATTCCTACGAGCTACAAAGGCCTGTAAGGCAGGTCTGCAAGCAAGGGGTGATACCAAGCAGTGCAGTCGACACCCTAGGAAGTGGGGGGCACTCACAGGAAGCAGGATACTTCACTTATGAAACACACAGCATCTTGCTACGTCATGAGTATGACTGGTATTTGAGACTAGAGCTCTCAACACCCTAACGGATCACCAAACATTGTGTGGGTGGGATAAAGGTGCACAAACACAAGATCTCAATTTTTAAAAAGGAAAAAGCAGCATAAAGACTGGGAAGGAAGCAAAAATCAGTAACGACGGCATGAATATTCCAACAAATTGGGGGTGAGTGCCAAGACAGCCCTGAAGGCTCATGGGTAAAGCGATAGTGGGGTAGGTCAAGCAGTGGAACTGCAATGGAACCCACAGAAAATGAGGCCTGAGGACTAAGTGGGGCATGGCAGTTTGTTACTAGGTCAATGGTGAAACGAGCATGGGCTGTTCCCTTAAAACAGAGACTAACGATTCACATTAGCTATAGAGAAAATGTTTTAGTATATATATGCCATGGGTTTGATCCTCAACACACACACAGACAAAAGCAAACCAAACAAAACAAAACCTAAAACATGTCTGACTTTAGGATTAAGATCTAAAAGCTTGTTTGGAATGATATTTGGTGGTAGGGTGTTTATCTAGTATGTATGAGGTTCCACCATTTAACTCCCAGTGGTAGAAAATAAGATAAAGTGAAATAAATAAAATGAGATCTAAAAGCTCCCAAGCACCCAACGATAACTCTGTGTAGTCAGGCAGAATACGGCTTTACAAAACGCCAGCGAACAGAGTCTAAAGCATTTGGGAGAGTCAGATAATTGAGCAAGTTCATTCTTTGCTCGTTGTGGCCATTGACACACATTTACAGCGGGTTCGGGATCCCTGTTAGTGGGGAAAAGTGCAAGTGACTGCCCAGATGTGACCACAGGTCAGACAGTAATTGCACAAAGGGATTGCAATTTAAACCCACCTAGACCCCAAATCAAAATCCTTTTCTGGTGGCTTGCAAACCAGATGTGAGCTTACATGGTCACTGGGACTAATATTCCTAATAAAGCATCCTTTTTAAACAAAACTGAAAATCGATGACAGGAGAAGTTTCAAAATTGACACCAGCCTTTTGAGAAACTGGAAATAGATCTTCCTGTCAGAGATGAGCACGCTCCGCACTGTCTAGACTGCACTGGGAGCAAAATTATCCGATTTTCATTTCCTCAATTTCACTTCACAGCAGCGGGACGTGAGAGTATTGATTCATCCGCTGAGACAAAAAGCAGAAGGGCTCTCCACCACAGCAGGGTCAGGCGGGTTTGTGGGTGTCTAATTATATCTAGAGAGTGTGTATAAATCTTCCCTGGTCGTTACAGGAGCCACGAGTAGAGTTCGAATGCATCATTAGAACCCGACAGGCTCCGTTCATCCCCCTTTGTTTTATGGGAGGTCATAGATGCTAGAGTTAATATTATCATGCTTCACAGATTTTCAAATTTGTATCGGAAATAAGATTTGCTGCATGAGGAGACTGGCATGCTTCTGTGTTTGCACAAGCAACTCGCTAAATATGCATCCCAGCTTTCTGCACACGTGCACCACTGACCAGAGGAACTTTCTGAAGATACAGAGCAAAACTGCACACACAAGTGTCGACTAGAGGAACTGCATTCATGCTGTAGATCAGAGGACCCTGATGCGCTGTAGGGACTCAAGGAAACATGTCATCAGTGTAGACCAGAGAAACTGCCCACAGTGTAGATGAGAAGAAACACTTACCTGATGGAGATCAGAGGAACCATAAGCATGGTATAGATCAGAGGAACCTCACACAGTGTAGACAGAACCGTGTGTAGGCCTGTCACCTGCCTGGGGCCCATAAAAAGGCAACTGCTTTTGTTAGCACTTTGGCACATAAACTATAAACTACTTACATTGGCAATTGTATCCAATTTTCTGATTTTATCATTTCGTCTAATATTCCACTAGAAAGAAAGGTTTTCTGCCAAATAAGACCTTAGTAGTCATAAAAAATAATCAAATAATCAGGGTAAGTAACATTGCATTAAACATGTCAGCATAGTGCTTGCTTAATGTTGGAATCTATTTTTCAATTGCTGTTCTAACTTCTGATAAAGTATAATAATACTATATTGCATTTGTACTACAAAATAAGTGTATGTGTATGTGTGTGTATGTTGCATTTGCTCCTGTGTGTATGTATGCATGTATACGTGTGCACGTGGAGGCCAAAGGTCAGGTGTTCTCCTCAGTCTCCACCTCATCTTTTTAAGACAGAATCTCTCTTTGATCATAGAACTCACCAATTCTGCTAGACTGGCTGGCCAATGAGCTCTGGGGATCCTCCTGTCTCTGCCTTTTCCATCTAGTGCTGGGGCTACAGACACATTGCTATGTCTTTTTTTTTTATGAGCACTAGAGGTCTGAGCTCACATGCGCAGGCTTTCCCAGCAAGCACTTTACCTAGAAAGTCATCTCCATGGCCCCCGCAGGATTGTCATTTTAAAAGATAAGACCAGACAAGAAGCATCGTCACAGCAAAGAAATATGACGAACTTCTCTGATATAGGAGGGTCTTCTATCTATTTGTTACTTTTATTGGTAAAGAAACTGCCTTGGCCTTTTGATAGGCCATCCGTTAGGTGGGTGGAGTAGACAGAACAGAACGCTGGGAGAAAGAAAGCAGAGTCAGGCAGACCATGAAGCTCCGGCCCAAGATGGA
>LOEQ01000699.1:253198-268515 GCA_001685075.1 Bramus lutescens | reverse complement strand
ACACACACACACACACACACACACACACACACACAGAGTGGGGGGCAGGGGTTAACTTTGAGTTACTTCCCCCATCACTTTCTGCCTTATTTTTAAGAGACAGGTTGTTTCACTGAACTATTAACTCACCAATTAACTAGGCCAGCAGTTCTCAATCTGTGGGTAGCGACCCCCTTTGTGGGGAAGTTGGGTCTAATGATCCTTTTTCAGGGGTCTCCTAAGACCATTGTAAAGCACATATATTTTCATTATGATTCATAAAATTACCAATGAAATAATTTATGGTTTGTATTCACTGCAACTTGAGGAACTGTATTAAAGGGTTGCAGTACTAGGAAGGCTGAGAACCACTGGGCTAGACTGTCCATCCAGTAAGACTCTGGGATCCTTCTGTGCCTTCCAACACTTCAGTTTCCTGGGATTATAGAGAAGGCATGAGACCAGCTTTTTGCACAGGTGCAGGAGATCTCTGCTCTGGTCCTCTGAGGTGGGAAAAAGGGGGCTCTACTCACTGAGCCACCTCCCCATCGAAACTGTCTTTTTTCAATGACCTACTTATAAACACAGTGAGCCTACATCTTGGGCTGAGCTGTCCACACTCACCAGGTAGCATTAGACTCTATAGTTTGAATTCCAAAGCTAGAGTAATCACATAGTGGGCTTGGAAGAGCTTAGGGGCACAGACACTCACATTCCAGGTAGACAGTGACCAGCCTAACTCACTAACTCACAGCACAGTGCTCTGACACAAAGTCCAGGTTTCTTCTCTTCTCAGCGGTTCCTGACCTGGCAGGTGGCAAGTTTGGCAATGGCCATGAGTTGGAAAGGCCAGCTGTAGATTGCACTCATCCACAGCATGGGCTGCTCTTACACAACTGCTGTCTCTTTTACTGAGGTTTATCTACTTGGGGAAAGAAGATCCTGAAGAGATATCATTGTGTCCCAGTAGTGCAGAAGATGAATATCATCTTCAGGCAAGGTGAACACATGGAGCCCTTCTACTATGGGATGGAATTGACTCACACTCAGGGGACATTTGTCTAGAGCCCTATCTTAAATTGCTCATATCTACACACCTTCTTTCCAATTGGGTCACACTAACATACCTCATAGGGGCAACAGCCAACTGAAAACAAACATTCATACCCAAAAGTGTTTTCTGTCCCCAAATGATGACCATCAGTTCATTTCTGGAGCCAAATGGCTAGCACAATCTGTCAAGTATCATTGTCTTTTTATTGTGTCTCCATTCTTGGTTATCCTCAGGTCTCCAGACAGTTGTTCAAAATGACTAGAAGGTTAGCTAAGACCCGGGCAGCATCCTTCAGCACTTAGGGTCCCTTCAGGGTGGCTGAGAACCCCTGGGTCCCAAACGCTGCCTCCTCTTACCATTGCTCCTTGGGATATGGCCACCTCCTCCCTGTCTCTGCTAAGCTCTAGCCTGAATCATCCTACCCATGTTTGTGTGCACTCCATGTTTAGTTCAGGCGGCGGATAACATTCTGATCACAAACAGCCACCACTCTCTTCAGAGACATCAGCTGCCTTTTAAAGTGTCGTCTTTTCTGGCTTTTTCCTGCTCCACAACATTTCAGAATAACGGGGCAATGCAGCTATTTACAATGGAGAAAATAACTCTCGGTATTTAACACTCCTTACGATGCTTATAATTACTTTAGGTGCAAACCTGAAAAGCCAGGCGGAGCCCAAAACACCCTCCGGACCCAGGAGAGTGTTCAAACAGGGGCCATAACCAACTTACAGGTTTTCAAAAGCTGAGGTTTGTGTAATAAGCGGATGCAGTGCACACAAATGTTTTGAAGCGTAATTACTATATGCAGAATGAAAAGGCTTAACACTTCTAACTAGCACATAATGAGCACGGCCATCAATAGCCCTCCTTATAAGGTTCTCTGTGCAGCCGAGCAGGACTGACTGCTGGGTTTGGCGTTTTGTGTCTGGGCTTTTCAGTCTATCGCAAATGAAAATATATAATTCCGGGCTGCTATTCCAATACATCACAGTCATTTTCGGCACTTTAGCTGTTTGTCTTTCTATTTCTTCTTACAAAATAAAAGTCATTTACAGCAGGTTTTCAAGTGTGTGTGAGGGCCTGCAATCTACCCATGCTTTTCTTTAATATTTCATCATTAAATAGCAAAATAACCTGATATGATCCTAATTTAGTGCCAATTACACTGCATTGATCAAAGTGACCTTTTCATACTAGAGCACGAAAATCAATCCTGCTGTACAGCAAATGTCAGGGGAGGGTAGCAACGTATAATCTGTGACAATCAAAACATTACTTACAAATGAAATCACCAGTGACCCGCGCGCCAAGGCAATTTCTGCATGATGGGAGCTGTTTGTGTTTGTGGCTCTGGTGGGGGATATTTTTGTTGCTGTTTCCCACCGTCCACCCTTAGACTTTAGTGGTATTTCTCGGGTTCCACTGGCCTTGGTGTAATCCTACCAGGTGGGTGAATGGGAACCACAGAAAGCCTTCTAGTTCCCTGACTTGGTGTCAAACAAAGGAAGCCATCATTTCCCTCATGGCTGGTTGATCGGTTGTCACAGCTACCCACAGGCTTGTCTTCCAGGTTAAGCATCTTCAGAGAACGGGTGTTGGGTAGAAAGAGAAGCATTTGGTAGATTTGTGTGGGTCCCGCTGAGGTCTCAGATGAATGGCCTGAGGATGGCATGACAGTCACACAAGGCGTCAGTGAGCATGTCCGTATGGTCTGATCACCCAGGCTCTGGGTGGTAGAGATTTTCAGAAGGTACACATAGCTCTTCTGTGTACTTGCCTGGTGGTGGCATGCAGGTGTGTATGATGTATATAGGAATGGTTTTCCCAAACAGCCTCGGCAATACTCACTGTCTAGACCCCTGAAATAGCCTCTCTGCCTCTCTGGGTTTTATTCCTTCAGTAGTTAAATGGAGCAAGAAAGTGGAGAAAGAGTATTCACCCCACTGGTCCTGCCCTCAGATCCAAAGGACATAAGTCTCCCCCCATATGTAAGACAGCACACGGCACTATCACAATCCCAAGGAGGCAGGCTGGGGTTTTCACACCAGCCATGCACTGGGAAACAGGTAACTTTGAAATGATTTAGATACAGTTAAATCATCACGGACCTAACATGCTGGGCTGTTGCTTGTGCAAACCTAAATGAATGCTGGGCTGCTGGTGTTGGTCCTCATTCATTGGTCAAAGAAAGCAAGCTCTCCTGTCTGCAGCAAACATGGCTGCCGTGTGCTGCCCTGTTCAGAGGTGTATTGTCAGGGTCCGAGTGTCCCTAAAAGCAGCTTTTGCTCAAGATGAGGAGTGGCATTTCCAGCTCTTGTCCTCTACTTAAAGATTTGTCAACCATGAGACTCTGAGGATGGATTTTCCTTGGCCTTCAAGAGACTCAGATCATAATCAATTCACAGCTGCCTGTGACCCTACTCTGGGGGATCACTCCTGGCTTCAGGGGACCCAACACTTTATGGGTGGGCCTAGGAATTCTGGCAAGAGGATCATGTGACTCAAGGATTGTGTGTTCTGTGCTGGAGAAGGCATAAGTGTGACATTGCCCGAGCCTGCTAAAATAAGAACCAACTCCTAATGGTACCTAGCTTCCTGACCATGTGACCCCTGCCTACAAGATCTTATTCCCCTTCCTCCACCAAACCCCCACAAAGCCAGCTGTGATGTTTCCCTGGTGCTATGTGAACCACGGTAAGAATTAAGCAATATTCCAGTGCTGGGCAGGAACCGGATCCAATCCATTTCACAGTTATGCAGAATTCATTTCCAGTTTAATGTAAAAGAGCTGTGTGGGCAGATTGCTTAGGTGACTTCCTTTTCTATTTTTTTCTAACATTTTTCCAATGCAATTTGCAGCTTAACAGCCACACTATAAATGAAATGATTAAGTTTTATATATTTCTGTATATTTGATGTATTTACCCAAATGCAGCTGTCATTGCTTATACTGTTTCAGATGTTTAGAACACAATCAATTCTTTGGAGTAATCACCCTCTCCAAGGCAAGCTTTCTTTTTTCGTCTTTCTTTAAAATAGAACACTTCGATACAAGCATGAACCAGCACCTCAAAACACAAAGGATGAGTCTGTGACCTTCAAGAGAACCAGTTTTTGCATTCACAGGGAACTGTGTGGAAACAGAACCACAGTGCAGACAAAACGTGAGAGCTTGCACTTTCCTCAGACTACTCGTTGTGAAGCTGTCCTTAGGGTTCGGGACCCCAGTCCATCCTACGAATGTCTGAATTTCCTGTTTTAAATGTTGCATTACAGATATTCAATCGGAATGGCCACACTTACAATTTGAGTTGTTTGAAAGTAGAAACAATGATTTATTTGAGCGAAAGAAGCCTAATGCTAAAAATTCTGAACATATACAAAGATAACTCTTACACTTTTTTAAAGGAAACAGTAGCATAGAGGTAATTTTAGAAGAAATGAGACAGGATTGAGGGGGAGAGAAAGTAATAGGGAAAAAACAATAAATGACATTAAAAGTAGATTGAAATCTTTGTAGACTTGAGAGATTTCATTATCGTTCCTATTTTTGAGATTCCAAATTTCTCTGCCCATGATTAAAATATACATTCTCAATATATACCCCTGCAAAGCAAATTTCTACCTGGCTTGGGTTTCGATTGTTTTATTTTTCCTTAGTAGGACATGAAATTTTCTTTTTATTTCACTTAAATGTATCACGTAAGTCATTTCTGAAAGGGAGAGACCTGGGTCATTTTGATACTTTTTATTATCGTACTATATAATCTCAGTAAGTCATTTTGAATCCTTAGTCTTTCTTATATGTAAATGTTACCTGTGAAGTCAGCTGACCACTCTCTTGCTTTGAGTGCAAACACTGTATATCAGCAATACTGACAGGGGTTTATTTTTCTGGGATCATCTTCCTTCTCGTGTATTTGTTCTCTTAGATGACCAAGCAACCTTCCTAAATTTAATTACCATTCATTGTGTCCCGCTAATCATTGTAGGAGCAATAAATCATACCCTAGTAAAGAGACCAAATTTTCTGGACCTGAAGATTGGAAAATTATTAACTTAATTTTTTACAAATTGCACAGAAGATAATATCTGATAATCCATTAAGCACAACTTAATCAATGTCCTCCATCATAATGGTAAATGTGCTGATAAGGATGCGGGAGTAAGTAAGGCAGCTCCGTGAAGCTCACATTACTTAAAATGAATATCATGCTGATGGAACAAGCCAGGACATCATGTTATCTACACTCACTCTAATTACACTAATATTATGATAGAGCAAAATCCATGGAAAAACCGAAGCTCAGAGAGCCTAATGACTAGGTCAGAGGAGAGGTTTGCAGGAAAGAGTGGTTTTCTGCTTCTTTAAGGAGTTCAGATCAACATTGGAGCCACCGTGGGAAAGTGTTGGTATTCCCATTGGATTGTCTTTGATAGAAACTGACCATGGGAACAGATGTATTTATACAACCCAAGAACCCCATCTGATCATACGTTGGCTAAATAATTGGTGTGAAATTCAATGATTTCAGCAATTTGTCTCATGAACCTGATTCTGTTAGGCCAGTTAAATCTCTTACGCCAGCTACAATATTTTATTACACTGAAAATTAAGAGATTTTTTTCCTGTCACTTAGCTTTGTTTTCAGTGCTGGGGATTGAACCCAAAACCTGCACAAGCTAGGTAATTCTTGAACCACGGAGCTCTGTCTCCAGGTTTCATTTTATTGTTTATTTTGTCTCAGTCTTTCTCAGCTGCTATGATCAGCCGTAAACTCACTGCGTACCCTCCAGGAAGCCTTGCATCTCTGACCCTCCAAACCCAGTCTCCCTCTAGCTTGGTTGGAATCACTAGACTGATGTCAGGCCTGGCTTCTGTATTGTTTGAATTTAAAGTGTGCAATATTTTCTCTTTGTATTTGCAGCATGTGGTTTTTCTAATATTATCCAGATACATTTATCCTGCTCCCCCTCGTTAGCTTTTGTTCTCACTGTAGAACACCAAGAACAAATGCTTATATATGTGTGTGATTTGATAAACCATACATCTCAACAAACTCACCGCTATATGATAACGTGGTGATTCTGAAACTTATTTACACTGAACTCTTGTGGTTTAAGTGATTTTAAACCTCATTTATATGTGTCCACACATGCAAAATATATGTGTGTGGGAAGGTGTGTGTTTGTGTGTGTGTGTGTGCATACGTGTCTGTCAGATTACCATGTATAGGTGAGATTAACCTCCCCCTTCCTGCCATTATAGATTTAATTTTGCTTATATAGATAGCTTTATTCAATTCCTATAAGTTTCTGATAAGGCTTTTGGAAATGTAACTCTCTTTTGAGTACAAACTACCACTGCATTAAAAATAATATTCTCATTAAGTCACATGACATTGAATGTTTTTATGTAGTGGAACATGAATATAAGGCAAATTAGTACCTATCAAAACTTCCAGGTTTTATGGCAAATATGAGCCATGTTGATAACATGAAATGAACCCATTTGCCCCATCAGGACACACCACACTGAAATAGTCTGCCTTTTGTTTAGAAAAGGTCTTCCAATTTGAACAGTGGACACTACATTGGAGTTGAATTTGCTTAATAAAATGGATCTAAATTGATGAACTAGCCATTTTACACTGATGGCTCCTTTTAAAGTTGACTGCTGATCGCTTGCCCCTCTGTAGCTGTAGCTGAGCCTGGGATGGCACACACACACACAAAAAGTCTTGCTGGTTGTCACAACTATCCACTCATTCTTTAATTAACCATAATATAGAAAACAGTATCATTCACATCTAATTAGCAATAAACTTCCTAGGCTGTGTGCTCCATCCAAAGATGATGTCAGGGATCATTGTTTAATGGTCCCAATGACTAGCAAGGTTGTTCTCTCTGCCCACCTTGATCTCAAATCTAAAATTAGAGCACCCTTTTCTTGATTTATTTTTAAAAGAGAAATTATTCTGAGCTGCAAAGTATTTCTTTACAAGAGGTGATGGTGACGACGATCCTCGTGGAAACTGTTATGTCCTGGCTGATTTCCTTAGAATTGTTGGGGGTAGGAGCATGCCTCCATTCTACAGAATTAAAACACGGTTTTCCACTCAGTGGAAGAGATAATGAATACACAAACGCCCAGGAATCACAACAGTGTATACCTCCCAGCTCCATCAAATCATCGAGGAGCCTTTTAAATAATTTACAAGCACATTTATCAAATAATATTTATTTGTCAAGTCATTTTCTGTAGCGAATCTTTTACAACCCAAAATGTTTTGGAGAGAAGTATCGCTTGTTTCTTTCCATCTCAGGAAGAGGGCAGTTGCCATGTTATCATGAAACACAGAAAATGAAAATGGCAATAAATAATATAGACCATCTCAGTCCAACAGGAAGCAGAGGCATGGCAAGGATGCATTTAACCCGCAGCATTCACTGGGTGCCTAATAAATATAGGAACTCAGGCAAATCAAATAGGTGGTCCCACTGGGAGCCTTGGGTCAAGCAGGAAAAAGCTGGTATGTCCATGGGCACCCCATGATCCAGCGCAGCAGCCCCAGGCGCCAGGGGGCATACAGAGAATTATCAACCTACTGTGGATCTGATCTGGGCTGCAGCCAAGCTTTGGGGGATGTGGAGTGTAATGGAGGTTGTGGGGTAGAGGTTGTGAAACAGTTGAAGGGCAGTAGATGGGCAAGGGGAAGCCCTTTGGGGAGGGAGAGCGAGGCGAACAGAGTCCCTCCAGCCTTGCTTGGAAAGTGCTCTGTTGGTAATTGCCATCTAATGCTGGGTTTTGTCCCAGCGTCCTGTTATTCACTGTGTCGCTACTGGATATCTGGCAACTGTGGGGAAGAATGCATTAAGCAGAAGTGAAAATACAGATTAGAAAACAGGCCCAGAGAACAAACGGAGTCAGGGATATGGGCTTCTCGGGGTTGGCTCATACAACCAAGGGCAGTTTGGTTTATGTAGTAGTGTGGCTTCTTACTCAGCCCCATCGAGGAGCAGCAAGACTAATCATGTCTCAGGGGTGCAGAAATGCCAGGCACCACTGGGGTGCTTTCCAGCTGCAAGCAGAGAGAAGGGAGCCCTTACCCTGCAAGTGTTCTGCTTTGCACCGATCCCCACCCACCTGGGTCTCAGGTGTCCAGGCGAGAGGTGCTAAATGCTCACCATCGAAACTCCCGCTGAGCCTTGGATGCTGGAAAAAGGAGCTGCATAAATCCAAATCTTTAATTACTGTGCTGCACCTCACACAGGCCAACCCCATCTGAGTTAACAGAGCATGCAGACCCGAGGCTTGTAGGCAGAAGTAGAGCAAAGCAGACTGCCCCTAGGGCCTGGCAGCTCACCAGCAGGGTGGATTCAGAGAGTAAGGGCTATGAGCTCCCACCCTGCTACATCTGAGGAGTGGGGAAGGGCAAAGGTTGTCTCTGGACTGAGGGTTCCGAGGCAAGGCTCCTCAGGACCATGGTTCTACAGCTCAGGGAGAGAAACAGGGGCAGTGGGTATTGTTCCGGGCAGAGCCGTCATCCCCCAAGCACTCTCTGTTTGAGCCTAGAGAAGCATAGTCACAATGATAATGGGTGTGCTTGTTTGAGCTGGGTCCTGTTTGAGATGGAAAGCCCTTTGGAGGTCTATTTAAAACCAACTGGAGTGTCAACACACCTTGGAAGAGGTCAATTCATCTGGCAGATGCTGAGCTATGTTGCTTGGGTTACAGAAACAGGATGTCTCTGTGCAGCTCATTCTGCTCAAGGCCCATAAGGAGTCCCCAGGAGGCATCCTAACTCACAGAATCCTGTTTATTTGATAAGTGGGATAAAAAATATTGGAACTAATTTCCACTCAAAGAGACAATAGTTTATTTCTACTTTGCATGGGTCAACATTAATTATTCTGAATATGGTGGCTCTGAGGGCTTGGGGCATCTCCTGGGATGTCTCCAGTTTGTACCTGAAGCTTACCTAGAAACTCAACTCACTCAGGCCTCTCACTAGACCACCGAGGAAGAAAAGGCTCCTGTCTAAGGCCTTATTCAGAGATGACTGGAATGAAGGCTTTCATTTTCATGTGAGGAAATGTCAGAGCCCCTCCATCCACCACATGCTTCCATATGGCAGTAACAGAATGCTTCTCCCAACAAAAGTGAGAGTAATTATGAGCCAGGAACTGCAGCGACTCACATAGGGAGCCCAGGGGGCAGAGGAGGGGGGGGGGATGGGATTTATAGCGCAAATTGCAGGGGAGGAGTGGCAGGCCATGGCTAAGTTGGTAAAGTATTTTTGTAGGTTATTTTTTAAGAAAAAAAAATAATATCACTGCAGCAGCTTTTTTTTTGCTGAGGGAAATACGTGTATATAATTTTAAGATGGCAATGTGCATGTGTGGAATGGGGCATCCTGCAGAGTTTTGTCCTGGCAACAGTGATCTTGTTTGTGCCCACGGGTTTGTGCTTTCACACGGGAAGAACTTGGGTGGAAAGCTGAGGTCTCCAGGCTCTGAGAGGGTGGGAGGGCATCAGGAAATGTGGCTCAGCATGTCATGACAGGAACTGTGCGGGAACAGGCAAGAACCAGACAAAGTACGAAACCCTTGAAGAGACCCCGTAAGGAGGATTGTAGTTCCTATTCTACACGACAGCCAGAAGTGACAACCCATGCCTGTGTTCTGAGGACCCCTGAGATCCAGCTGATAGACGGTCAGGTAGGAACTGAGCAATCTGCTGCCTGGGAGTGAATCAGCACAGGCTGTAGGCATAGGCTCCACAGAGAATGTGGGTTTGGGGGAGCGCTGTAGACTAATACTTCCAGGGGTCTCGGGAAAGGGAGTAGTCGGTGATGTGGCCCAAGGTAGAAGAAGATGGCGTGTTGCAGGGGAGCTGAGAGGAACAGGGGCTCATCTTGGGCACTTCCTGCTAGGGTGTGTCTATTTCCACACTGAGCTAATTTAATCTTCACTCTCAAAGTGGATCAGGGAGGTACAGTTTGCCATTCCCTTTTACAGAGAGATCCATGAGCACAGGGTACTCATGGGTTCCCTGGGCAGAGAGCCTCTGCAGCTTTGAACATATGGTTCACATGTGTGTAAATGCCTTCCTCCATGGTGTTTTCACTGATGCTTATTCGGGGACAGGATGCTCTGTCTCTTTAACCTGCACCCCGATCTGTAACTTTCTGAAATCCCTCACAGTCTCTCATCAGCCTTAGGTAGCCCACTGAGATCCTCCCTGAGTTCCTTCCGGCTCCAGCTACATGGCAATCGTGCTTGACCCATTATCCTCAAAACTCTAGTGAGGGTCTCCAGCCAACTCCCTGGTACCAAAAGAGTATTCCAATGCCTTCTATCCTTTTCTTTGGGAGACTCCTTTGGAGGACAAGATTTCTTGATTTGTGCCTTAGTCAATGCAGGCTGTGTAACAAAACACTCCAGTACGTACACTCAGATGTTAATTTCTCACAGTTCACTTCAAAGTCAAGGCTCCAGGAAGCTGGTGCCATAACTCCTGGTCCAATTTCAAGGGTCTCAAGACAAAGAGCTATGGTATCCAAGAGGTGGACAAGGTGGATACCCAGCTCAAACCAAGGGTACACATGACATCCTGGTTCCTGTGGTTCCGGTTGCCCTAGGGAAGGGGCTATGCCCCCCATAATGCAGGGCAGATTGTTCTGCTCTTCTTGATCTACTCAAGAAAGGGCTATTTCTGGACCATTCTTCCAGACACACCCACACCATGTTTACCAAGTGCCTGCACAGTCCCCTGCCAGAGAAGATGACAGATAAGATTAATCACTTGCTGAATGTTCTCCCCTCCAGGCAAATTGGCTTTTCTTCTGTCTAATTCAAGAGCTTCTTGCCCTTTGAAACTTTTCAGGCCTTTCCTGAGATGCTCCTGACCCTGTATAAATACCTTGCTATGCTGTTGACGAGGCATCCTCGTCTCTTAACAGACTCCCCCAAACTGCAAGCACTTTGCATGTAGAAAGTCTGCATTCACAGAGCAGTTAGGAGCGGAGCCCGCTCCTAACCCAGAGTGCATTTGGAAAATAGAAAGCAGCAAAGCACACCGTCCAGGCTGCTACAGATAATGGCCAGTGTAGCATCAAGGAAATGCGTTCTTCAGTAAGAATGGCGATAGACAGAGATAACAGAATGAGGGGACTTGTCAGGCCCCTCTGGAGACCAGGGTTGGGACCTTAGCACCCACCCAACAAGCTGGGCATTCTGCACACCTGGAATCTGAACTCTTAGTGGGGTCAGAAACAGGAGGAGTCCCTGGAGCTTGCTTGATTTTAAGCCTAGACAAAAAAGTGCAGAAAAGACTGTCTCCAAGGATTAGTCAGAGAGAGGAGAAAGGACAGCAGACTCCCTCTTCTGCCTCCGAGCAAGTGCACAGACATTCACACAGGTGCTTGCATAGAGTCACAGACATAAAGCAATAGGTGAATACGTGAATAAATCAATCTCACAATGCCTTCATTTTGTGTGTGTGAATGTTTGGCCTGCATGTAAGGATTGCAGCTCATGCGTGCCCAGTGTTCAAGGGTGTTGGAGAAGGCATCAGGTCTCCTGGAACTGGAGTTATGGACAGTTGTGAGACACCATGTGGGTGCTGGGAGCAGAACTCGGGTCCTCTGCAGTGGCATCAAGTGTTAGTAAGAGCTGAGACATTTCTCTAGCCCCTTAAAGGTGCTGTTATTAATTCTTAGAGAATTTTATACAATGTATCTTGATCATGTTCACCTCAGCTTCTCCCCTCAACTCTTCCATAATTGTCCCCCTGCTCTCAAATTCGTGCTTTCTTTTTTTTGTTGTTAATAACTCAATTTTGTGCTGTCCGTATAATTCTGGGAGTGAGGCCATTCACTGGATTGTGACTGACCTACCATGGGCCACATCCTTAAAAAAAATGGACTGTCCCTTCTCTAGAAACCACCAATCATCTGTAGTTCCTCAGCTAAGGGTGGGGCTCCCGAAGTCCTTTCCACTCCATTAAAGCACATTGATTGGCTTGCTCATGTTAAGACAACCACAACTCCTATGAACTTTAACTAAAAATTTAAAATGGATTGGCAGTAGATTGCAACCATTTCAGCATCCTGGGCTTCAGTTGGAAAGCAAGGCTCGAGGATGTGAAGCCTCCACCCCATCTCCACTACTGGTGGTGGTGCAAGGCAAGCTCATGGGTGACTGTTTTCACGTGATGTGGCTACTGAATCCTAGGATATCGATGGCAGGTGGCTTCTTAAAAGCTCGGGGATAGTGTGTGCTGTAAACAAATTATTTCACCTGTGTGTGGTGCGATAGCTTTCAGATCATCCCCTGGGAGATGATCTTTGCTGCCTGAGTACCCCAGGCTAGCCAAATGGTAACCCACGCCTTGGGAAAATACCCAAGGTCTAAGCTAAATCACATATGCAGACAATGCAAAGGCCAGAGGCCAAGTCATGGTTTCTTATTGAGAGATCTCTGTCTATACTTCTTATATTCATGTCAACAGAATGACATGTCCTGACTTCTTGGTAAGTGTATGAATGCTTTGGCAGATTTCACCCAGTGCTCTTCTCTTGATTGATATTGGTCAGTATTCTTCTCTGGTGGTATAGGAAGTCCCTGAACCTATGATTAGTGTAAGACAAGTCTTTGGCATTGTGTCCCGAAACTGTAGAGACAGCTCTGGACTCCTCCCAGATGGGAAAGTAAAGAGACAAGAAGAGAGACGTGCTAGTGAATGAAACCGTTGAGGAGGATCTGAACACAAACTTCTGGGGAACCAATAAGCTTGAACATGGTGTTAAAGGCTTGTTTGACAGCTGATAGTCTTTGGAGAAATTGAATGGACCATGAGTTGCTAGCCTGGACCGTAAATGAAACCATGATGGATTCCTACTCTGGCAGCATTATGGAGGGATCAGGGAGGGGAACTTATTTGTAAGGGGGACTCCCTGGTTTTGGCAGTAACCTTGGTGTTCTGTGCCATGTCTCAGACAGCTCCATGTTTCTTTCTGATTCCTGGTAGCTCTAGGGTGGGCCGCTCTGCTCCAGTATTGGGTCTGCCTTTCCAGACTCAGAAGCAATGAGGCCTCACCGCCATTAGCTAAAACCTCTGATGACAAGAGCTTAAACTTTCATTCCTCAAATGTTTATCTCAAGTATTTTGCCATAGCAATGAAAAACTGACACACAGACACCAAGCCCGCAATCTGAGAGAACACTGAAAACATCCTAAAATGTTCCAGATAAAATAAACACAGACCCATAAGAAAAACCATGGTCACACATACCTTCTCATTAAAATCCCAAATGAAAATCAGAGATAAAGAACAGCGAAGATCCACTAAGATACAGTTCCTTGCTGGCACTCGCCTCACTCCCAAGCTATAGCCAGAAGGGTGTGCGCAATTAGAACATGGGGATGGGCTTGCCTTAAAATTAATTCTATCTTTAAGGAATGATCCATTCAGATACAATTAGGACCATAGACTGGAAAGTGTGTGTGTGTGTGTGTGTGTGTGTGTGTGTGTGTTCCTGTAATCTCAGTGCTGGAGAAGCAGGCCAGGCACAGCCCTGGTGTTTACTGGACAGCTAGTCTAGCCCATCAGGTGAGCTTCAGGCCAATGAGAGACCCTGTTTCACAAAACAAAGGGATGGATAGTTCCTAAAGAGTGACACTTGAGGTTCTTCTCTGGCTTCCACACACACCTGCACACATGCATCCCCACATCCGAAAACACACATGTATATACACAAACACTGAAAAGAAAAACAGGATTCTGTGAGGCCAGTTAGATTATTTTTATTCCTATTAACACACATACACACACACACACACACACACTTCAATGCCAATAAATAGATTTTTCAGGCATTTGATTCTTTACTTTGAGAATCTAAACTGTAATTCAAAGATCCATGAGGACATTTTCCTCTGTAGAGCTCAATATTAAAACCAAAACAAAGGAAATGATCAACATGTGTTAACTTTCAAGCTTTACTGTGAGGCAAACTGACTCTTATATAAAACACTTTCCGGCAACACTCGGAAGCTCATGAGGTAACACAGGACAGACATATGCTCAGCTTTTATCTTGCTAGAATGCCAGGAGCTGCATGGGTAACTTCCTCACTGTGGAAATTGGAGCTTAGACAAGTTTAGAAATTCTATGGCAGTAAAATCAACTTCAGCCATGTTTTGCTATTGTTGTTATTCTGAAATCTTTCTTTTTCTCTTCTTTCAAGGTACTCATTGAATGTGCTCCTTAGCCATTGAATGTATGACAGCGAACCTTCTCTCTGCCTAGCTTGGTGTGGGGCCTCAGAGTTGACTATACCTGTCTTTCTATCATTATAGAAACCTTTAGATGTTGGCATCTGGCCTCACCTACTTTGTTTTGTACATTGTTATGCATTTGTGTATTTGTTTTTATTCATTCAGTATGTGCACATGTTGCATATGTGTGCATGAATGCAAATGTCATGTTCCACAATGTGCATGTGAAGCTCAGAGGACAATATTCAGGAGCCAGCTCCCACCTTTCCCTCATCGAGGCAGGGTCTCTCTTGTTTCTGCTGCTGTGCTGTGGTGTGCTCCAGGCTAGCTGGGCCTTGGGCTTCTGTACCATTCTCCTATCTATGCCTCCCACCTCACTGTAGAGTGTTGATTTTACAGATGCACATGATATCTGCCTTTTGACTTGAGTTCTGCGGGTCCAACTATGGCCATTTGGTTTGTGACCAGCACCTTCACTCACTGAGCCCCTACGTTTGCAGGTGACTCTAAGAAGAGCCTTCCGGAGTTGAGAGAAGTCAATCAGTCAGAGGCAGAAGAGGAAGCAGGCAGTTAGTCGGCAGTGCACTGGGGTTGCACAGCTGCAGAGTCTTGGCGTGCTAGAATCCACCAGGAGACACCGGGTATTGCTCCAAGCGAAAAAGCAGAACTAAGCACACACATGCTCTTGTTTCTGGAGGGTACAAGGTCCATGAGTGCAGGGAGTCTGCTTGCTGCTGCAGGTGAGATCTCACACCTTTTGTTCATTAACCAGCAGTCAGGGGCAAACTGGCCACTGTGAGTGGAAGAGAAGGCCCATTCAGAGACATCTGCCTCCCGAGGTCTTCACCTGTAACCTGGCCTTCAGCCTTATTCCAGGGCAGAACCTCAGCATACAGACAGCCGGGTGTAGTGATAGGGGAGCAGGCCTGTAGTGATTAGGGGGGAGGGCCTGCTTTTCGTCCGGCCCAGCTCCCGCACGGCTAGCTTTACTTATACCCC
>LOEQ01000699.1:230960-248195 GCA_001685075.1 Bramus lutescens | reverse complement strand
ACAGCACCCTGTACCCCAGCCAGGCCCTGCTCTCTGCTCCTTCGCATGATTAAGTGATTAAACCCTTCCTAATCAAAGAGACAGATGAAACGAGTTTATTAATAAAAGTCCCCGTCAGGAAGATTGGAAATGAGTGATTAGTAAAATCCACCCCGTTTTACTTATAGACAGACCCCCTCATGGAGAGGCATCTGTGAAGGGCAGGAATTCCCGAGTAGGTTGGGGCTGGAAGCATCTGGAAGCTGTTTGTGAAATGGATTGGGAGTCAGGCTGCACACAGACACCGCCTCCAGCCACAGAGCTCGCTCTGCGGAGGGGAAAATATGCTGCCTGTTTACAGTGCTACTTTCCTTCCTTGCTTGTTATCTATTTTATTTCTTCCTTGGTTCCCCAGCTCCCCCGCCATCCAACGCAATTATGTCTGCACAGATCCGCCAGCTGTGGGGCTTGTTAACCATGCCCACCCTACAAGCTGTCAGAAAACTGAGAGGAAGGAGCATGGCCAGGCACACCCTACAGTGTCCCCCGCAGAACAGGAAAGTGTTGTATGTTGTATGTCCATCAGGGGTTGTGGAGGACTTTTTACTATAGGCTAGCCAGAGGCAGACCAAGGGAACTTGGGCATAGACTTACCACTGTGTGTACCCATAACAGCAGACTGATGTGTGTGGATATATATACCCTCTCTAATACTTACCCACCATCCAGTCATGATGGCTAGAATGAAGAGATCATATACCTCATTCAGCTCCTTGTCAATCAAAGACAAGTGCAGAATGTCTGGTCTGGTCTCTCTATCTGGAAAAGACTTTGTTGTTATGAATATTGCAATCCCCTCCCTATGGTCTCATTTCCAGACAGTGCTTTTCTTTTTGGTAATAATATCAAAGGACCTTTGACTCTAATAAGTTCTGGATCTGTCTGGTATGCTCATGTGTCTAAGTTAGTATATGGAAAGGTGTTCCATAAGAAAAAAATAACCAGAGCTTGGCTTTATTTTTAAATCAGATTAACAGCATGAAGCCAATCTGAGCAGAGGTCACTGGCAAGACACAGATGCAAAGACCTTGTTAGGATGAGCTGCCACCAGCATCCTAGATAGAACGGGCATGCAGTGTGGTCCTGCTTCAGGAGTTTGCCAAAATGCAACAGAGATATGGGTTTGAGGATTTCAGGACAACTTGAATACTCAGAAGGAACCCATCTCCTTTCTCCAAGGCTGCAAGTCTATTGGGCTGCAACCTTGCATTCATGGATGGAAACCACTTTCAGAGCAAAAGACCCTGGCATTTCAAAGAAGAACTGATACTCACCTGCAGAGCCTGCTTGAGAACTCACTCATCTCAGCTGTGCTGTGGGATGCATTTTACCTTTGTTACCTACGACTGTCTTCTCTGACTGAGGGAGTGGGTAGGAAAAATAGAAAGAAAACAAAGCAAATGAGAAGGAAGAAGGAAGAGAGAGAGGGGAGGAAGAGGGGGAGAGAGAGGGGGGAGGATTAGGAGAGAAAGAGATAGGGAGAGGAGAGAACAAATCATGGAAGGGAAGCCAATTCAGTGACACTGCCTTTTGTGTTGAAGTCACATAGTTCCCTCAGGGTGGTCCCCTGCACCCTGTGTGTCCTGGTATCTCTTACACCCTGAGGCAAATCCATTTCAGGTAGGTTCTCAGGCCAGCTGGGCAGAATGGAGAGGAGGAGTGGGTGAGGGGATGCCTCCAAAATATTCCACCTGAATTCCCAGGTGTGATGGTGTGCCCAAGAGATGCAGTGGATTTAGCTTCTTTGTCCAAGACCTCACCACCTTCTTGTACACAAACACAAGACTGAAGTTCCCCTGGCTCTACGGGCTCTGCCCCTAACACTTCAAGGCCAAGTTTGTGGTATATGCTTTTAGTTTTCCATTGAAAACATGTGCCTGGGGCACATGTGATACTATGAAGGTGAGTGGTGCCCACCACCCAACAGACGGCCTAAGTCTTCCATGCCCAAAGTCTGCCCCAAGGCATGGATGGTAGGCCCCTTGCTTGAGTTTCTCTTGTGACCAGTGGAAAGGCACTGTTGCTTGTCTTTTCTCTGTCCTTTCCCATTGCAGAAGAACAGTCCTGTCCCTGCTCATGAACACTGCTGCCTGAGGCTGCTGTCCACACTGGCTTTCAGGGAAACACAGGTCAGACAGACTCAACTGCCCCTGTCTAGTCTCTGAGCTGCTGCAGAAGCATCCACAAACTACCGTGAGTCCGTGAGCAAGGCCATACTCCTCTAAAGTTCAATTTGGGGGTCAGGGATGGGCCTGAGGAGGATGTTCTCCAACCCCAGCAGCCCGCGCTGAGTTCATCTTGGAGAATATCTGAGACTTTTAGAGTCGTGCTCCCTATGTACCAGAGTGTAACATGAGGGCCTGCTCGTTGGGGTTTCTGTTCCAACCGGTACTCCACAGCCACAAGCCCCCATGAAAATCACACAGGGAGTCTACATTAGGTTACAAACTGATTGGCCCATTAGCTGAAGCTTCTTGTTAACTCTTGTAGCTTATATTAGCCCATTGTTCTTATCTACATTAGCCACATGGCTCAGTACCTTTTTCAGCCAGGTATATTACATCTTGCTTCTTCTATGGTCTGGGCAGGACTGTGGAAGGAGCTTCCTGCTTCCCAGAATTGCCCTGCCTCTACTTCCTGTCTGGTTGACCCACCTATACTTCCTCCTGGCCAATCAGCATTTATTTAAAACATGATTGACAGGATAAAGACACTTCTCCCTCACCACCAGAGGAGTTCGTTGTTAATACTCCTTGACATAGCCCACAGATGATCTGCAATGATGTTATCACAGTGAGGCTGTCTAGAGCTGTTCTCACTGTGACCAAGTGTTTGCTCCTGACAGCCACATAAATCCATTTGTTTGCTGTCTGCTTGACTACTTGCATTCTAGGATTAGGATGCTTCCTCCACTCGTCTGAGTGTAAAGAAGTAGTGTGGTATAGTCGACGGCCTCTGTAATTGCACATGCATGCATGATTATGTACAATTTCATCAAAGGGATGAGAAGCGATGTAGCTAAAACTGAGGGTTAGGTGGTGTTATCTCTGCTTTCTCCCTAAGCAAATGAAGAATGGCAGGCACAAAGAGGGTGATTGTCAAGCAGATAACTGCACATGCTATCCAGACATCCCATGACAAGCATTTTGAGATGCTCCTTTGAGCAAATGGGCTTCTATAAGAGGGACAGATGATTCCTTCCGCTCTACATCATAGCTTTCGGTTTTATGATCATCAAAAAGCGGGTCCTTAGAGGCTCTTGGGCTTTGAAGACATATTTACAGGCAAACTCTTTGGCCCTGGGTCACATGGTTTGCTTTAGTGTGTAGGCAGACTCTGTCTGACAGAGTCTCAAGTGGAGGTTTTTCTTCAAAAAGATCTAATTCTTCAGAAGACAGCCAGGTGACCTCACCTGTGATAGCTCAAGTGTTCTTTTCTCTGTGTTTTGTTGATACAGATTGTTCTCAAGAGATGATCTAGCACTTCGGGTTCTCTTCTATCTATCATCCAAAGCTGGGATTATAAAAATGAGCCTCCATGCCTGCAGTATGCAGTGTGGAGGATGGAGGGCTTTGTGCATTCTGAATAAACTCTACCAACTGGGCTCCAGCTCCAGTTTCAGTCATAATATAACTGTGAAGAAATTACTTATTCTTTTGGTCATCTTCCCATATTCATCATGTAGTGGTCATTTATTGAGTACTTTTGCTTGTTTGTTTTCAGTTTTGTATGTTTTGCTTTGTTTTGCGGCAGGATTTCTCTGTGTAACCCTGGATGTCCTGGAGCTCACTCTGTAGACCAGGGTGGCCTGGAACTCAAAGATCCACCTTCCTCTTTCTCCTGGGTGCTGGGATTAAGGGATTAAGTGTGCAACACTACTTCCCAACTTTATTGAGTACTATTTAATGTCAAATTTCACCCAAGATGAGGAAGACACAGGTCAATCAAGAGCTTAAGCATTAGTGAGTTTTTTTTTAAGCCAATATAATGTCACATTCTATGCTGGCCCCAATATTTCCCTAGAGGAGAATGCAAAGTTTAAGACCCCTGTGTCTACAACAGCTGCTACAGATGACACACCAAAGCAAGGTACCTGATCCCAAAGAAGAGATTCATAGTAAATACAGCTGGATGGTGCTTCTGCTGGTCCTTGCTTATCTATAACATGAGGGCCTACTTGTTGGGGTTTCTGTCCTTCCCCGGATAAGAGGTTTTGCTTCTCTTTCCACAGGAAATGAGAAGCTGTGGATTCACTTTTGGTTAAGAAAAATAAGGTTTGATCAAGGAAGATCCCTTGAAAAATCTCCAATAGGAACAGATGACCTAGATGATCCAACATTTCAGAGTACATTTGTAGCAGTTTCCTGGGAGTTCTAGATCCAGAACAGCTTCAAGAATGCTGGCTGAAATGATCCAGCCACACAGAATGCTCCCATAAGGACTTGACCATATTTCTAAATTTTCTTTGGGTCCCCATAAGAATATCAGTGATCCCAATCAGCAGAAAGTAGCCTAGAAAACTGTGGCCCACATTCCCAAAAATTGGATTGCAGATGTTTGTTTTTGTATAATGTGTTGGTTACAAGTTGTTATGCATAATGGTCAGGAAAAAAGCTTAACAAAGGAAATTAGATTCAAGGTTCTTGTTTCGGAAAAAAAAATCCAGGTGGTGACATGGTGGTGGTGCAAGTGATAGTGCAGACCTTTAATCCTAGCACTCAGAAGCAGGTGGATCTCTATGAGTTCAAGGTCAGCCTGGTTTACATAGAAAGTTCCAGGATGGACTACATAGCTACTGAGAAACCCTGTCTCAAAAAACCAAAGAGAAAAAAAAAGAAAGAAAGAAAGAAAGAAAGAAAGAAAGAAAGAAGGAAGGAAGGAAGGAAGGAAGGAAAGAAAGAAAGGGAAAAAGGGATATAAATATTTTAAAATAAAAAAGTATATTATTGAATATACTTTTCAAAAGCAACTACTAGTTTTCAATGTTTTGCAGTAGTTTTACTTTTGTATATTGCATGCAAATTTTGTATATTGATATAAATTTGAGATTAATTTTGTTAAGACATATTATACATATATTTCTAGTCTTGTTCAAGGTATTGTACCTATACAGCTCACTTAACAATGTAGTGTAAATTTCTAGTCCTTGAAAATTATTATTATCAACTGTTTAGGATAAAGAAATATAGGTTAGTAGTTAATCACCTAGTATAATAGAACTTGTAGTAACATTTGGTATGTTTTCAAGGTCAAAAAAGATAATTTAGATAGATAGATAGATAGATAGATAGATAGATAGATAGATAGATATCTTCAAACACTTCAGAGATCTTCAGAACATGGCATTTAAGATGTTTTTAATAACCTAGGTTCTTCTTTATTAAGACAATGAGACATGTCTGCTCCTGGCAGCACCAATCTGCTTCAGAAAAGATAATAGGCATTGAAGAGCTTCCACATAGAGTGTACTTTCCTTGTGGCAAAAGTAAACCACTGGGCAAGAAAATGCCCCTGCCTCAACTGCTGACATTATACTATCCCAATTAGACAAGCAGGACAAAAAATATCCTGCTTCACAGAAAGTCTGTCAGCTATGGTAGGCCTGTAGGGTGAATATGGATGCCCCAATGTTGCAGAGGAACTTTGAGTGACTCTCCAGGCATCCAGCTGTTTCTGTCATTATTCACATTTTTTGGAAGTTGCTTGCTTGCATTTCCTGCTTACTCAGTTAATATTGTCTTTCTTGGGTCTCTGAGGGAGTTGAAGACTAGCTATCTAGAGTTATAGTTTACCAGACACAGAAAACAAGTTATGAAAGAAAGCTTTGGACTCACTAAGATCAGTTAGATATGAAATATGGTCTCTGAATTTGTCAAATGCAAATGGACTAGACATTGTTGATGTATTTATTGCCTGTATATATTGAATATAGTCATTATGCTTATTGTATATAGTTTTCTTATATTAGTTATAGCCTTCTTTTGATTTTTTAAACAAAAAGGGGAAATGTAGTGGCATTTCAATTGTATTTTAATAAATAAAGACTGCCTGAAGATCTGAGAGTAAAACAGCCCACGGGTCAGCCTTACAGATTAGGTTATGATGACACACATCTTTAATCCCTGTAGTCACACTGGATGCCATAGAAATCAGGCAATGTATGCCTTTAATCCCAGTGGTTCACACTTTTAATACCAACCCTGGAGAGTATTATAAGATGAGAGGTAGCAGCTCACAGACACAGTCTCATTCTGAGATTCCTGGAGGCAGGATCACCACTTCAGACTGAGGCTGAGGTAAGGGCAGTGGCTGGCTGCTCTACTTTTTTGATCTTCAGCTTGAACCCCCATTTCTGTCTCTGAGTTTTTATTAGTCATGATTCACCTCTGTTACCTGGATGGAGGAGAAGGACCTGACATCAGGATCTGACACTGCCGGAAATGGAACCAGCTCTGCATATGGGCGGTGAGTGCAAGGTTCAGAGGGAAGCTACCCCAGCGGTAAAATCCTCAGCTTGCCAAGCGAGGCTGATGGCTACCACAGGAGGACTAGATGTACAGGCACCTATGACTGGTAAGATATTTGGCAGCTTACATTTGATGCACATAGACTAAATCTACTTCGGGACTATTAGGATTTATCATCACCAGCTTTAAAGAAGGCAGTTCAAAGTTGCAGGCTGAAAGCCGCATCTGAAACAGTTAATGACATGCAAAAAGGCCTCTGGAAATTGATGGGCAGATACATCCATACACAAAGTAGTCAGGTCCTGGACCCTGCGTTGGATGAGATGTGAGTGGCTTTATACTGGATGGGATTGATCATGCTGTTAGTTGGAATTTATGTGGCACTCTGCATCTTCTAAAGATTTTACTATGCTGAGTGGTTCATTATGGGGCCCCTGTGTAAAAGGTTAATGTGAGAAGTTGAGATTCCAAATATTGGAGGGAGCCACTGCCATCCACAGTCGCCAGCTAACAAGTCACATGAGCCCATTATGCTCAAGGTCCTGCCTTCCATGGTGTAAAATCTTCTGATCTTAAGATCAGCTGACCGGCAATTTTAATTCCAGCTGCAACCCTGTTTATGTGCTTGTTTCTGTTCTGGTATTGGGTGTTAGACCCAGGTCCTCCTGCCTGTTCAAGAAGGACCTTATCTTGGTATTCATCCCTAGCCTATCTTAAGATGTCATTTCTTTTACTTATTAATGTACTATACCCTCAGCTTCCAAGGACAATCACAGGCCTCTTCAGGAGGCCATTATTCTGCCTATCACATACATATATAGTAGAATTTAAGTGGCTCTTACAGTAGCTGAGCAAAGAGTATCACTAGAAAGTCAAATGTATGAAATCATAAAGCATGCTTACTGAGTATAAGTATTCATAAAAATAGGCAAAGCATGAGCAAAGACAAGTGAATCACATGAAACAAGCAGTCGAGTGAGAGGCCATCCATCAGCATCAGTAATCACACGGAAAGGCAGACTGCATGAATGGATGAGAAAGGCAGAATTGATAGGCTACTCTTGCCACACACAGACATATGCACTGCACATCAACTATAAAGACACAAATAGATGGCAGTAAAATAAAAGATACAAAATCACACAGCACCCTAACGTTTATCAGAAGAACTGATACAGTGCAGAACGCAGAAAAACAATCTCGGAGAAAAGCAGCAAGAGTCACTTTGCAATGACAACAGCACGGCCAATCAGGGAGACAAGAATTCTAAACACTGCACACCTGGTAACATAGGTTCAGAATGCAAGATAGGAAAAGGCACAGAAGTGAACTTGGTGCTACTATGAAGTACCTAGAAAACTTAGCCAAAATCATACTGGATGGACACCAATGTGTACTGGCCACACCAGAGCAATAGGACTTTGTACCACTAATGCATTGCACAATACATCTTCTTTTCTCTAAATATTTAGTTTATATTTATTTCTTTCTCTCATGCGTATGCTCACACATGTATATATGTAAGTGGGGGTATGTGCATGTGTGGTTTACTCACATGTGCATGTATGTGTGCTCACATGTATATATGTGCATGTGTGTGCATGTGTGCATGTGTATACACATGTGTGTGTGCTCACATGTTTGTGGCTCTCAAAGATCAGAATAAGGCAAGGAAGCCCCTGAAGCTACAATTGTGAGTTGCCCAGTGTGGGATCTGGGAACTTAAGTCTAGTCCTTTGGAAGAGCAGCAAATGTTCCTAATCATGAGAGCTCTTTCCAGCCACCAGAACACACATTGTTTTCAAATCCATACAGAGTGTTTTTAAAGACACATGCTATACCAAAGGTTGAAACAACTTGAGTGCATTTGAGGAGATGCAGATCACACAGATCACCCCCTTTGGGTAATGGACTGAAATTAAAGGCCACTAAGGAGAGAAAGGAGCCTGAAGAAACTTGGACAATTTTGAAGCTAGGCACTACACTTCTAAAATAAAATAAATTGGAGTGGTAAATAAGGGCAAACATAGAAGCAGAAAATACGAGATATTAGAATTTACTGGGTCCTGCTGAAATTATCCTCAGGCTAGAGCAGTAGAACTAAATACAGAGACTCAAAAGAAAGAATGGCTGCAAGTCATTGACCTCCACCTCTACATGAAGAACAGAGGAAGAAGAGGAGAAAGTTAAATTCAAGTCAACAGAAGACATGAAATAATAAAGATTAGAGAAAACATCAATGGAACAGGAAACAGAAATACAATAGAAAAAAAATCAGTGAAATCCAAAACAGGTTTTTGAGAAGATCAATAAAATTGATAAATCTCTAGACAGAATAATCAATAAAAAGAGAAGACAATTTATCAATATCAGCAATGAGAGAGATGACATCACTAATGATTTTACAGATATCGAAGAAAGGAAATATTGTGAACTTTGTGCCAATAAATTTGACACCCTCTGCAATCACCTGATAGACAGGTCCATGAAAGGCAGCCACGCCTAAGTTCAGGCTGGAAAAACTGAATAGTGTGGATGCTTTTCAAAGCAAGTGGATTTATTGTTTAATTTTCCAATAGGAACCCCAGTGCTAGGTGGCTTCACTGGTGACTTCTGAATAAAAATTAAAGAAAAAAAAACAATTGCTTCTATGTATGCAGTTCCAACAAAAAGAAGCTGATGTACCCCCAATTATTTCTTTGGAGCAGGTTTGACTGTGGTTTCCAGGTTAGAGACAGATATTACATGAATCTGTGACCCCAACCCCCCCCCAGTCTAGGGACAGACAACCCAGCAACATGACGGAGCAAAGTGATCACCAGGGGTTTATTCTGCAAAGTAGGGTTGAGCATTTAAAAGTTCAATCAATTCAGAAACCTAAAAATGAGAAAAGGACATTATCTCAACAGATTCAGAGAGTTGACACACGACCGCTACTCTTGACACCCCAGTTAGTATGGAGGACACTTGATGAGAGCAGGCATTTCCCACCAAGACCAGATCAAGACAGGAATGACCTTGCTCTTCCTGTGTTTAGTGTTGTACTGGGGGGCTAGCCAGTGTGAACATGAAAAAAAACTACAGGACCCGGATCTGCTATTCCTACTGACCTCATCCACATGGAGACCCCAAAGCAGTCTATAATAAGCAAACAAATGAAGCAAAGTTCCAAGATCCAAAACCAGTATAAACATAATTATTTCTTCATGCAGTGTTCCCTACATGCAGTTGTGCTTTTACGTAAATAGGTGTTTTCCTGTGTACAGATGATTGCCCACATACAGCTGTGCTTCTGCATACAGTTGTTCCCCACATCCAGGGGTTTTGCTGATGTCCTAGTTGGCCTCCACTGTCAGTTTGACAGTCTAGAGTCACTTGGGATGAGAGTCTTGACTGAGGAAATACTCAGAAGAGATTTCCCTGTGGGGGACTGTCTTCACTGTTAATTGATGTAGCAGGGCCCAGTCCACCTCAGACTTGTTCTAGTTTATGTACCAAAGCCAGCTAAGAGCAAACGTGTGAGAAAGTCATCAAGCACCTCCTCCATGATTCCTGCTCTATATCCTGCTGTAAGGGGGTAATATGTGTGGTTCGAGGTAGCGCTACATGCAATAGCAAGCAGGCCTACCTTGGAATTTCTTGCCCCTACCTTCCCTCAATGATGGACTATGACCTGAAAGTATAACACGAAGTAAAACTTTTCTCTCTTAAGTTGCCTTTGGTCAGCGTTTTATCACACAGCTAACTGGAACACCTAAACACAGTTCTCTCTCTGCATACACTTGTGTCCTATATAGAGAAGTCTTTCCGTGTGCAGGTGCTTGCTAATATAAAGATGTCTCTGTGTACAGTTATTTCCTTCTGTGCTGGCTAGTTTTCTGTCAATTTGACACAAGATAGAGTCATTTGGGGAAAAGGGACCTCAATTAAGAAAATACCCTACTAGATTGTCTTGTGAGCTACCGTGTGGTACATTGTTTTAGTGGTTGATGTGAGAAGGTTGAGCCTAATTTTATGTGGTATCGCTCCTTGGATTGGTGTCCTGGGTGCTGTAAGAAACCATGCTGAAAAGTCATGAGAGCAAGTCAGTAATCAGCATTCCTCTGCATTGGTTTCTGCCTCCAGGTTCCTGCCCCAACTCCCCTTAGCAGTGGACTTGAAAGTTGTAAGCCAAATAAATTCTTTCCTCCCAAAGTTGTAATAGTCGTGGTGTTTCATGAAAGCCCTAACTGAGACACCCACACATAGCATGTCCTCCATATGGATATGGTTTACATGCAGTGTTTTGTGGTCATCTGTCAAGTCTGAGCACATGAGGCTTAAGAGACAGATGATCATTAGTTGACAAGAGTGGTACAAGATGGTGTAGCCAATTTAGAACACAGCGTGTTGTTTATTTAAATTTAAATTGAGGGGAGCCATAGGTTGCTGTGCAGACCTGACCAAACTTAAGAACTACACCTGAAAGTGATAGGAAATGGCTATCTGGGTCTCTAAAGGGGCTAAACTCCAAGTTCCCAAGAAGCATGCCTTTTGCCAAGAAGTACAATAGGAACGTCCTGAATAAGGTACAGCCATAAGTGCCAAAGATGTGGATGACTTGTATGTGTTCATATGCATGATTCTTATATAAGACCTAAGGAGGTCCAGATTCTCAAAGTACATCACATGTAAGCTCTATGGACTTTCTGTCATTGTGTGTCCCAACCTTGGCAAGCACAATTGTGGCCATATTGCCAAGGGTTGAGGTTCAAACCTGATGTGGAGTTCCCCTCTATATGCTGTGAATACCATTGGTTAATAAAGAAGCTGCTTTGGGCCTGTTGATAGGGCATAACTTAGGTAGGCAGGGAAAACTAAACTGAATTCTGGGACAAATCTGAGGTGGGGTCAAAGAGAAGCCATGTAGCCCCACTGGATATAGACAGTGGTTGGAATCTTGCCGGTAATCCACAGCCACGTGGCAAATCTCAGATTACTAGAAATGGGTTAAACTAAGATATAAGAGTTAGCCAATAAGAAGTTAGAGCTAATTGGCCAAGCAGTGATTTAATTAATATAGTTTTGTGTGATTATTTCGGGGCCAAGTAGCCGGGAACAACCAAGTGGCACCCTTGCAACACAAACCAATGCCCTGGCTGTAGCTCTGGCTCTAGGTCTGACTCCCAGAGGTTCCCTAGTCCCCATGAAGGCCCCATCATAAAGGTATCTGCCAAATAACAACAGATGGACCAGCAAGGCAGCTGTTCCTGCAATTCAGCGAATGTCTCCCACACTGTTTTAGCAAATAAATCTTAAGCAAGAAAAAAAATAAAAGTTAAATACATACCTAGCCTGTAATCCAACATTTCTAGATCCAGAAATTTGACTGAGATGAAAAAAAAAGTCCATGTGAATTTTGAGCATGGTTACTCATGGAATCTTTGTCTAAAAATAACTAAGCAAGTTGGGAAAGAAAAAAAAATGGAAGCCATTAGACATCTGACAAAATAAGGGCAGATATATAGTCACACAAAAGTGCTATTTGGCAAAAAGATGAGTGGAGTGGACATACAGCAACATGGCTAGAACTCAGAGCAGGAATACTTGTGTGGAACAAATGACTGCTCCCCATCAGGTAAACTGGAGCATGAGACACATGTAGACAGATGAAGAGGATTTAAGTCCTGACGGAAAGTCAGGGCAACCTGATGGAGGGATAAGGGAATATGGCGGCCGGAGCTCACCATCCTGCCTCCGGCAAAGATTTCCATGGTGTACTCACACCAATGCCCACCACACCCTCTAAATTCATGTGCATCATCAAGTGTTGGGACACAGCAAAATAGATATCTGAGAAATAAAAGGAGAGGCAGCTTTCCAAGATCTTACAAATGGCTATTTCCTGATTATTATTTGATGCCATTTTTTAATAGTTAGATAATTGTAGGGTGTAACATTTCAGCCCTTGGCTGGAACAATTTCTACAGCACAGTATGTGGCCCCCCAAAGAAATCTAGACCTCATGTGGATTAGAAGATCTGAGCTCACTGCTTCACGTATGAGTGTCTTATGGATCTGAACATCATAGGTGATGGTCGACATTCATAGATTTTCAGACCTATAAAAATGATCCTCGTGATAAAATGGCAGATCTCACCTCCTTACACCAGGACATCCTCTAAGGTCCACAAGACATAAGGAACCAAAGCCCAACTTGGGAAGCTGCCTGCACACACTGGTGCGCCACAGCTGGAGAGTCCACTGCCAGAGAATGGGGTGGTAAGGCCATCTGGCTAATTACAGCCTTGACAGAAGAAAGTCAAGCCCGACTATAATCATGGTCAAGATCCTCATAAACAAACAAAAATAAATAAATAAATAAATAGATAGATAAATAAATAAATAAATAGGAGCTTATTTATTCCCCCTGTTTTCACACAGTCAAACAACCGAGAGCAGTGGTTAGAACTGTGGTTTCTGAGTTCCAGGATTATCGCAGCTTAACCTACCAAGCCCAGCGCCTGAGAGCAAGTTCACATCTTTGTTTCTGGAGCTGCTTAACACAAAGCTGGTGAACAAAACCTAACTCCTGAGATTACTTTATTACAAACGTGAGGAGTCCCTCCATTGATTGTTGGATAATTTTCATATATTCCGGGTTCGATTTTGAGGCCAAGCCTGGGAAGGGCGGTGTCATGGCTGTTTTGGTTATGTTCCTATTGCTGTGGTAAAGTCATCCTCCACTCTATCAACCACTCATGTGAGCAAACACAACTAAACTCTAGGGGTCAGAGGGTACACAGATATCAAAGGATAAGAGGGATTTCTTGGGAAGGTTGTTGGAATGTGAGGGAGGAGGGTTAAGAGAGGGTAAAGGGAAGAGATTATCAAAACCCATTATACAAATATATCTAAATATCAAATAATGAATGACAATAACATAAACTTGATGGTTTCTGAGGAATAACACCCAAAGTGGGCCTCTGGCCTCCACATGAACATACATATAACCCATCCCCCAACACACATACACACACATGCTCGCGTGAACATACATATGAACATACATAGAACCCCTCCCCCAACACACACACACACAAGCTATCAACTAAAAAGTCACGGTGAAGTTAAGTTGTTTTTAGTCACATCATCACTTTGACACAGCCCAATATCCTGTTAGGCCACTTATGCACACTTCCTCTTTGCCAGCTTTAGATTATGTCAGTGCCTGCTGTATAAAAGCACAGAGGATTGGGTCTTTAGCTCGAGGTTTAATTGTTTGTTTTGCATGTGTGCGCCCTAGGTTTAATCCCCAGCATTGCAGAAGAAAAAGAGGAAAGAAAACCATTGACTTGAAGCTGCACTCACAATGTGTTTATTAGGATGAGATGGGTTTGTGGGTGAATTGCCTGCAGGGCAAGCATTAGGACCTGAGTTCAGATCTGCAGCACTCAGGTAAAACTCAGGCTTTACAGCGCATGCATTCAACTTCAGTGATGGGGAGCACAAACAGGGAGTAGATTCCCAATGCTCAATATTCATTCAGTCCAGCCAAAATAATAAGCTCCAGGTTTTCCGAGAGACCTTTTCTCACAAACTAAGGTGAAGAGGGATAGACGAATGTACCTAAGGTCAACTTGTGACCTCATATGTTTTCCCTGATGAGCACATATGAATACACCATACAAAAAGGCAGAGCCATTTGCAGCAACACCTCTGTGCTAATGTAGTGGCTGAATGTGATGCTATGACCCCAGGACACTGTTGCCTTAAGCCCCTCATTTCCAGTTATGTGACTCGCCAGGGACCCAACTACAGTTACAGAAGGGCCTGTGCACAGACCACATTAGTGTATTACTGCATAAACAATGACTCCCAGGCGGCCATATGCAAAAAATGATAATTTGCAAAGAAAGCCAATAAATAAATCAACTGTCCCTAAGTAGCCCATGAACTAGCAGGATAATAGCCCATTTTCTTGTCAGGCATACCACTGTCCAAAGAGAGAGGTATCAAACAGCAGGGCCCCTGTCCCTGTGGCCGGTTCCCATGACCTTGCCCTGGCAAACACATCTCACCTCTCTGTCTTCCCCGAACCCACGCCTCATCACATGTTCATGTCTGGATACATATTTTATTTCACATCTATCTGTAGTGTGGAAGGGCTTGGGTCTGCCAGTGGGAGAACTGCCCCTGGGACCACTTCCACTAGTGACAGCGCCATGTCAGCTGGGCTCTGGCAGCTGATCGTCGGCAGACAGCGCTGTCAGGGAAACAGGGACTTCCACATGCACGAATGAAATTAACTTCTGTGAGTCTGACATTTCCTACAATCAATACTCACAGGGTCCTTGTCTCCAGGATCAAAATTCATAAATCAAAAGCAGAAAGCATGAAATAAGGTATTTGATAAATCCATTAGCTGAAGTGGCATTGTACTTCTGTCATGCTGTCCAAAGTCTATGGAGTGAGGAAAACCCCTTTGGGCCTGTTCCATGGAGGTGTGGGAGGTCCCACCATGGCTGCCTACTATCCAGAGAATGCTCTGTGTACCAACATGCATCTTCTTTTCAAAATAGCGGTTTGATCTCTATTCTTGCCCTGGGGTCCTGACTGGGTGGAAAACAGAAGCAGAATTTATTCAGTACTATGGAAATTTGCTTCATGGTTTTGCTAAATACAGATGCCAACTGACATACCATAGACAGGAATAGTAGATGGCACACATGTGTTTGCACATGTGCATTTGTCTATAGTCTACAGTTTGTCCATCCCAGGACAGTAAGGTCATAAGCGATATATAGATGGGCTCTGTGTGTGCATGCATCCCAGCTAGTTAGAGAGCATATCTCGGCAGGTAGGAGCTGTGGACTCAAGGCTCTGCCTCTTTCTCATCCTTCAGTAGGAAAATAGAGAGGCACTAAGCAATTAAACATCTAAAACACACAATGCCCTCTCCTTGACCATGAGTCATGTCCCTCGTGACTGCCACACATGCTTTATGGCTTATGCAACACATTTTATGACAGTATTGCATCTATGTAGGCCTTCTGTACACAAACCTATCAATCAAACCCTTAAGAGTTAAGGCGCAAGCCCTTCACTCTCCTCTTACTGAGCTAGGGGCACCAAGAAAAAAGTTTCAGATTTCAAGCACTATCTAAGAATAATTGGGGATGTTACTTTCATTTAAAAGTTAATAAACCTGAATGATTGTGGCTCACAGGAGTGGGCAGCACACCAAGGCAAAAGCAGGGGATTCTGTTCTGGTAGGATGCTGCAACTCAACTGGTCAATGACACCTGGCTTTGTGAAGCCAGAAAGAAGCAAGTGTTGCCCTGCCTTGTACTCTCAACACGAAACACAGAAAGGGATCCAGAGGTTTCTCAACAAGAGAAAGCCTTGCTGCCAAGTACAGTGATCTGAATTCTACCCCCATCCTTTGCCCAGGACACACATGGTGGAACGAGAGAACCAACTACCACAGGTAGTTCTCTGACCGCCATAGAGTTGTGCACGAGAACACAGGTGCATACACATGTGTGTGCACACACACGTACACACACACCAGAGGCACTCAGACATCCAGGCACAGGGCACTCAGGCACAAGCACACATACGAAATAAGTAAATGAAATGTAATACAAATTTTCTTTTCTGCAGGGAGAGGGTTCTTCCTCTATTCTAGAGGAATATTATAGCAGCCGAGGATTTGGGTATGTTGTAGGCTCTCTAAAATTCCTAGTTCCTAGTCTCTCGTGCTTCTAAACCCTCTCCCTACAATGCTGGCTCCAAAACCTGGTGTTATGGTAAGCAGGGTTGGGAGGAAGCCTCTCTCTCTCTCTCTTTTTTTCTAGATTCTTGCTGAGAAGAACATACACTGTTGGAAAGTCCTCTTGCTGGTCTTGAACTGTAGAAATGTCTATGACTTTGTGCTCCCCAATTCACACTGTTCCCCAAAAGAAAACATCCTTGCAAACTGCTGTGTGTTACCATGGGAAATCTGATTGATACTCAAGGAGGAGATAGCTTTCTTTCAAGACTGATGATGCAGCTTCCTTGACTTCCCAGAAATCCCTAGCATTTTCCTTTGACCTCTCAGAATCCAGGCAAGCATCTTTCTCATCTCCCAGAAAAGACTGAATGGAACAGCAATGCCAAAGGCTGAAGAGGAACACAGAAGGAAGGCAGAAGCATGACCAAGACACACGGAACACCACAGATAGAGTGGAAGAAGCGACTGGGAGGGAGAGTGAGCAGAAATAGGCTTAGGGAGTAAGGGATGAGGAAGCCTCCCGATGGAGGAAGTCCAGCCTCCTGCTGGGTCAGGGCACAGGAGACTGCAGTTGGCGCTCTCCTCTTTTTGAAGAAGATGGGTTACTAGATGTGGCTAGAATTCCAGGGCACTCGAAAGCAAAGGAGCTTGGAGAGACAAAGCTGTCTCAGGGCTGAGGGGGTGGCAGCTGGACTGAGTAGATAAGGAAGGACTGAGTAGCAAGGGAGTCAGGGCTGGTCAGGTGAAGGGGACAGAGTTGGGCAGGTATCAGAGGTGCAGCTGGTGACAGAGACAATTCTAAAGTCAGGGATGGGCAGATGAGGGAGGTAGGGCTAGGCAAGTGATGTAGACAAGACCGTGTAGATGATGAAGGCTTGGCTGGGTAGGTGAGGGGGGCAAAGTTGGGTAGGTGAGGGAGGCAGGGCTGGGTAGGTGAGGGAGGCAGGGCTGGGTAGGTGAGGGAGGCAGGGT
>LOEQ01000699.1:186511-221592 GCA_001685075.1 Bramus lutescens | reverse complement strand
GCTCACATCTTGCTTCTTTGGAGTCTGGGCAGGAGTGGGAGGAATCAACTTCCTTCTTATCTGAATTCTCCAGTTCTCATTGCATTATTTCTACTTCCTGTCTGGTTTTCCTGCCTATACTTCCTACCTGGCCAATCGGCATTTATTTAAAACATGATTGACAGAATACAAACAATTCTCCAGCACCAATCAGTAACTCCAAGTCATGACAACTCAGTCCCCATGAGCAGCCATCCAGCACCCATCTCCTCTCCTTTTTATATTTTGGTTTTGCCAAAATTTAACTTTATATATTCTTATATATGAGATTTGAAATATTTCAGAATTAAGTTCATTTGTAAACATTCAATCTCATCTTCACAATAATGCTGTCATCTAACTTTTGAAATCATAACAATGCTTTAAAATATGCCGGGCCCTGGCATATGTTAATATGTTGCTTATAAAATCCACAGTCATTGATGTAAGAATTTTCCTAGGCAAGTCATATAATTATCTCTAATAATCACTGAAGTCTACTTTTTAATCGTGGTTGGACGATGGGCATGCTGGGGTGAAGCAAAGCTGCCTGACTTGCCTGAAGTTGCTGCCTCTCACCCACATTCCTGATGTGCTCATCATGTTAAAATCCTCTTCTTTCCCCTTGTAGCTGCATCTCATGCAGGCCAATAGACAGACAGACACATACAAATAGACAAGCAGAAAGACAGATAGACATGGACACACAGACAAATAAATAGATCTACAGACATGCACACACTAACAGACAGAGATGCAAAGATACACACACGACACAACAAAAGACAGACAGACAGATACACACACATACACACACACACCACTCTCCCCTCGTTAATGTCTTTCCTGACTGTGTTGTCTACAGTTATAGGATTAGCTGGCTTCTCCAAATGGTCCTAAGATGCAGGAATCAAAGCATTGGTGACCTAGCTCAGGAGTTTGATGCTGTTCTATTCAAGCTGTAGACTCAGGAATTCCTTGCCCTCTTTCCACACTTCTGTGGCATATATTAGCCAGTTTCATTGGTTATTCTAGATCTTGGTCAGAAGGGAACAATAGCTACCATAATGGAACATTCCTGCAGGAAAGAGTCCCCACTCTGCTTCTGTATTTCTGAAGATATGAGCACTGGCTAGTTTTCGTGTCGACTTAATACAACTAGCCAGAGTCATTTAGAAGAGGGATCCTCAATTAAGAAGATGCCTTACCAGACTGGCCTGTGGGGGACTTTCTTGATTAGTTACTGATGTTGGTGGGCCCATCCCACAGTGGGTGGTGGCACCCCAGGTAGGTAGTCCTAGATGGTAGAGAAAACAGCTGAGCAAATTACAAGGAGCAATCCCTTAAGCAGCACACTTCCACGGTCTCTGCATCAGCTCTGGCCTCCAGGTTCCTTCCCCGTCTGAGTTCCTGTCCTTACTGCTTTTTATGATGAAATGTGACACTGTAGCATGAAATAGAGCCTCTCCTCCCCAAATCTCTTTTGTCATGGTGTTTTATCACAGCAATAGAAACTCTAAGACATTGCTTATGACCAGGGCTGTGAAAGAGATTCTTGAATGAAATCACCTTTCAATAAGCAAGTGACTGTCACCAAACGAGGGAAGAAGGAGAGGTGGGGGTTGCTGTTGGTATGCAGAGCAATAGAGGACAGACAGCACAGGTTGGGAGAATGGACACACAAAGAAGTGCATTATATGTTCCTATGAGAATATGGGTTAGGGTGTGTGTGTGTGTGTGTGTGTGTGTGTGTGTGCAGATACCAACCACAGCCAGGAGGCCACAGCAGTTTGTTGGGTTCTCTATCACTCTCTTCCTTATTCCCTTAATAAAGAGTCACTCACTGACTCTAGATCTAGTTGGCCTGCTAGCATGGTCGCCAGCAAGCACTTTGACCCTCTTCTATCTGCCCTGATCCTCCAGCATTACAGTATTAGATTGCAAGTGACCACGGCCATGCCTAGATTTCTGGACGGGGACTGAGGATCCAAACGAAGTCCCCAAGCTTGGGCAACAAGCACTTAGTCACTGAATAACCTCCTCAGCCTGGTTAAGTTGATTCTTGTCCAGGACATTAAATCTTAGTAAGTGACCTAACCCATAACTGTCACATATGCCACCCACATGTCTGCATCTTCTGTAAATCAGAAACTCCACATTTTGAGGCTCAGGGTATCCAAACACGTACCTTGCATTAACTTCTGCAGGTAGTGATTCTCCACCACAGGCTCTTTTTGTCTGACGTTAAAAGCAACTTCAGTTCTAAAGTTTTAATTAGAAACATTCTAAGTACCTGATGAGGCCACTTTTGCAGAATTCTACTTCCTCATTAAAATGAGATCAAGAGCTCAGTAATAGGAGCTGTCTCCCTCTTAACACAGCGCACTTCGGGAACATTCCTCATTGCGCTCTGAAAACAGTTCTCTGACAGTGTGAGGAGTGCAGAGCCAATGGGTCTCCACAGAGTTCCTGCATTTAGAAACAAGGCCTGATTTAGAATCCTCAAGAACCCAGGAAACCTAAATCACAACGATCCTGACAAATAGGGATCCGACGAGGTATGCGTTGGTATGCTCAGTATGATTCACAGGACAAGAGTTGAGCCCTTACGTGCCTTCCAAGTGCATCTTCTTCTCAACAGGATACTATTTCCCTAAGACTGGAGGAGAAGGAGGAGGAAGCATAAACAGCTGTGAAAGGAGCAGACTGCCCAGGGGAAAGCCCCTCCCAGGAGGATAGCCCCGCCCAGTAGGATAGCCCCACCCAAGAGGATAGCCCCGCCCAGTAGGATAGTCCCGCCCAGTAGGATAGCCCCACCCAAGAGGATAGTCCTCTCTAAAATACAGCCTCTACCTCAAATGCAGGCACAAGGGACAGAGGACATGCATCTCAGTTTGAGCTGGAAACATCTAGAAGCCCACTTTTCATTCTGGTTCAATCGTTTTAGAAAAATATCTTTTTATATGCATTGTGTCTGCATTGAGATGCTTTCGAAGGGTGTGTCTCTCCAAATTTAATGCCAGGGATCCTCATTATGATTTCAAAAAAGCTACAATTAGTCCTCCAAAGAGGGTTAAATACTCTAGAAACCTCCTGCATGTTATTTATTTACTTCTCATGATAACAAATAGGGCCATTGCTTTAAGTTTAAAGGTGCTTAATTGGGGGAGATGCATAGAGGTCAAAGACAACCACTTTGGCTCTAATTTGCAAAGACTGTTAACTTTCACCTTGAAATGAAGCTTGCCTACCAGCCTCTACACTCAGTTCTTACACATCACATCCAGCACATGGCCTCCAACACAAGACAGTGGCTTCCAGAAGAAGCCTAGTCATTAAGACTTTAGGACCATTGACTTCTAAGGAATATGGCTTCCTTCCTCCCTCCCTCCCTCTTCCCTCATCTCCTCCCTTCCTTCTTCCCTTCCTCCCTTTCTTCCTTCACTGCTTCCTTCTTCCTTCCTTCTTTCTTTCTCCTTTGCAACAACTAATAAGATAACATCTCATTTTGAAGGTATCATCAATACTCCTTAGGAAAGAATCACTGGGTTACTGGGGCCCATGGAGCTGATCTACAAGGTGTAAAATAAACATCATCACCCTTAGTAGCTGTTTCCACAGAATACAAGGCCAAGAGGGTGGATGGAAGCAACTTGCTTGAGCTAAGGCTGTGAGCAGAGATGGGAGAATGTCTGTAGGCCATCTACTCTGTGCCTGGTGTCTGCCTTCCACACATAACCATACCGCACAGACCAGGAAGTCAAAGAAGTCTTGAGACAGAAAGCAACCCACTTAGCAGTGTCATTGGCCCTGCATAGAGATTCCTGGGCCTTACCTTACTCAGCCAGACTGATAATCAACATTTCATCATTCCAAAGAACAGGTCTAATGGTCACGAGCTTTGCATTTGTGTGGCTTGACAGTTTGACCACAAACCACAGCTAATAAGAACAATTCCAAAGGCTTGCTTTAAGGATGCCTCTGAAAGGGCATGTATCATCATCATCAACAACAACAACAGCAGCAGCAGCAGCAGAAGCAGCAGTAGCAGGAGCAACAGTGGCATGTATTGCAGACTCAAGGAGATAGGTATTCCTTAACAAGAGCTAAGTCACATATTTCTGATCATCAACATTTTAAGAGCCATAGAGCAAGTAGCACTGCTGTTGGCCAGTGGAGCTACCAAGAAACCCCGAACATGCCTTAGACTATGGATGTAGGCCTGGGGAAGACTGGCTTTCAGGGTTGTGTTGGGTCACAGGAAGAGTCGAGCCAAGGATGCCAAATACAAGCATCTCCTAATGTTTTTAGGAGGGGGGGCAGGGTAAACAAGAAATTGAAGCATCTTTAAAGAAATTTAAAATTTCTAAGACAAGAAAAGTGGTGGTGGTGGGAGGAGAATAGAGAGATGGCTCAACAGTTAAGAGTATGTGCATAGATGTGTTCAATCAACTTGACACAAGCTAGACTTCTATGGGGCATTTGCTTAATTAGTGATTGATGTGGGAAGGTCCAACTAATTGTGGGTGATTCTGAGTAGCAAAGAAAGCAGGATAAGCAACTCAGAGGGAACAGGTAGTAAGTACCATTTTTCCATGGCCCCGACCTCAAGTTCCTGCCCTGGATTCAATCAACCATGGGCTGTGATGGGGAGGGATAAGACAAGCAGACCCTTTGTTCCCAAGCTGTTCTTGGTTATGGCGTTTTATCCCAGCATTGGAAGCACATGAGTACAAAGTACATGCTGCTCCTCTCTAAGACCAGAGTTACTCCCCAGCACCCATCACAACCACTGGAAACTCCAGCTCCAGGAGGAAGGGGCTTCCTTTTCCAGCCTCTTTGGGTGCATGCAGTCACATGCAATACTTACACAGAGACACACATGTGCAGATGCAATGAACAATAAATCCATTCTTGACAGAGATGGGGGCAGGACACATATACCATCCCACTTTCAATTACACACCGGCCATGCCTGATACTCCCCAGTATGAATCAAAGGGTAAAATGAACGCTGTTCAACTTTTCTCTTGCCTGCGAGTCACAATAAGACAGAATGCTGGATGTAACGACCCCTATGCTGAAGGAAATTTCTGAACTTGAGTCAAGGTGAATCAAGGTCTGAGTGATCCCGGAAAGTGTGTTAATACACAGACATACACCTCTCCAGATAATCAAATCCTGTTTTCTCTGTTCCTTCACAAGGAGCCTGTGTTGTGACCATGACACCAAGTCCCAGCTTTGGTCTTTGCGTCTCCAACAGGTGCAACAATGGCGCTGGTTTCAGTTTTGCCAGGGCCATTTCATCAAGGCATACACCGGAGGCTGTGTGCAGCAAGAATTCTTCTCTGTGTTCTTCTATGCTAGGGAACGAGGCTGAGGGACGTTTCTTGTCCTTATTACCTGCCCGTGGCCTGCTAGCCCACAAATTGAAGACAGGAAGCATTACATTAGCAGTGTCAGCGCCATAAGAGTGTGGTTATCAACCTGCTTCTTCCAAACTCACACTCTGACAAACTCCTTTGGCAGAAGGAAAAGTTTATGCTTTGCAAAAGAATCGACAGAAAATCCTCCAAAGACCTTTAGGGAACACACACACACACACACACACACACACACACACATACACACAAAAAAACATTTAGTTTCATCACCCTATTTAGCTAAACTAGGTAAAATTTTCACTGTATTAAATGTATGAGTTCTGAGAAGCTGTTTTAAGATAGCATTTTATCCTTCAAACTGGGAAGCAAATTAAGTATTTAATGAAGTAGAGTTAGCATTTGAGAAAGAAAAATTCATGAATACCTTTATATAAAACATTGGAAAGCAAATACAAGTATTTATTTATGTTCATGGCTCTGTATTCATGATCTGAAGCATGATTAATAAAAACTCAGAGACAGAAATTGGGGTTCAACATGAAGGTCAGAAAAGTAGAACAGTCAGCCACTGGCTATTACCTCTATCTCAGTTGGAAATGGCGATCCTGCCTCCAGGAATCTCAGAATAAGACTGAGAGTGAGAGCTGTCTCCTCCCATCTTATGTTCCTCTCTAGGGATGGGATTAAAGGCATGCACTGCCTGGTTTCTATGGCAACGAGTGTGGCTACTGGGATTAAAGGTGTATGTTACCACTGCCTGGTCTGTAAGGCTGACCAGTGGGGACTGTTTTACGTTCTGATCTTCAGGCAAGCTTTATTTACTAAAATACAAATGAAACATCACTACAACGATCACTTCTAGCTCTGAGCTGTGCACCTTCCGTGTTCATGCCCAACTTTCTCTCTCTTTGCTGGGTTTTGCTGTTGTGGGTAATGCAAGAATTGATACCAATGGAAAGGATGGGGGCTCGCCCATGTAAAGTGCATATCAACACTGCCCATCTAATGTACCGACACAGTCCACCACGTGTTGTGGAACTCTGTCCTCTGGGCACGACATGGCCAGACATCGCCATCTGGAAATCAGAGCAGCTGTGATTACCCCCAGGAGACCCTCAAGTTTGATCCCATTAACGATCTGTCGTGAGGAGAATAAAGGATGAAGAAAGCAGCAAGGCCCCCTCCTCCTCGGGGTACATAAACAGCTAGGAGGGGTTGAGGGGGACCTGTGTTGTCCAGTGGTGTGTTCACCTGTATGCAGCTGCTGCTCCGAAAGGGTCGCCCGTGCCCTCTAAGTAACTCCATACACACAACTCCCATAACTCAGTGAAACTCTCTGGACCATGAGCCTTGGCTCAGGTGGAATCCTTCTCCTGTTCCACCGTCGCTGCACTATCTGGTGTGAACAGACCTCAGTTCAGGAGAAGTCAACAGAACACCAAGGAAATACAGAAGCCAGTGGCTCATGCTGGGGACACGAGCCAGAGAGGGAAGGATCACTCAGGTTCCTCACATAGGGCCAGGATGTTAGGTCATCTGGGCACTCCACACCTCCGTCTCAGGCACTGTGTGTCTCGGGCCTTTGTGACAAGTGGCCTGGATTCCAGGACGCAGTAAGACAGTAAGACCCGGAGCTCAGCGAGGCCTCACAAATCTTTCAACGTGCCTCAGCCCTGCATAATCCATTTATGCTAGATTGCAGCGCAAAAAGGTAAAATGGAAAAGAATGAGATAAAGCCAGACAGATGTGATAGATACATGAGCAATGAGAAACACTTTGTCCTAGTGGCCGGGCTCTGATGTCCCTTAATCTCTGATTATCATAACTTCGGGGGTTATGAATCATTATGTATTGATCGGCTTAAGTGCACTTCTGGTGAGTGACAGCCATGCTGGATCCTATCTGCTCCCCGGACCTCACTCACCGAGTGTATGAAAGTGGTCTTGCTGCTGTCGGGTGATGGTAACCTCACACAAAGCTCTGTGTACATGAGCAGAAATACTATCCCACTGACGGGGACTAGCTGGCTGTGTAAAAGGAGGCCGTATCAAGTTTACGCAGGTTACAAAACCATTAGCGGATGGCTCTCAGGCAGAACCATTTGCAGTGACTCGTGCTTGCTTCATTTGCACCATTTGACAATTAAACCTTTCTAATTGGAGTAACGAGCTAGGCAATTCTGACAGTTTTCGGTAGAGCAGTGACACAGCCCCACTGTAATTTGAGTATGATATTCTGATAGATGAGTTGGAAGCTTTTGTGAACTTGGGGAGCAGTCTCTACATGGACTGGCTACAGGCCTCAGAACGAAGAACAAAATCGCTTGACATTCACCATGAATTAATGATGCCCCCTTTGAGAGATAAGGAATCAAGTGAGCATTCTACTCAAAACACAAAGATTCTATTTCAGGGACGTTTATCAGCAAATGGAAAACAAAGCAGTAATAGAAATGGTCCAGCCTCAGAGCAGCACACCCCGGACCTTCAGAACTTGCTAAGAAGATCATGGCACAAACACGCTGATGTTGGGTGGCCCTGTCTGTGGAAAAGGCTCTCAGAGTTCTAGCAATGGATCGAGAGTTGTTGTTCTTTTTTTTTTAAATCATTTTTAACTCTCAGGAACATGCTTTTTGATTCAAGTGACAGCTTACTAATCATTGGTGCATCAGGAAGACTCTGTCCCCAGTATCTTTGTCCTTTGTGGCCCAAGAGGATAGCTTTAAGATGTTTTGTCAGAAAGAAGGGACACTGACATTTCAGAAAGTAGCAGAAACATTCTAGACAGCCAGGGAGCCTGGCTTCACTGACATAAGGCAGCAGGTAACAGGTCCACAACAAAGTAGAGCAGCAGGAAGAGCCTGCAATGAGAGATTCTGGAAGCATTGCAGGCTCATCCCTTGGGAGGCTGAGGCAGGAGGATCATCATGAACACAAACCCAGCATGGGCTATAGGGCGAGACTCTCCCCCACCACACTCACAATCAAAATGACGATTTTTATTGCTTTAAATCTAAGAGGTTGGGCTGAGAGAGAGAGTTCAGTAAAGTGCTTGCCATGCAAGGGTGGGCACCTGAGTGTGAACAACAGCACCCATGTTAAAAAGCTGTGTATTTGGGAGGGCATCTCCCTGGGAAGGGGATATGGAAGAGATCTCTTGGGTGGACTTGGGGTGGTGGAGATGTGAACTTGAGGAATTGGGTTCAGGGGTAAATGGAGGGGAGAGTAACAAAAGAGATGACTGGAGGAGGATATTTCAGGGTCAGGTGGAGACCTGATGCTAGGGAAACTCCCATGACTCTACAAGGATGGTGGCAGCTAAGATTCCTACGCAGCCTGAATTGGCCATCTCCTGTGATCAGATTGGTGACTACCCCAGTTGTCACCGGAGAGCCTTCATCGAGTAATTGTTGGAAGTAGATACAGAGACCCACAGTCAAACATTAGGCCCAGCTGGGAGAAACCTGCTGAAGAGTGGGAAGAAAGGACTGTAGGAGCCAGAGAGGTCAAGACATCACACACATGCACACACACACGCACACACACATGCACACACACACACACACATACACCACAAACCCACATAAACAACTAACCTGGCTCATAGGAATGCACAGAGTCTGAGGTAACAACAATGGAGCCTGCATCATGGGACTGAACAAATATCTCTATGTACATATATATATATATACATATATGTGTATGTGTGTGTGGTGTGTGTGTGAGAGAGAGAAAGAGAGAGAGAGAGAGAGAGAGAGAGAGAGAGAGAGAGAGAGAGAGAGAGCTATGTAGCTTGGTCTCCTTGTGAGACTCCTAACAATGGGATCAGGGACTGTCCCGAATGCTTTGGCTGACTCTTGAGGAGATAGTCCTCATACTGGGTTGCCTTGCCAAGCCTTAATACAAAGGCAGGTGCTTAGTCTTACTGCAACTTGAGATGTCGTGCATTGCTGATAACCATGGGAAGCCTGCCATTTTCTGAACAGAAAGAGAAGAAGAGTGGATTGGGGCAGAGTAGGGGGAGGGAATGGGAGGAGAGGAAGGAGGGGAAAACGCAGCCAGAACATAAAATAAAATACATAAATAAATTGAATTTAAGAAAAGCTGGGTGTTTGAGCAAAGTAGCAACTTACAAAAAAGGAAAAATCTTTACCAATTATATATCTGGTAAAGGCTTAGTATACAGAGCATATAAAGAACTGAAAGAGCTGAACCTCAAGAAAACAATTGGGTACAATCTAAACAGGATTCGCTAAAGGAGAAACACAAATGACTGACAAACATCCTTAGCCACAAGGGAAATGCAAATTAAAACTATTTCGAGACTCCGTCTCATCCCAGTCAGAATGTTCAAGATCAATGAAGCCAATGACAGTGCCTGCTGGTGGGGGTGCAGGGGAAGGGGAACACACATCCATTGTGGGTGGGAGTGCAAACTGATACAGTCACAATGAAAACCAGCGTGGAAGCTTCTGAAAAACTGAAAATAGGTTTACCACATGATCCCGCTATACTACTCTTGGGCATACACCCAAAGGACTCTCCACCCTACTGCAGAGGTCCTTGCTCCTCCATCTTTATTGCTGCTCTCTTCAGAATAGAAGAAATTAGAAAAGCCTATAGGTCCAGCAGCTGATGACAGATAATGAAAATATGGTACATACATGCAATGAAATCTTATTCAGCTGCAAAGACGAATGAAATTGTGACATTTGCAGGCTAATACGGAGTGAGGTCATCCTGACCCAAAGGACAAACACTGCATATTTTCTTTTGCATGTGGGTGTTCGCTTTAAGCTTTAGAGATGTATGTTTCAATCAGAATAACCACAGAGGTTAGGTAACTAGTCAGGGACCAGGAGGGAAGTGGACATCTTCCAAGAAAGGTAAACAGAGTATAGTTTATAGATCAATAAAGTGGAAAAAAAGATAGAAGGATTGCATGGCAAGGGAATGAGAAGGCATGGTGAGGCAGGGAATGTGGGGCCGGGACAACCAACACTAAAACACTAGAGATCTTTGTTTATCTCTATGTAGCTCTGGATGTCCTGGAACTTACTGTGCAGTCTGGGGCAGCCTACACAGGATCACAGAGATCCTCCTACCTCTGCCTTCTTATTGCTGGGATTAAGGGTAAGCATTACCCCATCCGGTCCTAAAGACCTTTTGAAAAACCATGGAAGAGGAGAAAAGGGAAGAGGGAAATGGTACAATTATATTATAATCTCAAAAAATTAAATAAATGGTTTAGAAAATATATGGAAGCCTACTACTGTAGAAGAGTCCTGAAATTTATATGGAAGTGGTACAGACTCATGTTCTTAAAACTGGGGAAGCAGAGACTGGAGAATTGCTTGACTTCTCTGGCTAACCAGACTAGCCTACTTTGTGAGTTCCAGGTCAATGAGAGCTCCTGTTTTTTTGTTTGTTTGTTTCATTTGTTTTATAAATGTAGACAATGCCTGAGGAATGATACCTGAAGTTGACCTCTGGTATCCCACACATATACAATATAGCTACATATACATAGCACATACATGACAGCACATATATGCACATACACACAAAAAAATAAGTAAGTGAGCCAATAGATAAATAATAAAAACCAAACTCAACACATAAACCAGGATACATCTCAAGGGCAAAGGGGAAGGAATAGCTGTATCCTGGGAGTGAGTCTCACCCAGACCTCAGATCTGAATGGGTAGCCAGCTTGTGCATTCTGGAATCTGACTTGAATGGGACAGCAGGCCCAGGCAGTAATGAGCCAGTCTTTGAGCAGGGCTGATGGTCCAAAAGTCATGACCTGATCAGTAGACATTATCTACTAAGTGAGAGAAAACGTAGCTCTCCCAGAAAGAACAGAAACCAGACTCTGGACGGAAGCCAATTGCGAATAAAGACCATTAGGGACCAGTCCTCACAGGATGACCCTTTGCACTCAGGCTTTGCTGTGTCAAGCTTAAACATTAAAATATTTCCTCAGAGCCATCCTTCATTTGTATGTCTTTAATTCAAGTTCTGGAGACGCGATAACAACCAATAGGAAAAGTCACCCCAAGTGTGTCGTTTCCATCAGGTAGTAACACGAGATCTGCCTGGGTCAGGAAGCAGACCAAGTACTTCCGGTCACCGGGTCAAATATCAAAACCATGATGCTCAACGTTTTAAGGACCTTTAAGACTGTTTTTGTTTTAAAACAAGAACATTTGTTAAACAGTAAGCTGAGTCCTGGTTTATTCTGGGAAGAGAAGGTAGAGGGTGGCTGGATCTGATTAGGAAGTGCTTTGTAAATAGGCATCTGGGCAAGTCAGCAGCCAAGGAAAACATGGAAAGGAAGGGAGCCTGGGTGGCAGGGGTTTGGGATCAGGAAGTGCAAACAGCTGAAGGAGTAGGAATGGACAGTAGCTCTCACCTGGTGCCTATGACACCTGAGACCCAGAACTGCTCCTCACGGCTTCTTCTTAATGATAGTGACCGGACTAGTCAGTTCTCAATTGTTAGGCTCCTTATAGTCATTTTTGAGATGGGACAACTGACTGGGGTAAGCTCATCAAATGATTTCTTTATTAGGTCTGAACTTGTGCCAACTGGGCCCAACCCACAAGGTGGTTTGCTCAGAACTCTTGGATGAAGAGGGACTCTAACGCCAGGCTCAGCACCTCCAGGCATTTTCCACATGATATGCATCTGTACCTGCATGGACCCAAAGCATGGGCAAGGAGGCCCAGAAAGGCTAGCGTGTGAAGTCTCATGGTAATGTCATTTCCTTGGAAGTTCTGCTTGAAATCTCAAGCCTGCGGCCTACACTGAGCATCAGTGTCTCAGGGAGACAATGACCATGATTCTACAGTTGCAAAGGTTGAACAGGAAAGCTACTCACATAAGGAGAGAAAGAAACAGAGTTTGCCTGAGTCTAGTCCAGCTGTATATTTAATATTCCTCAAGAAGAAAAATTCAGCCCAGAGAGTCCAGAATTTTTATTAATTTCATTATGTATAAAGAAGTACAGGCAGTTAGTTATGAGCCTCCTTCTCAGGTATACACTTTACAGGTGTGTAATTAGTATAAAGGAATTTGAGTAGGCACAAGTTCAATTGGGTAGCTACCCCCATTACTGAAGGCATTTCCTTTCTCATTATAAGGTAAGTGAGGCTAGCTGACCTAAATTAAAACAAAAATCAACAGTGAATGAGCTGAACTGGGAGAGAAAATGTGACTTGTGGAGCCACACCCTATGGGGACTATGAATTCTGTGTTTGGGTCACGGGTGGACTGGCCTGGTAGTCTGTACCAGTGGTCAGTGTCTCTAGAGATCAGACAAGTGGTTCTTTCTACTTCTGATTTTGTCCCCCAAGGAGAGGTTCTGCCCTGGATTTTTATTTCTTTGTCTTAAACAAGTCATCCCCATGACTGTGACCTGCCATTCTGGCGGTTTTACTCAACTTCTATCTATTTTGCATGTTGATAATAGAGAGATTTCAAAGAACATTTCTTTAAAAAAAAATTCAGGATGCCCCTTTAAAAAAATAGTGTCTTTGGGTCTTCTACAATTTAGGCTTGCTTCAAACTCGCAGCCCTCCTGTGTCCACCTCACAAGTGTCTGGGTTGCTCGTGTACCACTATACCTGGCTTCTTCATCCCTTTTTTAAGAAAACAAAGCAACCAAGCTTGCCAAAGAACTAGCATCCTCGAGCTGTTTGTTTTACTGCTTTAACGGTCATTTATGAGGATATCCTTTGGAAGAAACGTAGGTAACTGATTTCTCTATCTGAGAGTATTTTCTGCTGTGTGTGTGTGTGCGTGCGCGCGCGCGTGTGTGCATATGTGTAAGACTGTGCATCTGTCTTCAACAGGGAGCTGAAAGAGAAACACATTGGCTCCTGTCACTTCAACTGGAGTGCTCTAGCTCACAGCATCTTGGGAGCTCTGCACACAGCTCTGATTTCTCCTCTGAAGACAATCACGTGTAGGACCCTCATGTTCACGGAATCCATCTACACCTTGGTTTCCACTTAGTAGCATGAAGAAATTGAGGGTGTCAGTGGATGTTAAGGAGATTCACCTGAAGACAGAGAGAGGAAAGAATTTAGAATGTCAAGTAGACCAGCCTGGAGCAGCTGAGGCTGCAAGAGTAGCCCAGGACCCTTGCCTTCACCCCTTATCTTTGACTGGTGGGTAGCCAACCGTACCCGGCTTGGTCTGCTTGGGATGCCACTCTTACCAAAGATGACATTGAGCCCCACCCTTGTGCTTCCCTTTGGTACCCAAGATATCTTTGGTGCATGTCCATCCAGGAGAGAACATTAGCCTGACCTATCACACCAATACACAGAGAAGACCTGTGAGCGTCACAGTGTCTTCCATAGGGGTTTGCCTGAGAAACTTAGAGCAAGTTTACTTATAAAAGTTCTAAATTACTGCTGATAGTCCAATTAACTTCTCAGAGACATATGCATAAGTAATAGGAGAGCCAGCAGCTGTCTAATGAATAGAGCCGAGAACCTCATGCCCGAAGGCTCTGTAGTCTATACTTGACTTTCTCACTCTCCCACCTGCTGTTGGAAGGGTTATCTTAGTTCTTGGCCTCGAAGCCTGCTAGCCTCTGGGCATTGATTACCTTGGACTTGACTTCCATGAGATCTTGAAGCGCCAGATATTGTAGTTAGGTTTAAGGTGCTCTTGCTCCAACCCAGGACAAACATATGCGCAGGGGTGGGTGTGGTCATGATCCTTTCGCTTCCTTTCAAAGGGCAATGCCAAGACCAAAGCCTAAACCTAGTGCTGAAATGATACCAAGCTCAGGGAAGTGGTGTGGGGCCCCCTAGGAATATCCCTAGCTGACCTCAGCCCCATTCACTCTGAAGACTTCCTAGGTGCTCTGGACTGGGGCAGCGTAAATGTTTCTCCTTTCCTCTTTAAGACTAAGGTTTCAGAGATGCATTGTGCAGCCATCACAGACTTGTGCTCATACGCGTTTGTGTGTCTGCATGGGTATGTGCATGTGTGTTCACGTGTCTTTTGTATGTTCATAGGTGCATGTGTGTATGTGTAAACTGCCTGTTTTCTGTCCTTCCCTGCATCTCATAGTTGTTATGTCTACCTTCCTCCAGGAATACAGCCACTTAATGAAACTGGCCCAACAGAGCTTTGTCATGCTTAACTCATCCATCTTGCTCTCACCTTACCTTAACTTCCCTGGGACCTATTGGGGTCACGCAGTGGCCATTACCCCTTATTTGCACATTCACAGTTCTGCTAGTGACTCTCCTGAAGTCATATCCATACGACCTGGGCCACATTCGTGGGGGCACAGACAAACCCCCGTGATTGCTCCATGAGTGGTTTAAGTTCTGCCGAGCACTCTCCAGCTCCCCAGTTGTCTGAACAGTTGTTCTCCAGCTGTGAACTCAGATAGAAAGAGGTTGCTAGAGCCGTGGTTATTGGATGTCACCACAGTGTCCTGCCACTATATACAGTCATTTCATGTAGTCTCTCTGTAGCTATTAATAATAATAATAATTACACTTCCCATGTCAGAGACAGAAAGTCAGACCTGGAGCAACAGGATTACCACATGACGTAGATATGAGAGAAGATGTTCGTCATAAGTAAACAGGTGGTAAGATGAAGGTATCATGAGAAAAACAAAGAAAGTTTTCCTATGTTAGAGTCTAGCATTGTCTCCATGAAGCAGGGATGCCCTAACTCAGGGACTTTGAGGGAATGCTTGTTTAGGCGCTTGGAACAGAGTGAGGAGGAAGCCTATTCTCTGGCTATTGAACAGGAGCACTGTATAGCACTCTTTCTACAGCAAAAAGGCAGCTTGTCTAATCCTTCATATGCTATATAAATATACAATACTTTTTGTCTGTGCATGTGTGCTGGGGTGGCGAGGCAGAGGTAGTGTCTGGAGCTTCCTCATCTGCTCTCAACCTTAGCTTTTGAAACACTCTGTCCCTGAACCTGGAGCTCACAGATTCATCCAGACTAGCTGACCAGAGAGCCCCAGCAATCCTCCTGTCTCAGCTCCTCAGTATATGGAATACAAGGAAGAGTTGCTGTTCTTGGCTTCTGTGTGTATGTGTGTATATGTGTATGTATGTCTGTATGGTATGTGTGTATATTTGTATGTGTGTATATGTGCAAGTGTGTGTATGTGGAAGTGTGTGTGTGTATAAGTGTGTGTATGTGTGTGTATGTGTGTGTGCACTTTACTGAGACATCTCCCAAGCCCTTAGAATAACTTTTATTTGTATATTTTAAAAATTTTTTCGAAAGAATGGGTTATACATTTTAATCATCAAGGTTTTAAGAGGCATGGTCTCTTTCCTAAGTTTGTGATCTGATGTCATGCAGGAGATTGTGACCTCATGAGGGGCAGGCTGGAGAAGTGGCCCTGTGTGCAGAGCACTCGCTGTCCAAGCATAGGGCAAAAATCCAAATCACCATCAACTCTGTAAATCCTGCGTAAGAGGACACATTTGCAACCCCTATTCTGTGGAATCTGGGACAGGGGGATCCTGGGAGCTCACAACTGAGCCCATCAATTAAAGATGCAGTCTCAAAAAAAATGAGAGGGTGAACAACAGAGGAAAACAGCTGACATTGACCTCTGACCTCTGCACATGCACCCTGCACATACACATGCCCTCCACACACAATCAGGACAGTCTTCTGGGCTATACACAAACTCCCAGTCACACACAGAAACACACACACACACACACACACACACACACACACCTTGCCTTTAATACCCCAGAGAGACCACAATTTGAAAATCCCTTCTTTTGAGTTAAGGGATTCTTCCCACTAAAGTGCAGGAATCTAAGAAGGTGACACATTAAGTTCTTGTCAGAAATTAACAGCTCACGGGAATTAGTTTGTCAGCCCCGCTGGCCATGCCTCCTCTTCAACCCAGGGAGCACAGACCTGTGAGAGCAGGGATTGACCAGCTTCTTTCCCTGCAGTGCTTTGCCCAAAGATACATCATAAATATTTACCAGAGGCAACACAGAGCAAGTGGCAGAGCAAATGGACAACCTAACACAGAATAACACAACAGAAAGATCAGGTCTGTGACTTGTCCTGCAATGGAGGAGGAAGGATGAAGTGCAGTTCTTTATGATTACCCATCGTAAAAGTGGTCTTCAGTCCACAGGGCAGAAATGGAGAGCCTAACACTCCACCAACCTTCTGCTCTGATCCGAAGGAGAGTAGCCGGAGGTGCTGGAGTCCTTCCAGGAAGATACTGTGGATGGAGTCTGTTCTGAGAGGGGAGGGGAGGATGTGCTGGGTGCGCAGCCAGGGAGGAGTGACTCTCTGAAGGAGCTGCCTTTCAGAACAGGAAGGCTTGATCCTTGACTCAGTCTTACGTCGGGAAGAGTCAGGAAGGGGGAATTTCACTGTAAATAGCAAACATCTGACCTGGAGATGGTGAAGAACATGCTTCCCTCACAGAGGTGACATGTAAGTCATTCAGGCACACGTGCATGTCCTTCCCTTAGCTTGGACTCCTGGCTGTACACCGTCTATAAGAGGTTGGGACCATGTCAGGTGTTTCCAGGTTCTTGGCCGCTCATCCAGAACTGAAAATAAGGCTCACACTGCTCCTTGAAAGGAGGAAGATAATGTTTCGGGAGCAAAGCAGCAGTACAGATTAAAGAGATATACACTGACAAGATTGACAGCAGGTCACATAGGTGAGGGTAATCAGGGGTCTTTTCACTGGGTTATGAGCAAAGGAGTGACTGTTTCCTAAAGGCAGACTGTGGGGGGTAGTCCTCTACTCTGAGTGACAGGTAAACTTACACGATCAGTTCCTCTACTGCTCATGTTCCCTTCCCATAATGCATCTGCACACCTATATGCACGCTGTTATGCATACACATAAGGTGGTAAATAGGGAATTTCCCTAAAAGGTTGAGAGTGGGCTCAGTTTCACACGGGTACCCCTAAATAGCTCAGGTTGGATTGTGCCTCTAAATAGCTCAGGTTGGATTGTACCCCTAAATATCTCAAGTTGGATTGTACCCCGAAAGATCTCAGGTTGGATTGTGCCCCTAAATAGCTCAGGTTGGATTGGCCACTATTTTCTTCACACCCAGATATGGTGAACACATACTAGAATAGAAATTGTCAAAATTTGATCATTATGGGGGATGTTCTTCAGCGACTGGTGAGTGTGTAGCCCAGTGCAGGTAAGGGGTGGAGGGGGACCTTAGGTTGCATTGTTTGTAGAGGGGTAAGTGTGTGCATTGTATATTCAGGTGAAGGAGGAGGGTATGTGTGTGCGTAGCATGTGCAGGTGAAGGAGAAGAGTGTGCATAGTATGTTCAGGTGAAGAAGGGTGTGCATATGAATGGCCCAGAACCAGATGGCTTCCTAGAGTACTAAACTACCCCTGTACCTGGCAGTCTTACATCTGCATGACCTTAGAATCAATGCTCAGTGACAGCCACAGGATGACAGCTAGGGGCTGTCCAGAGGACGTCACCTCCTCGCCAGGGACTTCTCTGTGGACCTACTCCACATAGAAGATAATAGCACACAGGCAGTCTTCAAGAAGTCTGTGCTAAATTCTCTTCAAATAAACAAGAGAGTGCCTAGCTTAGAAGTTACGCTCAAAATATGTGTGTGAGCCAAACCCAATGCCCAGGGCCCAAGGCAAGCATCTGCTGGGATGGCAAGGGGCCCTCACCCAGGTTGCTGCCTGGGGGAAAGTTGCACGTGATAGAGAGAGATGACCCTGCCCAGCAGCTGAAAGGCCCCAGTGGGCAGCCAGCCCTTTAGGATACCAGATATCCAAGGAGGCATTCTGACTCAGGGGAGGTCTAATTTCAACCCATGTAAACACTCAGATTCTGTTTCTGCTTTTGTTTTTCCATCTTAAATCTCTTTTCTCCTTTCTTTAAAGAACCACTCCTGCTGCTGTCTGTGGGTCTGTAACCAGAAGCCCATTTACTTTGGGTTTTCCTTCGCTTGTCCAGAAGGACCTTATACATGCCACATGAGTACAGGTGTGGCCTCCAGTGGGAAGGATGAAGATGCCATGTAAACAGGGAGCAATGGAAGAAGGCATGCTTCTTACCAGACAGAAACAGCATCACTTGGTGTTCACCTCTCCCTTCTCTTCATTATCAGGGTTGAGTCTTGAGTCTTGCTCATGCTGGGCGAAGGCTCTACCACTGTGCTACACCTCATCCATTTTTCAACTTTGTGTTTTGAGGCACAGTCTCACTAAGCTTGCCAGGTTGGCCCTGGAATCTAGCGTATAATCCAGGCAGACCTTGAACCTGCCATCTTTCTGCCTCAATATCCCAAGCTATAATCACAGGCCAATACCACCCAGCCTGGTGACCTTCTTATTTAAAAGAAAGTTATTTTGCAGGAAGGCTGAGTTCTAACTTGTTTGTCACCAAAAGTCCCGATGGTTTCCCAGAATGAGTGAACCCCCAGTAATATTGTACGTAGTTGGGTATTTTAAGATATCCTGGTACAATACCTACCAATCACACTCCATGCAGACCCAATGTGGACTCCAACAACCTCCTGTCCCCTCAGTGGCAGTGTCACTTACCAGTCCTGAGGACACTCACAGTTCTTTCTGTTTGAATAGTGCAGAGTCCACATGGGCCACTCTGAGAGGGGAAGGTGTAACCAAGCCCAGTAGCTTTGGGAAAAGCTCCTTGTTTACTGAGCCCGCAATGGAGATTATGTGAACCCCAGAAAACCCACTCAATCCTAAGGTAGAAAAATGGAAAGGCACCTTGGAACCGTGTGTGTGTGTGTCCATGTAAGCACTCCTATGGGCAAGAACTGAGATTGCTGACATTCCCTGTCCACTAAGTCCAGAGCCGCTGTGCCATCCTTACCAGCTTCAGAACCTGAAATTTCATAGAAGATAAATCATTGTGGACAGGCAATTTACCCTTTTTCCTCCTCCTCCTCCCTCCCTCTTCCTTCCCCCTCCTCTCCTTCCTCTTCCTCCTCCTCCTCTTCTTCTTCTTCCTCTCTCTCTCTCTCTCTCTCTCTCTCTCTCTGGTGTTTGTGGATGTGTGAGGACATATCTGTGTGAGCATGGCTACATATCTGTGGAGTAGGAGTGTATGTGTGCACGCATGTACTTGCATCTAGAGGTAAGAGGGCAACCTTGGGTTCTGTTTCTCAGGCACCATGTACCTCATTTTTGAGACAAGGTCTCTCACCAGTCCTAACTCACCAAGTAGCTATGCTGGCTGACCAGCAAACCCAGGACTCCTCTTGTCCCTGACTTCTCGATGCTGAGATTATAAACACACAACCCACAGGAAGTGACTGCATCTTTAATTGATTTTTTTAATTTAAATTTAAGCACTGTGAAAGGCCTTGGAACAAATTTCTGCAAACCAATTCTCTTTTGCGTAAATAGACTTGTTTGATAAAAAAAATATTTAGCTTGTAAATATACTCATTTGTTGTTTTTAAAACAATTCTGCTAGCTATCACCAGGGCTCAAGACAATCAAAATGGAATGAGCCACTTTGTTCATTTTCTAATGCAGAGTGACCAGTCTTGAAACAATATCATGAACATAGATGCAGCATGCTATGTGTGTGTATGTATAACACACATATTTGGATGTATGCATACACACATACATACGTACATACATATATAACAATAATAATCAAAGAAAAACAGGTTATCAACTTGAAAATAGGGGTTATGAGAGGGTTCAAAGGAGGGAAACTGGGAGCAGCCAGAGGCTAGCAAGTGAAGGATAAAGTATAAAAACATATTTTAAAAAAGAAAGTTTGAACGTACCTGGTCCTCATACTCACGTGCTGAATGCTTTACTGACTGAGTCATTTCTTCTGTCCACCTCCTTTCTTCTTAAGGGTGGTCAATGTGTGTATATACATATATATATACATGAATGTAATTTAGCTGTGAAATTTATGGAAGATAAGTTTAAGAGTATTTAAAAAAATTTAAATACAGTTTATAGATTTAAATCATGACCAAAGTCCATGTTGGGCCTAAGCCAAGCTTGGGCGATGGGGGACATCCAAGGCAAAAGGCAATCTAAACACCTTAATATTGTTTCTATCTCTTTAACTGTGAGCCTAATCTATGAAAGCAACAAAGATTTTAATTACACACTTCATAAAATGGCTTAATCTGGCTCATTGTTTAAGCAAGAATAGTACAATATTTACAGGCTAAACAACATAGCAACGACAACAAAATCCGTAAGACATAGCACGAGCAGAAAGAGGATTCGGTGAAAATTTAATCACCCTAGGGCATGGGGAATTGGAAGATGCTCATTGCAGAGACAGAGAGTAAAAGAGAATGAAGTAGGTTTTGGCACGTTTGTCTGATACCAAACTCAGTCTTCCTGTCTGTGAAATGGAGATCCTGCAGCACACTGTACAAGTTTGATATTGCAGGGGCACAGTCTATATTCGGACAGGCTTCCATAGCCATTCCTGTCTAGCTGTGAAGAATCTGCAAGGAGGAGGGTGGCAGGGCAGGCTGTTCAGAGCAGGAAGGTGGTGGGAAATCCTTGTGAGTCTCTGTTCTGACTGCTACAGAGCATGCGTCATTGCAGTAAGTCCTGAGAGCAGTTGCAAGCCCATCATTTGGTTGTGATATTAGAGGACCAGAGTGGTAGCTATCCGTCTAAGAAGGAAAGAATATTTTGTTCAATAAGCAATATTTCCATCAAGTAAAATCTGTTCTAGTATTGCATTTCCACACTGTGACTTCAAAGAATTCCTCTATTCCAATGCCCAGTCCCTGCAAGAAACCTCTCTTGCGGGACCTGCCAGCCTGGCTCTACCCTGTGACCTGCTGCGCCCGCCCAGCCTGCACCCAGCTAGCTCTCTAACCACCACCTGGTAATTGCAGACATTTAATAGTGGTGATTCATCCACCTGGCTCTCCTGGCTGGAGCCTTAATTAGACTATTCCTGCTGCTGTGGGGGCCCTACTTCGGGCCAGTCCACACCTCTGTTAAGTGATGCCAGCGATAAACATGTTTAAATAGAGTCACTGCTCTTGGGTTCACTGAGCAGGGACACGTTTTATTTTTGTTAGGCCAGAAAATGGCGTTAAATTGGTTTATTTATATGAGGCTGTGGACACATGGAATAGACTCCTTGGGCTGGGTCTGCTGCAGTAGCTTAATGGAAGTGGGGACTTTCTGGGCTAAGCTGGACAGTATGTCCTGAAAAGCATTTTTTTTTTGAGATTTTCTTAGTTTTTTTTAATTAATTAATTTGAAAATTCCAAGGACTCCTTTTTTAAAAGGGTAAAGGATGGGTGTGATGGAAATCTTGTAATGCCAGCTCTTCCAATGCTGGGGGCAGTGGATCACCATGAGCTGGATCACGCTGGAGTCCGTAGTGAGTTCCAGGCTCATCTTAAATAAACCAGAAATAAGAAAGAGGGAGGGGGGAAGGAAAGAAGGGAGGAAGAAAACCAAGAAGGATCCAGAGAAAGAAGGAAAAAAAAATAAAGAAAAAAAATAGAGCCAACATGATAGAATAAATGACCGCAATCCTTTGTCCTGCTTGGTCCAAACTCTCACGGGGAGACACACAACTCCACGGAAACATACTTAATAAGGGACTGTGCTGTAAACCCCACAGCCAATTTGGAAGACAGACTAAAATGAGAACCATCGGATTGGACGGTCAGCCTGCGAGACACGGAGCTCTGAAAACCGCATGCTGTTCAGGTGGCTGAAAACTACCAAACGGGCCATCTCTTCAGAGGAGATCACCTCATGATGTGGACGGGCCAACAGAGTGTGCGGGTGCAAAGGTCTACTCTCCTTCGGGGGAAGGTGCTCGCTGGCATCCAAAAGCAACGGCAGTCTTCCCGGGTGTGGCTGGAAGCAGGCTCCTCTGTCCCAGGCCCCGATGCTAGCTCCTTCTTCCTGTCACTCACCTCCTTGTCTGTGTGTTATTTTGTTATTTACCACAAAGGCCAAGAGCAGAGGGGAAGGCTAATTTAGATACTAAAATCAAATACTCTTCCAGACTGGACAGCTTACTGTGCACTTGCAAACAGCCCCTAGAATGTCATTCCATTGTCGACGGATTAAAAACATTGAATGGCGCCGTGACCTTTCCGTAGAGGAGGCAAGTTTAACCCGAAGCAAGGTTTATATTGAGACTCGCCTGTCTCTTACTTTAGAGCTCCCTACTCCAGGAAAAATGTAGAATTATTTTTTTTTCTTCTCGATTTTTTGTGGCTCCCAAATTAATTACACTGGGGTAATTTAGAATTGCATATTCTGACTCCGAATTATGTTGGGGGAAGCTAGGAATGCTTGCTTCTGTGTTCTCATTCCACGCTGAACCATTTAAGACACAGCATGCCCCGAACCAATAATGTAGCAGGGGTTTGTGTTCAATGAAGCGAGGCGAGCAGGATGTCATAGCAAGTTAATATTTAAAATATAGGCAGCGAGCTCACTCTGGGCTTCATGCTGAAATACGGGCTCGTCAGCAAGTCCCAGAGATTCCAGGCTTCCCAAGTTTGTAGCGGGAGGCTGCTGCATGCTCGGTTTTCCAAACCCTGAGCACAGAGCTGGGCTACAGTAGTGTTACCAGAGTGGAAAAAAAAAAAGATAATTTCCAAAAGGAGACAGAAAATTAAAAAAAAAATAAGGAAGGAAAAGAAAATAGCAACCAAATCAAGCACAAAACTCACAAAAGCTCCCCAAACAATGGTGCTCTGTGAGACGGGAGCTCTCCCCTAACAGCCTCGAGTGTTTAACATATTGAAACGGTTCATCTTCCTTCAATGGACTTTAATAAGTCTGCCAGGTAAGAAGATGCGTGCCATGCTTCTTCATGTTGTCTCGCCCCCTCAACATATCTGTACTGATGGGCTCATCTAGCTAACTTTACGGCCTCGGTGTGCCGGGCCCAGAGAGCTCCGTTATTGCCATCATCAATAACCCGTCCCCAGCTCCCCTCCATTCCTCACGCCTTCCCGGTGCCCTTCCCCAACTAATAAGGGCGCTTTGCCACAATCGCTGATCAATACGTTCGGACACCTGTTCCCTTCAGTCACCTCACCTTGCTAAAGCAGAAGACAAAGGAACAAATATGATTTTGACTAGATCTTGAGGAGGAACAAGAGATCCGATCTGCAAAGTGTCCCTTTGGGGCCAATTTACACAGATAACCAATTTTTGCCACTGGGATTCATCTCTGTTTTGCTCCCCAGACATGCTGCCTGGGAACAGAAACAGGCCTCCCTGGGTATCATGCTATCCAAGCGTTACCATAAACATTCCATTTTAATGTGTATATCTCCAATGAATGAGTTGCAAGACAATTGTAAATACTATATTTCTAAAACCTTCCTCTGTGCACATGGACCCGAAATACTAATCTCTGTGTCTCCAACTGGCTCTTTCACTGTTCTCGTTTTGTGTTAGGATAATAAAGGTTTTGATTTTGTATTTATTTTTGACTCCTGGATTTTAAATACATTGGGAGCTAAAGTATTACAGGCAGTATGTCAAGCATTTCTGCTGAGATGGAGGACCCTCTCCCCTGCCAGTACATGGGCCAAACTAAAGAACTCTCTAAAGGTTACCAGTACAAACCAGACTGATAATGCGCATGAGAAACGTGCCAGCCTCAATTTTAGGAGAAAGAAGAAAAACACTGGCCGTGATACTTCCAAAGAGAAATGCCCCAAGCAAAACACTGGCATTCCTTCACAAAACCAACACGTAAGAAGAAGGGACAGTGAAGCTGTCTTTTTGTACTCACTGGGACAAAGCTGAATAACCAGTTGAGACTCCCTCCAAAATCCACAGCCAAGGCAGAGATGCTGCACGCTGCACGGTGTCATTGCTTGTGGTGTCCCACCATCTAGACAAGGTTGTAACACACACACACACACACACACACACACACACACGTAACCATATAGATGAGGCATGACATAGCTTGAGCATCATACACCTCCTGCTTTTTGGTACCATGTTCAGATCCATTTATAAACTAATAATTACAACGGCTATAGTATCAAATAGAAAACCATCCAACGAAATAAAGAATGTGCAAAGTTGAGAAATAGTCACGTTTTAGATTAGTACTTTAAAAACTGTATGTCATGGATCCTTTGTCCCAGCAAACTTCAGCTGTACTTCCAGGAAACATAAGAAAAAGAAGAAAGACAATTTCTAAGCTGAGGCTTGTTTCTGTAGGTTTGTGATTTGTGTGAGCTCTTTAAAGTACCGGCTTTGCTGAGTGCTCAGGATTTTATTAAGTCAAATTTTATGTTTAACTATTCCTTTTTTTTTCAGAGAAATCTTTTGAGTGCAATAATAATAACTCCAGTGTCCTGGTCACGTCTGCATAAAATTACAAGGAAACAGGAGAATCGACTCTGACCACTGTGTGGTCTCAAGACATGGACACCTTAAAGACCGTGGCGTTAACAAACCATACTGCATCTATGGATTCTGTGCTTGCACACCCACCCTCAGGCTTAGCTTATATGTTCACAACTAAAAACCACACTCATTTCCAGAAATCCAAGAAACTCTTCAAACTGCAGCCTGCAGTGGTGAATACTTCAGAGTTGCCATGGAAAACAGAAGAGCCGAGATTTTTTTTTTTCTTTTAAAAAAGCTGTTTAAGCCACATGGACTAATCGCGCATCGTCAACACACAGTGGAATCCTCTCCGTGCACTGTGTCATTCTTCAGAACTGAGGAATCCAGACAGATCTCCCAGTCAGCAGCCAAAGGGAGGAGGACCAGGTTCCCCCTGTGTAGGCAGAGCCTCAGCAACAGTAAGACATACACAGGACAAACCCCAGCCTACAGCTTTGATCCTAGGCCAGAATGCGAAATTCACAATTCAAATCTTGATTCGCTTTATAAAATATTGCAAATTAAGTGTGGAATTTTTATATCCTCACTCTGTAGAAAAAAAGCAATTTTAAATATAACACCTTAGTTGAAAAAATATCTCAGTGAAAGTAAAGATCTGGAAAGCAATCAAATATTAATTTAACATAAAATATGGGCTATATTAAAATGTAGCATTTGCTTTTCCTCACAGGGTAGTTTTATTTGTCTGTGTTTATTAATTTTAGATAGGCCTAATTTATTGGTTTATTCACTATATTTTGGATTTAAGTGTGTGCTTTGACTCATGTCCCTTATCTGTTAACAAAAGTTAACAGGGAATTCCAGCCCTAAAATTAACCATAAATAATAGCTGTAGGCACACTTCTCCTTGCTTCGTGTCTGCCTGGAGTTCAACAATGCCAGTGTCTTCCCACCGAGAATTGTCCTTCCCAATGGAACGTCATAAAATTGTGTCTTCTAGCTGTTCTCAGGGTCAGGCCGGGGTCAGGATTTCCCCATTGTTTTTGAAAGGGGGAAACCGACCTAGTGCAGAGTTCTCCTGGATGGGAAGGAAGTGGCCTCAGGATCAAAGTGTCCCCTCCCTGCCTGAAGGCACAGTGGACATGTTCTTAATACTTCGCAGTAAGCTGCACACATATTCAAGGTGTGCCAAGCTCTGCATTCACAGCTCACGTGGATCACCCTACAGCCAAATCTAGCTAACGTCTTAAGAGCAAAACCGAGGGAGTGAACCAAGGAGGGGAAGAGTGTAACACCCTAAAATGAGGACTATCAACCACGAAGTGCTGGAGAGTCTATGGGCAATGCATGTGTTTATATGAAACATCTTCCTGACTGAGTTAGGATGGCTAATAATTGTCCGCACCCAGGCCCTAACAAGGAAGACGAACTTGTGTTCTGCCAGCCTTCAGCAGAACCCTGTACGCCCATAAGACAACTGACATGGATAATTACTTTGATCTTCTGTAGCATTATCTGTGCAAGCAGAATTTAGAAACTTCTTGCGAATATCTTTAAGATGATCTTTAAAGGAATTGGTGAATTAATTAAAAGAGCTCTTCCCCCCACCCCTTTTGGGAAAGTTCTCATACATGGATAGTAAATCAGACTTTGAGGTGAATTTTGAAAAATTCTAAACAAAAGCCTTCATTAGTTCTGTGGCATGTAGGTGACAGACCATTTCTGAGGAGTGGCAGATGTGCTTGTTAGAGCACACTGGATGATCTCAGAAAGAAAAAAATAAATAGAAGGGACACCAGCCACAGCAGCTCCTTAAAGGCAGCTTGTCTGTCTGCTTCCTGGGCCCAGGCTGGATGCAGGGATCACATCATACGCTAAGAAACATGGAAGAGATTTCAGGGTTGATTTTATTCCCACTCAATCATTAAAACTATAATAACTCACTCTTCAAGAGGATACATCATAAAAATTCTCCCACCTGACTCTGCCAGCTTTCTGCCATCATTCTTCCTTCTGGACTATGGCCATCCTTTTCCTTTCTTTAACCATGCTCCAAAATAGTTCTGATTGACTGCAGTGACACCTACTGCTGGCAAAATTGTTCTACCTGGGCTCTGAGGCACAGCCTGGGGAACCTCACTGGGAATCTGAAAACAGATGTGTCTGCTTCCATGAAGCAATCACCCCTGAACGCCGGAGCTCATTCCTGGGCTAGCTCTGACCAGGAGGCCAGCACAGGACGCCACGGTCAGTCCCTGGTTTCCTCTCCCTGCTATAAGACAGCCAGCAGCTCTTGAGGAGGCAGCTGAGAAACTGCCTCTTTCTACAGTTACCCTTTGCTCCACAGGCATTCTGGAACAGGGTGCCCATGCAGTATAAACTATCATCTGATTAAGAAAATTATTTTTCTAACTGCCTCCACATTCTGCATAGAGCTGTGCTTTTTTTCCTTTAACAAAATGATACCAGTTTTCTCTTGGAGTACCTGTGATCCATTCACATCATAGCACTGTGGAGACAATATATTTTAAATCCCGACCTTTGTTACGTTCTCAGCCTTAAGAAATGCCAGCATATGTTTACATTTGAGCCCATGATTTGAGAGATGCTCATTTGCATTCAGCCCTTGCCAATGGGTAAGGACATGTCTGCAGCCAGCTTTTCTCTTGTGTGCGTTCGCACGGCATCAAAAGCAACAACCTAAGACCTTACATGGCTGGGATAGTTTAGGGATGACACTGTAAACTTTTGCGATGTAAAGTGCCACAAGGACTTGATTGCTTTCTCTGTGAAGGCCGCAGCATCTCCACTCACCTCCTAGGCTGCTACTTGGTACCAGTTCCATGAACTACTGAACAATAATGCAACATTAAGGGAGAAGAATTCTTTCTGTGTATTGCGTGTCTTAAAGAAACCCCTTTCTTTAAAGCCACGTGTGATAGCTGCAATGTAATGAACAGTGGTCTCTTTCTCCTTTTTGATTTTGAAAAGAAAAATCAGAATACAGAGAGGTCCCTGTCCAACTGGCTTTCTGTTGTCTGATTTGTAAGCTTGCACAAATACAAATGTGTGTGTTTTATGTATGTAGCATACACGAGGCATGTATAAATCTAAGATATATAAAACAAGAGCACTAAACACAATTTAAACAAGTAATAAGGACTTCATTTTCCTCACACAGCAAATACAATTGCAGCCATGACGATGCTCATCAGCCTGTCTGGAATAATATGACTTAGTTTTGAATTGCTGTCCTTAAATATCTGACAATAGGCACAAATGCACCACGCCCATTAACACAATCACAAAAGTTGAAGCCAGAGAAGTTGTTCTGAAGAGCCAATTATTGTTTGTCACCCTATAGTGCCACCACATGGAGTGACATTTGAATATAATTGAACCGTTTCCTACTCGGGGAGCGTCTGTGAGGAACACTAGGGACAGCCGCAGAAGGCAGCAACAAGGGACGGCCAGTCTTCTCCCTGGTGTGGGAAGTCCAAAACGCTGCCTCATGAAAACTGAGATATCCCGTTGCTTGGAACACAAATGCACTGTAGTAAACACAAAGCCACCGCTGCTCTGTTCCATCAATAAAAACGGAGCCATTTGGTAAAAGGATTCATTACACATTTTCTATTTAAATCAGTTTATAAGAACCAGATGTTAAGCTTCCCTTGATAGGAAAGAAGGAATTATAAATGAATTAAACCGATTTTTTTCCAGTCAATCTTACTGTCCCCTTGTTCTCAATGCACCGGAGTCTCTTAATAATCACCTGGTTGCGCCCTTCTCTTTTACCATTAAGGCCGATGCTTTCGTCAACTGTTCTCTGAGACATCAGGCAGAAAATTGGGAAGTCCCATCAGATCAAAAGCCTGTGTTTTCTTTTTTAACATAAACACTCACAGGTCCCAAATCACATCAACTAGAGAATTTCAGGATCAAAATCGCTCCATAAGAAGAACATCCATAAAAATTTCAGCCTAGGCTTAAGGTTCTATGCTCTAATAAAGCATTTGTGGTTTCAGATTTTCAGGACCCCTCGTCAATTGGTTGTAAAGCATAAATTACAGTTCCATAAAGTTGGAAAGGGAGAGCTAGTTTCTGCTCTTGCGAAGAAGGCGCTACACAGTTGCGAGGATGGTTAGCCCTCAAGCCAGCCGGGACACATATTTCCTGTTCTCCCCCAGGGCCCTGCACCCTACATGGCTCGCCACCTGCAAGCCGCTTGCCCTGGTAATTGTCTATAAAGGAGCTTTAATTAAATGCTCGACCTGGATGGTCTCACCAGAAGCTTTTGTACTCAAACATTTTTAAAGAGTAGGGCTTACAGTAAGTGGCACCGAATGGGGAAGGAAAGGGTGGGGTGGCGCTGCTGTCCCTTGCAAGGGCCCATTGACAACCCTAACGACCTCACCTCCCTTACCTAACTTCAACACTATTTTTTCCTTAGACTGCATTAATGAATCCAATAAATAAAGCATTGTATCACCCATTTGGAATGGACATTAATTTTAGAACAAAACATTAATCAGTTTAAATTTATGTACTAATGTAGACACAATCAATTTCAACTTCTTATGACAATTAGCAAGGCTTTTGCTACATCTCTAAAACACACTGACCCATCAATTACGGTTTACATCAAAGTAATGCTAATGACATCACCTCAGTCCTTGGGCTGACAGCAGCCCACCCGATTGGTCAACTTGAATGCAGCAAATCAATTAATATAAATTATACATGCATGGAAAGATGGGTTAATATCATAAGTTAATTTAATTAATTGTGTTTGATTAAATGAGGTGCTTTCATTAGCCCACTTAGCCACAAACCATATATACATCATCATAATCTTTTTACAAGCTCAGCCACCCAGGCGTAGACCTGACATTCAGAGCATATTCAAATCGCCAGCCTCAGCCATGCAAACCTCCCTGCATAATTAACAGCTAAACGAGCTGCAGTCACTTAAGCTGAAAAGAAAACTGTTCCCATCAACCTCTCTGCTACTGTTTAAATTGAAGATGTCATGGGTAAAACAAAGGTGAACAGACGATGGTAATTAAAAATTAAAAAGGACAAGGGGGGATTTTCAACTAATGGAGGCAAAGTGGAGAGAGGGCTGAGGTTCCTGCAATGCGAGTGTGGGTGTCAGGTCACCATGGGCCTTATCCACCCTGGGCTGCGCTTGGCAGGGACGTCTACGGGAATCAGGGAAGATGGACCTGGACATAGACAGGGGAACGGAGATGAAATCAAGAGCCACTGTATCAGGAACAAATGAAATTACATGACGCTGGCTGAAGTCTGCTTCACCATTATCTTGTAATGGACTCCACCACACGAGGTGTGGCATCCTGTCCCGAAGCTCTGAGCGCTGACCGTGTCCCCAGCCACAGCTGCGAAGTCAGGTAGCGAACAGTGCCTGGTGAGCAGGCTGACTCCGTGTCTGAGCGTGGTGTTCATTAAATGGATTTTTGTTCAGAAGAGGTGGCAGAACCTTGACATAAAATATAGGGGTGTCTGATGGAAGTTATTCATTCCTTCCTGGTTCAATGCACAACCTTCCAGGGATGGTTTTAATTCACACTGCTTCCCAAAGTATAACAAATAATGCAGCTGTGTTGCAGAGGCAGCCCAGGCCTGCACCGCAGCACCCGTGGAATGTTCTGGACATAGCAATGGTGGGGGCATTGTAGGGGCTGTGACTTCGACATGGGGCTGAAAGCAGGAGGGTGACGGGTAGGGTAGATAAGGGTTCAACTTCCCACACACGGGGATTGCTTCCGTGCCGAGGCCCATGGGATTTATTTATTTGTTGCAAGCAGTCTCCATCCTTTATTGCTATTTGGGTGCTGCCATTCATCTTCGACAGAAAAATGAACAATCTTGATAGAGGGGCATCTATGCCAAGTGCAGAGAGAACTATCATGCATGTGGTCATCACCATGAGCAACGGGACTTCATAGACAAACATAAATGCTACAGACGGACAGTACGTAGCCGCAGATGTATTCAATTACCATTTGCCTGAGAGACAGGCCCATGGCTTGAGGGAGAAGAGGCAGAACAGGCTTCATTATAATTCGTTTTGGCAGCAAGAAATGGTTTGTTCTTTCCCATACCAGCTGGAGAAAGACCTCCTACTTCTAGACAGAAGGAAAACTTGATATGAATGTAAATTCTGCGCTTGCACAGTGTATCTGCGGCGCAGGAAATGTGGCTCACAGGCTTGTGCAGCATTCCTAATGGCAGTCCGCCCCTGGTCTGGCAGGATCAGCTGAATCTGAGGCTTCTCTATGAGAACAGTCCTATTTTTTTTAAGAGATAATGGTGTCCAGTGGCTATTGGTTAGGGATGGCCCAACCACCAAACTTCTGCCTCTATTTCTGGCTGCTGCTTGGTCATTTGCATATAATTTCATCTGGAGAGAGAGCTATGCTCCTCCCTTTGTGTGTTTGCTATTTCAGTCAGCAAGTGCTTATAGCGAAGACATAGTCTCAGAGAGGTGTTTAGCCTCTGTTACCATTAGTCTGACTCACAAAATTGCCCTTGCCTCTAGCAGAACAGAGCATCCTTCGTGTCAGAGCAAATCTCACTGTGTCAAGTGCGTGGCTTGGCGCTACGATCGACGATTTCAATGATTTCAAAAGCTCCCTTGGGACTGGAGAGATGAGGGGTGTTGAGTGGCGAGGGGCTCTTGCTGCTCTTCCAGAGGACCTGAGTTTGGATCTCAACTTTATGTCAGGGGACTCACGACCACCTGCAACTCCAGGTCTGGAGGAATCGGACTCCTCTGGTCTCTGTGGACACCTGTTCTCACACTCGGTGGTGTGTACACACGCAAGTAAAAGCGAAAAAAATTGGTTTTACTGTGTAGACCAGGCTGGTCTTAAACCCAGACAAATCCATCTGCCTCTGCCTCCTGGGCACTGGGATAAAAGGCATTTGCTACCACTTAGGTGATAAATAATTTTATTATTAAAGAAGTTCCCTGTGATTAGAGCCCCAGTGTCCATTTCTCTCCTCTATTTGTAGAAAGCTGTCTGGGTGACAGAGTCGAGATTCTGAAATTCTTACCGTGGAACCAGCCACTATCCATTATCTGGTTTTCTCATAACTACAGTCTAAAGTTTCAGATCCTCAAGTCACGCAGGTCATCTCCTGCCCTGCTTGTCTTCCTATCTGGTCCTGTTGCCATGACTCTGTCTGTCTATGTGGGCAGGTAGGTAGCCAGCAGCCAGCAGGGTAGAGAAACAAAGTTGACACCTCTTGCCAGTGATTACAGGAGAAGATCTGTATTTTAAGGATGGAAATTAATGGATCTCCTATTTATTGAGAACCTTGAGTCTTAGAACCATAGCCAACTTATATTCCAGTTCTGAGATGTGTTTGCCCCTTCTTTCTTCCTTAATATCTAGGTCTACAGCAAATTCTTAATGCATGATTAGAAAAGCTCATCTGAATCTAATAATAAATTGATTTATAAGCACCTAAACAGGCTTTCTGTGTGCATCTTCAGCTGCTTCGCTCTACTGCTGCGTAATGTCATAGGGATTGTGGAATCTCTGGGACCCGAAGCACACACCTCCCAGTGAGAGTTTCATGTAGCTAACTGAATCCTCAGAGAACATCATACTTCGTGGTGAAATTAATCGAGGGGGAGCATGGCTCTTTTGGAATGTATGGTCCCTTAGAGACTTGGAGAGATTCATTTTAGAGTTAATATTTATGTGTTAGCTATTTTTCGTAAGGCTGTGATCAAGTACCAGAGAAAACAACTTAGTGGGATAAGGCTTTATAATGGTTCACAGTCTGAGAGAACAGTCTATCACGAGGGGCACGCAGGACAGAGGCCACAGCTAGGGTTGTGGCAGCAGGCGCGTGAGCCAGCTCTCTCAGGCTCAGCTCACATCTCCCTTCAGACAAGGAAGCAAAGACAGGAAAAGAAATAGAGCCAGCTATAAAGCTCAAGGTCTGGGCCCACCCAGATCCTCACATCCAGCTGGGTCATACTTCCCCAAGCTTCCAGAACGTCTCCAAATAGCTCCAGCAACTGAGGAATAGATGTCCAAACTCATGAGGCTGTGGGGACATTCATTTCACACCTATACCTCAACAGTGTCTGACTTTTTCAAATGCTAAGTCATTGAAACTTTAAATACAAACAAAAATTATTTCTCAGAGAAGCAGCCAGAGTACATGTGCTTTTCAGTTCTGGCTCAGGGTTCTCTCACCCCAGGTGTTTATGGTGGCACTGACCCTAAGAAAATCCGTCAACATCAATCACTTCACCTAAAAACTCAGAGATCCCAGAAATGAGCCCTGTAGGAGAAATGATTTGAGATGAAAAAGCAAGACTCAATGTTGTTATGGTAGAGTCCCAGTGTGTGAGAGGAGGAGAAAGACCTCCACTTGTGTTCTCAGAGGGGTCCCAACCCTTCCCTGTGCCTGATATTTCCTCTCAGGCAGTAATGAGCTCAGGCTCTCACCCAGCAGGGGGATGCAGACAGCTGCAGAAAAGCAAAACCTATATAAGTTCCAAATAAAATTGCTGAATGAAGTCGTAAAGTTAAGATTCTTTAATGCAAGATACACGAGGTATTCTGGGGGAGAAAACCTTCCTCTGATCTGATATCATAGCCTACGATGGAAAAGAAGGGTTATGTAAATGAGCTACTGTGGTGTGCACACAGGAACCATGACAGGGTAGCTGCGGGGTGGGGGTGGGGCAGGCAAACGGGGCGTGCACTGGAAATCCCAGTTTCTGTCTATGGCCTAAGATGTATCTGTCCTTCAGAGCATTTGGCTCTTCACTTAAACAGGCAACCTGGAAGCCTGCAGGTTTCCTGTAGGGCTAGATGCTAGGCAGCAGAATATTGCCTCTGCATGGAAACAGGATGAACTTCACCTTATGGCAACCTGAAGCATCGCTTGAAACCTATGTGTGTCAGAGGACCCCCTGGGCAGGAGAAAAGAGGGAAAGGGGCCCCAGAAATGATGGGTATAATAGAGGAATTGCTTCTTCAACACAGCTGGAAAGAGATGGGAGCAAGTTGCTTAAAGGGGATGTTTATATAATGCCTCCTTTACCCCCAAGAGAAGTATTGCGAGCCAATATCCAAGCTCACAGTGAAACGAAAATAATTTAAAAATGCCTCCTAAACTCTGGTCTGCCATTACTGAAGTTGTTGAAAGATCTAGAAGTCAGGCGATAGGAGGAGAAAGGGGCCAGGAAGGCAGCAGAACACTTGATGCCCAAAGTGAAGAACTGAATTCCAATTCTCAGCACTCACATTCAAAACTGAGCATGAAGGTGCATTCCTGTAATTCTCACGCTGGGGAGCCAGAGGCAGGAGGCTGGCAGATACCTGGAGCTTCCTGATCAGCCGGCCCAGCCTAACCCATGAGCTCCAGATCCACCAAGACACCCTGTCTCAAAACGGGGGTAGAGAGTGAAGACGCTGGATGTCAACTCTCTCTCTCTCTCTCTCTCTCTCTCTCTCTCTCTCTCTCTCTCNCACACACACACACACACACACACACACAAAGATGTTTTTAAAGAGTATAAAATAAATTATTTTCTTATCTACTGGGATATACAAGGTCATTTTACATACAGTAGATTTTGAGAAAGCCTGTGGTGGAGAGATCACCTTACATTATTGAATTAAATGGGAATAATTGTTTTTAACATAAAAATGATACTTTAAGCATATGAAATTAAACATTTGGTTTTGAGCCTCCCCTCAATCTAGTTTAAACTTATGTAAACTTACTTTTTGTAAGTTGAATAGTTGTTTTTATTGTGTTATTAAGATAATTAGAAACAAGCCGGGCAGTGGTGACACGTGCCTTTAATCCCAGCACTCAGGAGGCAGAGGCAAGTGGATCTCTGTAAATTAAAGGCCAGCCTGGTCTATAAGAGTTAGTTCCAGGGGAAAAAAAAAAGATAGTTAGAAGTGACAGAAAACAGAGCGGATGGAGGAGCCTGCCACAACTGCTCTGGTTTCCTGTGTGAGTTTCTGGAGAGATGCGCGTGGCTGCAGCCTAGCTTCTCAGAGAAGCCTGGTGTGTAAGCCAGGCGTGCGGGCAAGCAGACAGGCAGAGGCCTCAGTCTACCTGACTGAGGTCTGGCATTTCCAGAGTGTTTTGAGCTGGCAGCCCAAAGGAGTCCTGCCCAGGAGAGCTGAGGAACAGGATCAAACCCAAAGGAACTCCGGCGCAAGGCAGGTGACAAACATTATCACCCTAGCTGCGCACGATGCAGCAGATGCAACCAGATGTTCACCGAAGGGGAAGAAATGTATCTTCAAGGT
>LOEQ01000699.1:162544-164334 GCA_001685075.1 Bramus lutescens | reverse complement strand
GCCTGGTCTACAAAGCAAGTTCCAGGACAGCCAAGGCTACACTGAGAAACCCTGCCTCAAAAAACACAAAACAGAGGTTATATCCTTTCATAACTTAGGCACTACTCTTGGTATCTGCTACTGTTATATAATTTTCTTATAATTTTTACTGAAAATAAGTTATGATTTCAAAGGCAAACTTACTTTCAGTAGCTCACCCATGGTTTTCCTGCTCATAAAGAACTTGATTCTGTGAGGGTTATTGAAGTATGACACCCTCATTTCTTGGTGGACTTGCCAAGCCGTTGGAAATGGCTAGACCTCAGTTAGTCAGCCATTGTTCTCATCCCAGACAAGTCCTATTGTTATTGATACCATGAGAAGAGGACTCTGGCCTTAGGACATTAGCAGTCACATAGCATCTGGTATCCTGCCTGGTGCCCTGGACCTTCTTTGCTGCATTGACCCAGCCTGCCTCCATCCAACCTCTTTCCAGGTCCCATTCTACCTCAGGATGGAACAGATAAGAAGAAACCCATAGAAAACGTCAGGCTTGTCCATGTCTGGTGTTCCCCTTGCCCTGGCTGCCTCCTGCCCACCTTTCCAGCACCTGCCTTCCCACCTGTCCAGCATCTGCCTTCCTACCTGCCAACACCTGCCTTCCTACCTGTCCAGCACCTGCCTGTCAACTTGTCCAGCACCTGCCTGCCAAACTGTTCAGCACCTGCTTGCCCACCTGTCTAGCTCCTGCCTGTCCAGTATCTGCCTTCCAACCTGTCCAGCACCTGCCTTCCCTCCTGAGCTCCATCACCTGTGAAGCCTCCCTGCTAGATGGATTCCAGACACTGCCTTGTGTGGCACCTCCTGCCCATCTCCTTTGTTTTCACTTTTTCATACTCTGTGCTAACACAGACCTCTCTCCTCCACCAACCAAGGGCCACTGCCCATGCATGGCTTATTGAATTATTGTAATCATTCTGGAACTCAGTAGAAGCCTTTATACAGAGGATGCTTCCAAGAGTGGCTTAATGAATATGATATCTCTATCATTATAGTTTCAAAAGCATCATAAACTGAAGAGCCTTTCTCTCTATACAGTTCTTATTTGCATGGAAGTAGCCTTCCTCAGACTCCTCTCCTGGAGATGAAAATTGCACACACTTATAAACTCTGGTTCATTAATAGATCTAAAGATATGACTATTATGAAATATTTTAAGGGGAAAATACTTAGAAACCCCTCCTAAAATGCACTATCTAAAATAAATCACAAAAATGGAAATCCAGGGCCCATAACAATCTCTTCAGATTATAGCTTGTAAACAGGTGCCTACAGTAATAACCCTCTTGATATATGTAATTATATTGTTTCAAATCAATATATCTACTTAAAATAATTCCAAGCTGGGCGGTGGTGGCTCATACATTTGATTCCAGCACTTGGGAGGCAGAAGTAGGTAGATCTCTGTGAGTTTGAGGCCAGCCTGGTATATAGAACAAGTTCCAAAGCTGCACAGAGAAAACTTTGTAACATGGAGGCCAGCTTGTTGGGGTTTCTGTCCCATCCAGTACCCCACAGCTGACAAGCCCCAAAGAAAATCACACAGAGATCTCTATAANCAGGTCACATCCTGCTTCCTCAGTGATCTGTGCAGGACTGGGAGGAATCAACTTCCTCCTTCCCAGAATTCTCCTGTTCTCATTCCATCATTTCTCCTTCCTGTTTGGTTTTCCTACCTATACTTCCTGCCTGGCCAATCAGCATTTATTTAAAACATGATTGACAGAATACAGACAATTCTCCCACACCAA
>LOEQ01000699.1:152544-157544 GCA_001685075.1 Bramus lutescens | reverse complement strand
TAAGCTAAGAGTCTTCAGAAGAAAGCATCTATAGCTCGCTCTGGAATTGCTTTGGATTCTAAGCTACTGGACCCTTGAGTCTCTGTGCTTGATCTACATTCTCCACCAACCTTTAAATGCCCTAACTTTGCTTCTTCTCACTAACACCACTGTTCTTCACTCCCATCCGACAGAGCGATTTGTAATTCAGCAGGACCCTGTGTCTAGTTTAACGGCATTGATTCCTCATTACTGCAGCTTTCTGAGACAAGGCATGCCCTGAGTGATCATTCCGATCGTGCCTCAGTTTCTATTGAAGCCAGTGCTATTCTTCTCATACCCGTCACAAGAGACCTTTATCTAAAAGGATATGCACTGTGTTCCAGATTGCTGCTTTTCCCCTAGAGATGGAAAAGTTTCCATCTGCATAACTACCAGATGGGTAGTTGGAGAAAGCGATGCTGCCATCTAGAATCTTCTGTGCATAAAATGTTCCCCTGTCACGTTCATATGCAGTGACAGTCTTTCACCTGAGTAGCTTACATCTTGAGTGCTAGTTAGCACACAGGAGGAAAACCAATAATAATGTTCAGCTAAGCAAGTTTGGATGATGAGAAGTGTCTGTGAGGTCATCAAAGAAAACATGACTCCAACACCCTAGACAGCTCCTTTCAAGTCGCCTCGGCTCCCTGTTCCCCCTCAGCCTTCACAGTCTCTCAGTAGCCATGTCCCATGGCATATGTGGAGCCTGTTCAGAGGGATGGCGACCCTCACTTGCTTAATCAAATGAATGGTTCCACTCTGATCAGTTTTTATATAGGAGGGGAAATCAGTTTGGAAAGGTGCAGCTGATCCTTGACCTGTACTCCCAAGGATGTTAGGACCTGGGTTTGTCTAGTGCCGCCTCTGCTTTGGTACCAGGACAGGATCCACTTGTTTCCTGAGTGTTCTCACTAGCTTAGGTCAGGCACATCTCATTTCCTATCTGAACACACAAAAATAATAATTTTACATTATCTCCAGGAAACAACTTCAGTTCCCTACTACATGCATGACAGCACATTTCTTTTTACCTGTCTTCTCGTGGCTGTGCTTGCTTTTGCTGAGATCAGGACTCTGTGACTGGCTCATGGTTTATCCAACCACATTCTTTCATGTGGTTTATAACTCTGTTTCCATCCCTGCAACCTAAGCCCCAGACTCTACCAGTTTCCCCGTTTAGAACTCCCCTGGGGCTTGGCTCAATTCTCACACAGAGCACACCTTAAATGGGACTGTGTCTTCTGATTTCCCTGATTCATTTCTTCCCATATTTCCTACTCAGAAAGTGGTAGCCTCATTCCACCAGTCATGGACGATGCCTTCATACCCTTCTGCATCCCTGACCAACTCCCTCAGAATTAAACGTTCTCAAGCCTGCCTGCCTCTTGTCGCGGTTTCTTCCCATGTGCTTCACAACTGTGGCATTTGTTTCCACACAGTGATTAACAGTGTGGTACCAGAAGTGTAGATGCCACAACATTGCATGTCTCTCTGGAAACATCCTAAGGAGGGGGGGCTCTTCCTCCACAGAGCATAATTTTCATATCTTATATATTTCCTGGAAGATAGCCTAGGCAGCCTTATTCTGTGGTTTTAAACCTTCCTAAATCCATCAATACACAACTGAAAGATCAAATGGGGGTTTTGAAGTAGTAGAAGAACTACTATATATCTATCTACAGTATATCTATAGTATATCTATTACTAACTATATCTATAATTTATCTACTACTAACTATGTCTATACTATATCTACTACTCTATATCTATACTATATCTACTACTAACTATATCTATACTGTATCTACTACTATATATCTATACTATATCTACTACTAACTATGTCTATATCATATCTACTACTAACTATATCTATACTATATATACTACTATATCTATACTATATCCACTACTGACTATGTCTATACTATATCTACTACTATATATCTATACTATATCTACTACTATATATCTATACTATATCTACTACTATATATCTATACTATATCTACTACTAACTATATACTATATCTACTATACTATATATCTATACTATATCTACTGCTATATATCTATACTATATCTACTACTATATATCTATACTATATCTACTACTATATATCTATACTATATCTACTACTAACTATATACTATATCTACTATACTATATATCTATACTATATCTACTGCTATATATCTATACTATATCTACTACTATATATCTATACTATATCTACTACTAACTATATACTATATCTACTATACTATATATCTATACTATATCTACTGCTATATATCTATACTATATCTACTACTATATATCTATACTATATCTACTACTAACTATATACTATATCTACTATACTATATATCTATACTATATCTACTGCTATATATCTATACTATATCTACTACTAACTATATCTATACTATATATACTACTATATATCTATACTATATCCACTACTAACTATGTCTATACTATATCTACTACTATATATCTATATTATATCTACTACTAACTATATCTATACTATATCTACTACTATATATCTATACTATAGCTACTACTAACTATATCTATACTTTATCAACTACTAACTATGTCTATACTATATCTACTACTATATATCTATACTATATCTACTACTATGTCTACTACTATATATATCTATACTATATCTACTATACTATATATCTATACTATATCTACTACTACATATCTATACTAGATCTACTACTCACTATATCTACAGTAAAACTCAGCAGCCATGTCACAGCGGGAACTCGACAGTGGGCAGAGTCCATTCAGAAGGATAACTACAGCAGTGTCCAGGCGGAGCTCTGACTCTCTCAGGCAGGAGCAGAGGGCATGGCTTAACATAAGACAGATAAATTAGCCAGAAAGAACTTATCGGACATCACAGCAGGGCATTGGAAATAGTGGTTGGAGTGGTAGTGTGTGTGTATGTGTGTGTGTGTGTGTTCTACACAGTATTTCAAAACGTGTTAAGCTAGATTCGCGGTTTTTTAAACCATCCAATCAAATGTTCTTTAAGGATAAACACAATACTGAGGAGGCATTTCTGAAGACATCAAAGATGGAATCATCTGAATCATCAAAGATGGAAAAATAAAGACAAAATCCAAATAAGATTGATTAGGAAACCAAAGGATTCCAGAAAGTGGCTGTCCTATACTTGGCTGCTAGAAGAGACAGCAGGTGGGCTTTGGCTTAAGGATGAAGGTCCCTTCCCTGAACTTGTGAGATGGCCTGTAAGAAACTCTGACATAAAAGATGAAGATTCCAATCCCACACACCTAAAAAGAGTGAGAAAACTTATTCCACACGAGAATTCACTAAACTCCATGCCGAAGCTCACAAAGAAAGAAAAAGACAACAAAGTAATATTCTAACAGCCAATAGATAACATGCTAGAAAAAATAGCCTACATGATCCCATGGAAACGCAATCAGCTCTTTCAAAATTAGGTGTAAAACTGGAGGAAAATGGTGCAAGCTCTGGAAGAATATTGACTGCAATTGGGGGATGAAAAAGATCACCAGAACCAAAACACAGAAATTAGATGATAAAGTCTAAAGATATCGAATAAAAGAAATATTTCTTGAGACTCCTTGAGACTTAGCACTAAATTAAAATGAACACAAGAAAAAATAAGTAGAACGCCTGGTTTATGGTAGCACAGAATAGAAATAAACAAGGCAAAAGAAGTGAATGGAAACCAAAGGCAAGAGGAGAGAAGATGTAGATATTGAAGAAAGAGAGGAAGGAATGGAGGGAGGGAGGCAGAAGGAAGGGAGGGAAGGAGGGGGTAGGGAGGAAGGAAGAGAAAAGGAAGGAACGGAGGGAGGAGAGAGGGTGGGAGAGAGGGAGGGAAAAGGCAGGCAGGAAGGAAGAAAGGAAGGAAGGAAGGAAGAAAGGAAGGAAGGAAGGAAGGAAGGAGGGGAGAGGAAAGAAAGGGAGGACCACAGATAGGACAATCCAGCACATATGTTACACAACTCCATGAAGAAGCCAGTCCAAGCCAAGAAACGATGACAATCAAATTCTGTTGGAGATTCCAGACTGAGCACAGGACCAATCCTTAGGCAGGAGATCCCGGACTGAGTAACCTGGAGGAACAGGACTGAGGACCAGCATGCAAGCATCAATCTCTGCTGTTTAACTGTGATGTTGTGCCCAGTGGCTTCCAGATCCCTCTTCCTGGATTTCTGTCTTGATAGATGGTAACCTTGAATTATTAACTATCATAACCTTGATTGTGACATGGAATTAACATTTTCTCCTATAAGTTGATTTTGTCAGAGAATTTTATCACACCAACAGTGACTGACAATCACTGTGGCATTTCTAGCATTTCTAGACTGTACTGGCAAAACAGTAGATGATCATCTTCTAGAACTCAAGGAAAGAAAATAAGAGTGAGGTGTCATCTGTTCATATTTGCTTTGGGATATAGAGATGCCTGAGCCTGAGGAAGACCACCACTGTGAATCCTGCCTGGCAAATGGGCTAGACTGTGAGACACATACTGGGGGACTTTGAGCAAAGACTAGGGTCACCTGCAGGACAGAGTGCTCTAGCAACAGAGGAGCAGAGGGCCCAGCAACACAATGGGGAGCTGCCCCCTGGAGACAAGTGAACTCTACTTGGGAGGAGTGGCCTTGAGGCTTTGAGACTGTTTCATGGGTAGTGTACCCCAGTGAAAATGAACAACTTGAAAATTCTAATTCTCCTGTGAAATGGTTAGCATTGACTGTCAGGATCTAGACACCTAGGAGACAATTGTCTGGGCTTGTCTTTAAGGGAGTTTTTATACTGAAGTGGGTGAAGCCATTCCATTGGCTGAGGTCCTAGAATGAGGGAAAAGGGGAAAACTAGCTGAGCATTAGCATTTGTCTGCCACTGCTTCCTGAGCACAGGTTTAGCATGGCCTGCATCCTGTTCCTGCCTCTGC
>LOEQ01000699.1:127589-145089 GCA_001685075.1 Bramus lutescens | reverse complement strand
TATTAATGAGGACTCGCAAAACCCTTCTGCATCTTGGGAAGGCACGACTTCCTTTTCGCAGTCATGAGGCCGGTGTGTAGCCAGAAGAATCATAATAGAATCTGCTAGAAGAAGGCCTAACAGAGAATGTGAGAGGAAGTTCTGCGTGTTTCTTGATTCCAGTGCTGAATGGCAGGGCTCTGGGACTGGTGTGAAAACAGACACAAGGCATTGCCTAGCTGCTTCAGCCACAGGTGTGCTGGCCTGGAAGCTTAACTCCTGAAAGAGTAAGACGAGAAAGTGGATATCTATGGCTCATTTCACACAGCACCCCACATATTCTACCACCCCAGAAAATTCCAAGTTAGGAGATGTCACCTCTGACTTCCAGATGAAGAAACTCATAACCGAGCTGGGAGGCACAAAAGATAGAAACTGACCAGACTCACAAGTGAGATTTAGGAAGTCAGTGTTTCTAAGAGGTGACCGCAGGGTCAGTTGGGAGAAAATGTTGGGGTTGTACCACAGCTCAGTGGCTGGTCCCTGTCTCCCACATCACTGGGAAAGTGGCGCCAGAGCCTCAAACACAAAGGTAAGATCAAGAGACAGAAACACTGATGCCCCTAGTCCTATCTGTACACATTGCCTACATGTCTGCAAATGTCATACTGCACCCCAAAATGTGTAGTTATTAAGTGAATTAGGAAACTCAAAAAGTGTTTGAGATGAAAAGAAGTTGACCCTGTGTTTCCTCTCATATTACCAATCCAAATGAAATTAAAATTCCTAAAGCTATCTCAATTAAAACATTGATATACACTAATTTGTTTCTTTTTTAATTACCAAACAAAACCTAAAGTATCACTAAATTTTCAAAAACAATGTTATTTATTTAATGCTTGCTCTTGCCATCTCTCCATCATTTCTGCTCTCCTGCTTCATCTTGTAAGCTGCCCTGCTACATACGTGTGTGTGTGTGTGTGTGTGTGTGTGTGTGTGTGTGTGTGCATCCAGGAGAGAGAGGACATTGATGCTATTAAAACTCACAAGGCCCTCAGTCATTATTATAATCCTTATAGGTGTCATTTTACTTGAGATCTTGAGATTTCCCCACACAGAAGCAGACGTAGCTTCTACAGCAACAGGAGCAAGTGGATATTGTCCATCTAACTCAGAGCTGCTTTGATGGCTGCAGGAGAAACCATGCAGCTTGGTAGAGCCTGGACCCAGGAAGCTATATCATTGTGGACCACTTGACAGTCACTAAGGAAACAATATACAAAAAGAAGCCCAACTACCCCTGTGGAGATGGTTCCGTGGGTAAAAGACTCGCCACACGAATCTGAGGACCTGAGTCTACTTTGTCCCACATATGAAGGCTGGGCATAGCAGTGCACACGGCTAGTCACAGTGCTGTGAATCAGAGACCTAAGGCCCCCTGGAGCCAGGATACTGAATGCTGAATGGCCAGCTACAGGTGCAGTGAGAGACCACACTTTAAACAAGGTAGAGAGAAACCAAGAATGATATCAACAGATATACCCCGGGCTCTTCTCACACATGCATTTGTACTTGCATCCAAGTGGCTATCATCCACACAAATATATATGCATATGTGCATGTGCACTCTCTCTCTCTCTCTCTCTCTCTCTCTTCTTTCTCTCTCTCTCTTCTCTCTCTCTCACACACACACATCAACAGATTTTCTATCACATTATCACATGTCATCACAAAGGCAGCCACAAGGGTGCTTAGAATCACACTCAATCACACTCAGTTTCTCCAAGGGAAACACTCTCGTGAGCAAGGTGGGATGAAAGAACAGATCTATGAAAATCTGGAAGTGGCTAGCACTGTCCCTGAATGGCTGCCCTTTCCAAAACAAAACAATGAAATGAGTTTAGTTAAAGAGATTTCAATTTCTGAAAGGCAAATCTGATTCTGAAAGAGGTTTTCAGATTCCACACATGTGTACTGTCATGCTTCTGTGCCGCTCCAAGGTGAGTAGATGAACCGTTCCATGGATCACTCATCTCATGTGGAGCTGCAATGAGATTTGGGAGCAAACTGCATGCGCTTGAAATTTTAATGGTCACCATTGACCAAAGCAACTCCAGTGTTCTGTTTTTTTGCAAATGATGGCTTGTAAAAAATAATCTCGCCTCAAAGAAACTCCAATCGGCTCCTTGATATGCCCCTGCCAAATATCTGTTGCCTAAGCTAATCAATATAAATAGTCTCTGCAATTAGAAAACACAGCTCTGGGGCTTGTAACACCCACATTCTCCTAGGGAGGGCATCAGGCCAGGTCTGTGGGCTTTGACAGAGCGCACATCTTCTCTGGCATGTCAGCTTCCTGAGCAGGGACTGGCAGAGAGAGGCAGGTCTGAAGGCCTTGTACCATGGACTCTCCTGCCACAAGGAACATCTCCTGTGATGATTCGGTTGTTCAGCTCTCAAATATGGGAGAGGCACAAGGAATCTAAGCTGGCACACAGTGGGATGTTTTCCATTGACTCAGGGATTCCTGGCTCAGTGAGTGTCAGGTGTTGGATTATATACAAGGCTTATGAATGTTATAGCTCCTTGGATGCCTTCAAGTAAGAAATGTTTTGTGGGTTTTCTTGAATATAATGTGGATATATGATTACCAAAGAGAAGCTTCATGCACATTTCATTTATTAATCACAAAGACTATATTGAGGGCACAGGATCCAGTGCCATCAGGTTGATAGCCGCCTGTCTTCCTCACAGTCATGGGGACAAGTAGGGCTTCCCTCACCAGTGTTTGACTCTTATGGACCATGCTGTAGACAGCAATCTTCTGCCTGGATCAAGGGACTGTTTTTCAAATACCTGTTTGTATTACAGTTCTCCAGGAATTTTGGGGTTAGAGAACCCACACTATTATAAAGGTTTTGAGAAATGTGATGAATTAGTCAAAATGAAGGCACACATGTAATGTCACCAGAGGGCGTGTGTTTGTGTGTGTGTGCGTGTGTGTGTGTGCGTGTGTGTGGGTGGGTGTCAGTTCATCTGTTCAAGGGTCCTGAAAGGCAAGATATTGTTTCTAACCATTGTGCTCCCTAATCTCGATCATGTGGTAACAGTGACCACCCAGATGCTCTGTGGCCTCCAGTTGTAGGAGGTGCATTTATGCTGATGTTGCACCATCAACCTTCTTCCTTTTGTTCCTAGAAGGCAGGTAGACACTTGTGGAGAAACTAGCATGTTACCTTTCGAGAGTTGGCAAGTCATGTGTGAGTAGGAAGACCACATCCAAGTAACTGAAGGTGGAATTTTATTGTTGGATACTCTGATATCTCTCCTTAAGTTGTCTGAAGTCACCTTTCATAGACTTACTTCCCCCCAAGTGGACAAGTTCTGTCACTCCTGAAAGGGAAAGAGTAATACAGAGAAATAACATCTATAGGTCATCCTCCAACTTTTTACGTCACTGCCCTGCAGTCTGGAACCTTCTCACGTACATCTGACAGGTGTCTCCTGCTATGGCTTCAGCTCCATACATGTTCAGTGACCACTGATCCACAGAAAGGACTTCACTGTAAAAAGAGACTGCTTGTTTGTTTCCCGGCCACACAGACCCAAATAATCACACAGAAACTGTAGTAATTCCAACACTGTTTGGCCACTGGTTCAGGTGGATTCCTATCTAGCTTGTACATCTTAAATTAACCCATTTCTATTAATCTATTTATTACTACAAGGCTGTGGCTTATCTGTAAGGTCCAGCATCTTTCTCCTTTGGCAGCTACATGATGTTTCCCTGACTCTGCCTTTTTTCCTCCTCTATCTCTATTTGAATTTTCCACCTTGCTATATTCTGCCCTGCCATAGGCCAAAGCAGATTCTTTATTAACCAATAGTAATAAAACATATTCACAGCATACAGAGGGGAATCTAACATCATCAGTCAGTAAAATATGAGACTCTTAATCTCAGGGTCATGGGTTTGCGTCCCACATTGGATGCCAAAATGAAGAATGATTAATATAAACTCAGAGAAAATTGGGGTTCAACCTAAAGGTCAGAAAAGCAAAACAGTCAGCCACTGGCCCTTACCTCTACTGCAGTCCAGAATGGTGATCGTGCCTCCAAGAATCTCAGAATGAGGCTGATCCTGAGAGTTGTCTCCTCCCATTTTATTATAATCCTCTCTAGGGCTGGGATTAAAGGCATGCATTGACTGGTTTCCATGGCAACTAGTGTGGCTACTGGGATTAAAGGTGTGTGTTACCACTACCTGGTCTGTAAGGCTTACCAGTGGGGACTGTTTTACTCTCTGATCCTCAGGCAAGCTTTATTTATTAAAATACAAATGAAATATTGTTACACTTCATTGTATCAGGAGTCACACTGAGAAGAGGTATTTCTTGCCTTTCAAACCCAGATTCTGTCATCTTCATTAATTTTTCTGAGAAAGCTAAGTCTATCTAAAGGAGAAATTTTAGCCTATTACATCTGCCCATGAATATGCTGTGTATGTGCAGATGTATGTCTGCCCATGTGTGCATACATGCCTCTATGTGTGTGCAGGTGCATACATGTGTTTGTGTATGAATACATCAGAGAACATTCAACACTGATAATAGTCATAAGAAGAAAGAGACAGTGAGGTCCATGTGCTCTCATAAAGGGGCTTACTTTTCCTGCCCATCTCCTTTTCCTTCATATGCTTTGTTGGGTGTGTTCAAGTCCAAAGTTGGTACTTCTGGAGTGTAGATCCCCTCTCTCTGGGGGACACTCTATCCTCTGAAATGCACCCATTTTTACCACTTCCCAGAGTGAGTTTTTCACACCTACCATTTCTGGTTGTGCCTGTCAGCCTGTTCACAGTTCCATGCAATGCCAGGATAGCCATCTCCACCATGAGCTGCTGATTCTCCTCTATCCTCTCTGTCCCCACAGGCTTCATTCCTTTATTGTACCTTTTATCAGTGGTTAAACAGCCAGTAGAGAGATAAAGGATCTCCTTCAATCCACATGTCTAGATTTTATATTCAATGAATAGCCATTTTTAAAGGAGTGGGTCTTGCTGTTAGGGACAGCCTGAAAATTTAGATATGGTTTTGACTTCCATGTGGTATGAGGAATGACGTCTCTCTCTTGTTTTTATCCAAGAGTAATTCTTTTGATCCCTTGAATCGCAGATTTCGAGTTTGTGTGTCAGGGCTGGTGCTGAGGATGAGACTCGGGACATGCCTGCGGGGCAAGAGCACTAACACAAAGCTGGGCCCGGAGCCCCTGTCTGAGGATCTTCCAAAAGCTCTAGTAGGATTGTCTGGGAAAGGCGGAAGACAATAGACATCCAGTGTGGGAAACCGTGTGTTGTTATGAGTGCTTCCCAGGGCTCCAGTGCTGAGAGAGCTGCTGAGAGGAAAGAGAACAGACTCAGGATAGGCATGTTGAGAGAGAGGACATGTCCACTCAGAGTCGGTCACAGGAAGTAGTGTCACACAGCATACTTTCTAACACATCTGAAAATGTCTATATACTGTGCTGAGTGTTGCTGGCCTTCTCCTGAGCATGTGGTGTTCACCAGGTGATCTACAGGTGACACCCACAGTACTCACAGAACACTGGGTCTCTTCAGTCCTCCGTCTCTGAGGGTGCAAGGAACATCAGTCAAAGCCTAAGGCAAAGTAATATGAACTTCAACTTTTCTTCCCTTCTCTTCCACTCCCCATCCTCTCCCTTCTCTTTCCCTTCTTGCTCTTTCTTCCATTTTCTTTTTAAGAGCAGAGGGGAGGGAAGGATCCCCCTTGAAAGGGCCTAAGCTTTCTCAGCCTCAACTCAGTACCTTCTGTTCCCATAGGATTATGGGTATACAACTAGCCAGGTCAAAAATTCCTACAAATAAATTTCTTATCTCTAGCAAGGGTTTTTTATGTTTCAACTTTTTGGATTTTTATCCTGCCCTTCTGAGGAAATTAAAATGGATGAAAGAATATGTCTTTGTAATTTTTGAACTGCTAATCTATAAAAGAAATGCCTTCAAGTTATTGTGTGGTGAAACAGGGAAGGAAAAGATATTGCCGTGAATTGTCCATGTCCTGTCTGTTCTGCTATTAAGAGTCTACAGTGCAATTGCCTATTTTCAGATGACAAGAGAAGCTTCGCTGGCCAGTGCCATTCTGTTCCTTGTAAAGAATCTTTCAGTGAACCGTCATGGAAACTACGTCACTTGATGGTATAGGAACTGATGGTTTATGTCTTTCAATCTTTTGGAAGCAAAGAAATAAAACTTATTTTGCTTGCTACCTGTCTGTCTATCTGTCTATCCTCTATTTATCCATCTTCTAACTCTCTATTCTTGTATATGTGTCTTCATATTCTCATTTCAATGGCTTTAGACAGGTCGACACACAACAAAGATGTAACTGAGATTCATACCATGGCATCAAGACTGTGGTAAAGTGTGGGGCCTCCAAGTTCAATCATGGAACTTCCTTTTGCCTTGGAAATCATCTCTGCCTTTAAGCTCTCTGTCCCCATGGGAAGATTGCACGAGATTGTATTTGCACATTTTTAATGTACATGCCACACAGGAATTTGTTGCATGAACTTTGCTTTTGGCCTCCTTACCTCCCGTTCTTCCTTGTCTTCTCTTCAGTCTTCTTACTGTGTTGCTCTTTCCTCCTGCAGTCAAGTGAAGATTTAACATCCTGATAGTAGGATGTTCTATTTAACTCTGGCCCCCAGTGTTACTTGTCAAGAAATGCTGCATATATTGTACATTTCAGATTTCCCCATTTTTAGACTGAGCTCCAGCCACACAGAGAAGATAGACTTGAAATGTGGTCATCAAGGAGCAGGTGCCGGTACTGTCTGCTGAACCATTGCAGAAGAAAACAAACCCAAGTTTGTTACCAAGTGAGTTTTGCACAGAAGAACAGTGAGTATAAGATGAGGATAAGTTTTATAATGCTTTTTTTTAAGTTTGCTAACTAGATAATTGCCTTTTTATGCATGGTAAATGTAATAAAATATAAGTGTCATTATTTATCTTACTAAAATTAATGAATGAAAGCTTCTATGAATAGACATGCACTGAGCACATTTATTATCAATTCTAAAAACACCTTACATCCATGCTTTTATCCATAACTCAGTGGTAATAACCTGTGGAAGTCTGGTGATAGATTCAATTTGCACTCTCCAGAACCTACAGTGAGGGCTGCTGGGTAAGACCCACCACAGCAGAGCTAGAACTGAGAAGGACAGTATGCCATTGAGCCCAGCAGAACTAATGTGTAGTTAGGGGAACATTGTTGATGGTGGTGGTTGGTTTTTGAGGTAGGGTTTTAGTCTCTAGCCCAGGCTACCTCTACACTCCTGGCAATCCTAAGCATCCCAAGCATTGGGATCACAGGCATGAGCCACCATGTCCAACTCAGGTGAGTGGGTTCCGGAGTTACGAATGAGCTGAACTTTTGATAGTCCCTTGGAGAAAAGAGCAGTGGATCCCTTTTCCTGTTTTGCAACAGCTTCAAAGTACAGGAATTAGTTCACAGGCGCCAGTTCCCTGTGGACATTGGGCATCTATTGCTTCTTCACTGATTTCAATAAGTATTTTGGAAATGGCTTCTCCAAGGATTCCCTGGGCCTAGCTGGGGTCTGAGTGTGGTGGATGAGAGAGAAATCCCATCATGTGAGAGAGGAACAGAGCACCTATGTGAACATCTGTGGACCATGCCCTACGGAAACCCAAATGCAGTGATGGTTGTATTTGTGTCATGAAGCATGGGGTTCTGGGTGTTGTCTTGACATTTTTGAGTCTCATGGCTCCCAGTGCCCTAAGTTCCCTTGCTCCCAAAGGATGCACCCTCACCCAGCAGGTGGCCCATCATCACCTACAGCTTCTCACTTCCGTGCTAGTATGCACAATCTTCCACCAGTCTCCCTCATCCTGTTGGAGGAACCAGGCCAGGCGACAGGATGTTGTTCTTCTGGTCTTTCCTCCCATGGTCTGCTGTCTGCTGCCATGTCAGCAATATCCCTGTGGGTCTCACAGTGAAGAGCTGTCATCCTGACCTGAGTAAGTGACTCACCAAAGCTACCATATTCAACTGCCCAGGTCCTTGTGTGCTGGCCAGCATCATTAGTGTTTCAGGCAGGATCCTTCCAACTATTGGGTGAGTGAGAGGAAATTCAAATCCACCCAGTGTGGGGTTCTAGAAGAATCTCTCGCTTTAGGACTCATTTCTTTCCCATGCCCACGATGCTCTCTGACTTATTTCTTTGGTCACCACTGTATTTCAGCAAAAAGTCAAGAAAAGTTTATTGTTAGTAATTATAGCTTTGTCTCTTTGGGACAAACTTACAGCCTGTGAACTAATTCTGATGCTTCAAAGTTGTTGTACCCAAACAGAGAAGTCTACTGATATGTAAGGTTCCAGAACATTCTTACTCATGAATCATGAGTCATTCACCAAGATAGACCCTCACTGAGGCAGTTTCTGAGCAAGAACGAACAAAAAGCAGAGAAGTTCATTGTGAGCCTCCCTTCCTCACCAAGATGGATTTCACTTGCTCACAGGCACAGTGTGCCAGCTGGATGCAGAATGGGCCCCATTAAACAGATGTTGCCTGGCTACCAAAACCATCACCAGAGAATGTGAGAGCCATGTGAGCGGTGAGCGAGAAGTTTAATTCGCCTGCAAAGGCGTTTACACCCCATTCCATCTAATGTGCTTAGAATATAACAAGACCACTCTGTCATCAAGAGCGCTTTGTCTGTCCTAGGAAGGAGGAATCGATGCTTTTTTATCTCGTGCAGAGCCGTTTCTCCTGTTGGCTCTCTGGAATAGTCGCTACAGAAGCTGTGGATCAATGTATAGGAGTACCTGCTCAGTTCCCGAGCTACACCCCACATCTGTGCATTCCCAAATGAAGTTAATCACACCAAGTTCCCCCAGTCTTTTATCCACAAGAGATTTTTTTCAAAGGTTGAGTAATAGTAACAGCCAGACTTTAAAGATCATGTTCCATCCAGGCCTGTGATCCTAGAACTCAAGGAAACAGAAGGAAGATTACAAGTTCAAGACTAGCCTAGGAAATTTAGGGAGATTGTCTCAAAAAAAAAAAAAAAGGAAATAAAGAAGAGCTTTGTTTGCTTAGTGCTGGAACCCTTGCCTTGTATGCATGAGGCTGTGGACTCAGACTCCATTACCACACACACACACACACACACACACACACACACCACACATCATGTACCCCTGTTTTTTCCTCATAAATCCTGTCAGGATAGACAAATACATGGCTTGGTTTTGTATATCAATTATGTTTTTAAACTTGCTGAATTCTTTGTTGCTTTGTCTTTCAATAGCATCTTTAGACTTTGGCATACATAGAATCAGATCTGCCTCAAATGTGACTGAAGTAGATTCAAGAAATATCTGATTGGTTAAATGTTAGGAGGAGGAAGTTCTGCAAGGTGTTAAGCAGACAGGTTTTCTTAGCAAAACAGGGGTTCTACGCGGCAGGGCAAGGATCTGAGTGCAATTCTCCGCCAAGTGTGGCCTGGCCTGTGACAGGGCAGCTGGGACAGAGGGTAGGGTTCTCTACAGAGGCATCTACAGAGGACCCCGCAGGACCAGGCTACACTTTGGGAATGCAGTACTATTCACATGTACACAGACTGAACCTGGGGTCATGACCCCACAGTAAGGTGGCACCTTGGGGATAACAAAAGTGAGGTCTATCACCCGGTCACATAAGACATCCAGGAAACAAACACTTGGGAATCACAGAAAATAGATGTTTCCAAACTGGAAGCAAGCAAATCTGTCCATTCTAAGAAACAATCACGTCCAGCCCATAATACCGTCTCTTTCCTGAACGATCCTAAAGCATCTTGACAAAGCCAGGAGGTTTTTATGTAGACTGAACAAACACACCTTTGAGACCAAAGCTGATAAATCCTGATGCTGAAATGTAAGCGGGAGTAAGTGGTCAGAATCAATAGATCTCTAAAGAAAATTGTAGGGGACACAAAAGAGTGTGCTGTGTGTGTGTGTGTACTCCCAGAGATCCAGATTTATACATATCACACACACACACACCATCAACATACTCTGAGAACCAAAGCTGAAGAACAACTTAGAATTTTCAGACAGACTATAGAATGCTTTGTCTATTAAAGAGGCAAAGAAGTCACTCTCGAAAGCTGTGGAGCTGTGGTTTTAATATTTTTGTTTTTTAATGCTTTTCCACATTTGATTCCCGTGTTTTGCACGTCCTACTGAATGTGTGCACTCTGCTCATGACGCAACACAGGGTGTGTCTCGTGATGCGGCAGAAACTCCATGGTTTAGGAAACTCCGGAGAGCGCCAGCGGTCTGTTTGGAGGAGGATTTGCCCAGCTGCTTCTGCTACAGTTAATCTCTTCTTTGATGTTCCCTTCACTCTCCTCATCTGGGCCTTCAGGCTCCAGATGTCTCTGCTTTGTTCACTGTTTTGTGGAAGCATCAACGACAGCAGTCTAGCCCAATGGCTCGTTTATATGCCACCCTCTCTTCCTTAGGTCCTCACATCTAAACAAGGTCTGAGGACTGCACGCTGTAACCTACTGGGGTTGGGGACTCTCACATGTGGTATTGTGGAACACTGTAAAGCCCTGAAGAGGCCAGGTGAGTCAAGTTTCCATTTCTGTCACAAACGTCTGACAGGAGCTCTGTAAAAGCAGATGGGCTTGTTTTTAATGATGGGTTCAGAACTGTCAGCCTAGAATCAATTGGCTCCATTGGTGCTGGGTCTATGCCCAGTGAGACTGTGCCTAGCAGGGAGTAGACACTGGAGTAAAGAGGTTTATCTCATGATGGATAGGAGACAGAGGAGCCAAGAGAGGAAGGAGCAAGGGAGAAGGCAAAAGCCCCTATGACATACCTCCCTTAGTTAGGATACATCTCCTACAGTTTCCATTCAATTTTATATCCATATATAGATTATGGATCCATATATGGATCCAATCTTCACATAGGTTCCAGTTCCAGCACTGCACTATGCTAGGGACAAGCCTTCCCACACATGGACCTTGGGGGAGCATTTCTGATCGAACCACCACAGCAGTATAGGTAAACTGTGGAGGTTTTCAAATTAGCCAAGTTAACTGAAATTAACTTCTCTTAAATGGTATTTTAATAATTAAGCGCATCACATAGTTTATCTCCTTTAGTTTATTTCAGTCAAGTCTTGCTGTGGTCACCTACTGTGGGCTGTGCAGTAGCGGACAGTGGTCAGAGACTCGTGGCTGGTGCTCTGTGGTGACAGGTTGTGGGTGGCAAAAGAACATCCCCCAAAGCAAGCCACCCAGAAGAAGTGCTCATGGCATATTGAAGGCACTAGGCGTCTCAGAACTCATGAGAGACAACTGGGGAGACTTGCTGTGGACACTCTGTAACTTGGTCACTAAAACTCACACTGGGACATTTGCAGACTCTGCTTCCCAGACACCAAGGAATAAGTGACTTGCACACTAGGTAGAGTTGTAGCTGCAGACTCCCCATGATGGGGAAAGCAGGTCCATGTGCTGGGGAGACTGAACACCTCCCCGATCTGCAAACCTATGAGCACATTCTTTTATTTTGACTCACATCTCAAACACTCTTGTTTCACCTTTTACAACCACATCACACTTCAATAATTTTTTATCATAACCTTATAACATTTGGTTTGGTGACTTTAGCAAAGATGATGACTCACTGGTAAAGGACAGCACTGTTCCTCTTGGATGCACTTTATTTATGAAACTGTTCTCTTCCCACCATTGCCTTCTAGTCTTCATCTAGAAAGAAGACAAACACAGGCTAGAAAATCTGAGTTTTCATTATTATTCCTTCACCTGTTCAAAATGGTAGAGGACAGTGATATTCAGTTCTAGGCATCTAGGCATTCCTCTGCTACTTTTTAGTGTCTTATAGCTCAGGCATTTGAGCTCATAAAATATTTTTTGAGCTTTCTCCCTCTTCTGCTACTTTCCCTGAGGAGGAGCAAACATCTTATCATCCCAGGTAGGCAACTTGGCAGACAGAAATGATTCCACCCAAATCAAGGTTACTTGACCAATAATTTGACTTATTTACAGAAACGTGGGTTACTCAAAGACAAGTGCAACATGGAAGGCCACTTCCAGCTGGGGTAATGACTCCTAAAAACTGCATCTCAGGAATTCCCTGACTGATGTACAGGAGGCAGCTTGACTGGAGGACTTGACTCTCACCAGCAAACTTTTACTGATTTTATAACTGGGGAGGAATCTTGTCAACTTGCAATGCTCTGAGCTTCCTGAGTCTTGTAAAGTATACCTCAGTCACACTCAACCCATTGGAAAGTAGAATGCTGTTTACCCTTGGTTCATTGGCAGCTCTCTTTATTGGGGTCACCAAAAATTTACAGAATGCATCCTTATGTCCAGTTTCGTTTCACTGATGCATCACTCGCCGGGAGTTGAAATTCCTTAAGCACTACCCTAACGTTTCCTAAGCCTTCGGAATGCTCAGTTGTGGTCCATCTCCAGTGCCACCTCTCTGCTCGTCATTAAGACACTGCCACATCATACTGTGAAGGGGGATTCTCACATTTCCATGAAAACTCTGTTGCATGCTCAACTTTGGATGGCCAAAAGTAAAATCAATTCTCCATCAACTCACAATGGCAACCTGTGGGTGAAGGGTTAAAAAGAAAAGTCAGAGGTTTCCTTGACTCAGAGCTTCCTGAGCTTTAGAGGTAACTTCAGGAAGGAATTCACCCAGTGGGTGATTAAGGTGGATAGCTGCTGGTTCAGCAGGACTGGTTAGATAACAGACAGGAGGGATTCAATGCAGGGATGATTACCTTTCATACAATGCTGGGTAACTTTTAAGTGTGTGTGTGTGTGTGTGTGTGTGTGCACGTATGCCTGTTCACACATGGCATGTGTCTGTGTGTGTGTTTGTGAGTGTGCACATGATGTGTTTGTGTGCATATGCGTGTGTTTCTGTGTATATGTACGTGTGTGTACGCACGTGGTATGTGTCTATATGTGTGTGCCACATTACTGTGTGGAGGACAGAGAACAACTCTTGGGAATTGTTTCCCTCCTCCCACCTTGTTTTTGGGGCAGGGTCTCTCTTGTCCCTGCCACACTGCATGCTCTAAGCTAGCATCTGAGAGAGATTCTCCTGTCTCCAGCTCCTTTTTATTATAGGGTTGCTGGGATTGCAGCTGTAAAATATCCTACTGAGTCAGTTGTTTTCCATGAATCCTGGAGATTGAATTGGTCAGGTTTGCTTGGCAAGCCATTTTACCCCTGAGTCATCTGACTGGCCCCTGTTGAGGAAGATTTTTAAGTGATGACATGTCTCTGTCTGATGACATCTGACGCCTGACTTCCATATTGGGGAGGCAGCCACAGCTGGAAGCGACCACAGCTACAGTGTGGCAAACAATCCGCCCTGTGGTGTGCATCTGCCTTCCATTCATTCTCTTCTAAGGACATAGCAAAACAACAACAACAAAACAAACAAACAAACAAACACACACACGTGCACCTATGAACTATGGACTAAAGGGTCCTGAAGGGCCATATATGTAGACAGCTCCTCTGGAGGCCAACAGTCATCATGCACCAAAGGCACAAAGACAATGGTGAGTTAAGATCCTAAATGCTGAGTTGTTGTAGGCATGAAAGCTGAGCCTCCTGGAGGCTCTTGATGCAATTGTGACCTTCCAGAGGACTGAAGATATAACCTGCCCCTTGCCTCCTGGGAATCGTTGTTTTCTACCTCCCGCCACAGTGATTTCAGTCAAGTAAACAATGAAGTCATCGCTGTCAGGCGGGTTCATTCACCCAGCATTACCTTTGCTTTGTGAGGAATGAAACATGATGCTGTGTGTGGACCAGAGATGAGACAACGTGATGTGTCTGCTCCGTGGCGGTGTGTAATAAGCCACTGTTGGGAGACATGCCTCAAGGAGGGAGGTTGCACTCAAGGCAAAGGTGGACACTAACATTAGGGACAGACAATATGGGGCAGCTGCAGATGGCATCTCCAACTTGGACTAGATAAAGACAGTTAATTATGCTCATGGATATTTATTACCCCAAAGTGTCTAAATAAAATGTAGCTCTTAAACTATTACCCAAGTAAGCCCAATGATTTTTAACTGGCTCTTTTTACTTCGTATTGATAATCTGTAAAGAACAAACATACATAAGCACAATTTCTCAAAACACAACCAATACCAACAGGCATAATTTCCAAATGCAGAGAACATCCTGAAATCAAATGATGAACTTGGGTTCTCAGCCGACATGACCTTCACCAGAAGGTGGTTTTTGGTGGCTTTGAGTGAGTGCTCACCCTCACAAGACAAAATTTTGTGTTTTTTTTTCCTTTTTACAAAAATTAAATGGTTTGTCAGTTAGAGAAGTCAGCATTAAAATCCTTTTATGCACTTCCATAAAAAATTAACCTTAACAAATAAACCAAGCTGAGAGGCACTTATTGTTGCTTATCTCTTTGATTACTGTATATTAATTAAGATGTGAATTACTACTTGAAATAAAAGGGTGCCTGGGATCTCTAAAGAATTAAAAATGAATGCTTCCATGGGGCGACAATAAGGAGGGTGACTCGGGGAGCAATTGAAAAATGAATGTTTACTTTTAATGTTTTACTTTGCTATTTTCCTTAAAAGAAAATCCATATAAATTTATATTGTTTGCACTCTGCTTTCTCTGACAGTTGGAGAGCGGCTGCTCCTCGGCATCGGGGTTTGAACGGCTGTGTGGCAAGGCTCAATAATCCGTCTCAGCCCAGGTTAAGTGATGGAATTCATTTAAATGCCCCAGAAGTAATCATCCACAAAGAGTACATTATTTCTCTTTTATGAATTTTCAAACCTAATACTGATGGGTGGCATGCAATTAAGCCTGATCAATATGTAATTTAGGTGGGCTGACATGTTTTCAAATTCTCAGAATATAGATTCTTTCAATATTGCAAGACCTTAGTGAAATACTTAGCTCTTAGAAGAGAGCTAAGACAGGTTAGTACAGTACAGAAGACAAACAAGGTTAGCCAGAAGATATATGATGGAGCAATTATACTCCAAGACTTTAATTTTTGAGCAGAAACCATAATTGGGAAATTGAGCGAGTGCTTCTTCCTCTCTCTCTCTCTCTCTCTCTCTCTCTCTCTCTCTCTCTCTCTCGTGTGTGTGTGTGTGTATGTGTGTGTGTGCATGTGTGTGGTATATGTGTGGTGTCCCTGTTTGGTATGTGTGTTTCTTATAGTCTCTGTTCTAACCAGGAACCAAGAGAAGAAAGATTTGCAGGGTTTTGTGAATGAATGACCAGCTTGGAAATTTCCATGTGCAAAAATATTCATAGATGGGTTATAGCTACTAACCAAAGGGCTGCTGAAACTGGAGAGATCATAACACATTCATTCACAAAGATTTATTGCCCAGAATCAAAGGGAGTCCAAAATAAAAAAATAAATAAATAAAGGAATGCAGCTTCCCAGCCCTGTGGAGGGTGGGATTACCATAATGACCCTTTGTGTTAAGCTAATAAACAAGGGAGAGTACATCAGCTCTCGACCTTAGGGGTGAAGGGTGACGCTCCCTGGTATTACTAATTAGCCCGCTGTCACCCACACGATAAGAATTACACTTGAGCTCCTATGATTTGACAGGATTCAATTTTAAATTTCATGCCTGAGGTCCTAAAGTGCTCTCTCACCCTTTACATTTGCATATTATCCCCGACCAAGCGGATAGTGTAGGGCTTTATGTAGGGAGACCCTGGCTGGAATTAGAATGCTTGCCACCAATCCGCCAGCTGAGCTCTGCTCCGCCGTGTGGATGTGGACATTTACACAGCCTTTGCCTTCTAACCTAGTCTCGCTAAACGTGCTGCTGTGGGAAGCTGTGAGCTTTGACCTCTGACAGCATGCTCTCTGGTGACATGTTTATTCAACGCTTCCTTGTGTCATAACTTGTTGAAAGTGAAGGTCCTGCGCCTGCTCCAAGCAGAATACAGCAGTAAAGCCTGTTTGTACTGGAGGCCGGCCTTCTGAGGCCCTAACGGTCATGCAGGTAATTGTCAAAGACTGTGGGAACACCACTTTAAGGGAAGGCAAGGTGCTGACCAAACACCTTGGGTGAACTTAACATTTTAAGATGGAATATTCTGATGTGCCCTATAGACTCGTACATCGCACATCAACTTATGTGCCCTCTGGCCTTTCCAATTCTTCCTTTGCTATTCAATGAAGTGTGAGTGTGGGTGTATTTAAATAGTTGGCCTCTTTAGAAATCCTCAGTCCTTCCCAGAAACACCTCCTACTTGCAGTCTGACTTGTTTAAAGAGGGGATCACTTTTTTCCTTCATATAATTGAACTCTTCAGAAAGAAATATGAGAGAATGTAGCCAGAATTTCACGGACGGTGATGTAAAGAAAGGGGTCCTGTGTAATTCGTCCTCTCTACCTACAGTATGTCTTTTTCCTTTAAACTCAAGCCTGTGATCTCGGATGTGTCATTTAGAAGGGCCCGGAGTGATGCTAAGGGAGGGCCTCTCTCTGCGCTGTTTCCTGGTCACTGGAACAGAAATGACAAAGGAGTCTGTCCATTACCGCTTCAATACAGTGCTCAATAGCAGAAGGAAATTGATGGCGTGGCTGTGCCATCGCACTGGGGGAACTTATGATGCGGACAATAGCACTTTCAATAAAAGGGCTCTTGATTTTCTATGTGTCAAACTGTTTTAATATTAGGGCATTTCTAGGTCAATGAAGGGTTAATGTAGCATCATAAATCATATCTCAACAAGAGCTCTAAGCTCAGTGTGTGTAAAGAGTGGGCTGTTAAGGTCAAAGAAACATCACAGAAAGAAAACACTGAATATAAGGAGTAAAGCAACGTGAAATTCACATTTCTCTTGCCGTCTCCAGCCAGACATCCACACAGCATACTAAGGAGAGTGAATAATAGGGGAATTAGAAATTAATGATTCTCTGCTATGTAAATGGCAATTAAAGGGCATGAATGCTGCAGGCTGGGTCCGGAAACCCAGCTCCATTTGTCTGGGTGGAGACCGAAAGCCAAGGCAAAGGTTCTCCCCTAGAGGGGCTCACCTTCTATCCACAGAGAGCATTGCCTGGTCACTCTTTTGCTGCTGAAGTCCAGCAACGACAGTTTAGGCTTAATTGTTCCTTATGTATAGCTACATAAGACCATTCCAAGGAGCCAGGTCAAGCACCACACCCTGGATGAAAGAATACAGCACCTGGGGATGCCCATTCGTCACAGCTGTGCATATTCCTGCTCCCCTCCACAAAGGCACACTTCATCTTACCTGTAAGCTTTCTTTACCTGAAAAGCTCTGGGGAAAAACAAACAACAAAACTATCTTCTTTTTCAGACTTTGTCATCTGTTAAGGTTTTAAGTAATGAAAAATAAGAAAGAAAGAAAGAAAGAAAGAGAGAGAGAGAGAGAGAGAGAGAGAGA
>LOEQ01000699.1:70907-85006 GCA_001685075.1 Bramus lutescens | reverse complement strand
AAAGAAAGAAAGAAAGAAAGAAAGAAAGAAAGAAAGAAAGAAAGAAAATCATGTAAAGCCAAACCAACCAACTAACACAGCCATGTAGCTTCAGATCACCTAAAGCTAGTAGGTACCTTAATGCTAACTAACCACTGTCTCTGGAGAACTGTAAAATCAGTTCCCCAGTTCTTGATGAATGGAAATTTAATAATATTTGGTCTAAAACCCTTTCAAAGGATTCTCTAAACTCTAAACACACTTTCTCTGTAGCTTCTCTGCTGTACAATAATTTTTACCCCCTCAGATACTCTGCTGAGTGTCCTGAGGAACAGTCTTCCTGGGCAGAGAGCTCAGAGGACACAAATATGAACAGTTTTAGTGAAAGGAAGAAAGAAAACGACAATTACATGACTGAATAAAAACGAGGTGGTCCCTCAGAAAGAACAATATTCTAAAAGTTGGAAGAGAGCATTTTATGAATTCCTTCCTTGCACTGTCATGAGCCACTGGTTGGGGCTATCATGTGCTCTACAGCGGAGACTTGAGGGCTGAGAGCAGCTCAGGATAGCCCCTCGCAGTAAAGATCGGGATTCTGTGCAATCTAATTCTACAGTTGGCATCTTTTACCATGGAGACTTTTCCTGAGGAGACATGAACAAACGTCTGCTTGTCCATGGAGAGCACTGACAACAGACGGAAGTCTGGATAGTGGACCAATGAGTCCACTGGGGTTGTTTTCGGAGAATGGGCGAAGGATCACTTACAGGCACATGGGTGACTCAATGCAGGCAAGTCAAAAAGCTCACTCTGGCCTGGGTGACAGCTCAGGAAAACTGCATCCCTGGAGCCACCTGCTGAACTTGCAACAGCTTGACACATCAAGAACTTAAAGGACAGGAGACTCCCCTCTCCTGGGCAGTTTCTACTGGTTACAAAGCCTTGTGAATCACAGGCTTCAAAATGCTAACACTAAGCTTGCTTTACTCGAGCATTATAAACCTCCCTCCCACTCCAGGCTTATGCCTCAGTTTAAAGGAAAATCTACCCCCAGGAGCACATTACAAGACTCTCCTACCCTCTAGCTCCTCCCTGTCATCTTTCCCCCAATGTTCTTGTAGAAATAAAGACAGAGTTCTGTTGCCTTTTCGGAGCTTGACCTTTGCCCTCTTGGCCCCTTCTCTGTGTCACTTGTGGAATAAGGGTATGTCTGCCCTTTCCGGAGGAGTGCAGACATCTGTTCATACAGTGGTCTGTAGGAAGGCCACCCAGCATTTCCTCCCCTCACCCCGGATTCTCCCTTATTGCATAGTCAACCAACTGGTAGATGTTGCTGGTGCTGCAAGTCTACTTCATTTCCAAGAGGGAAAGATGGCCAATGGGCCTAGGAAAGGCGGTTAGGGACAAAGACTGCTGTAGATCTTCGGAAGATGCCACACAAACCACTCCCCATCACCCGGCCACAGAGCGTCTAGACTCTTCTCGGTCTTGGACCTTTCGCTTTCATTTGGAATTTTATCTAAAGATAGGGTTCCCCAACCCATTTCTATTTTACCCTTCTCAGTTTTTATAACACACTCATCATGACCTTCTGGAAGATGAAGGAAGCTCCGTCATGTCCCCTACCTGTGTGGACAGTGACCTGAAGGAGGATGAGGATCCTAGAAAGCCACTGGAGCACTTCCCACCAGACTCTCCTATCTGGGGCTGACCTTGTTTGTAGCTTCACTAAATGCTGCCTGAGAAAGTTATGGAGATCACAGTGGGATTTGCGAATTTGAGCTTGCTTTGCCGCCTGGTAACTGATTTAAGTATTCAGGAAGGGGTAATTGAAAGGAATAGGAAAGTATCCAAACAGTTACTGGATGGGCTAGAGACCATGCCTAGGAGTGCACCTGGGTCCAAAGACTCAAGGATCACATAGGAATAGAAGCAGTATAGAAATTATGACTGAAGTGCCTACATACAAAACTTAAGGTGTGTACTGTCACAATGATGCCCCAATGTATGTTAGATTATTCACTCCAAGTTTTCAATTAACCATTTTTATTATTTAGGATACAAAGCTACATAGATGGATACATATATATATATATATATACACACATATATGTATATATATATATACTTTCATGAATGTGCACATCTAATATCTAGAATATGTGTGTATAGTTATAGAAAATGCAAATATTCCTATATCTGCATATATATTCCATTTATATACTTACAGAATTAGCTGCATATATAAACATGTTATAATCATTGTTGCACATGCAAAGGTATCTGAGGAGGACATAGAGTACTGGTACCCAGCGTTCCAACTCAGACGGATGCTCATGATTTATTACATGTGGCTGAGGCTTCTGAAGACGTGATTTAGTAGTCACTGGTTATTTCAATTTACTCTTTTTGCGTTTTTAATTAGTAAATGAATCCCTCATGGTCAAATGATTAATTGCACAATAATTCACTGTGGTCCCTTCCTCTCCTATTTGTGCAGAGCTCCGTGCACAGAGAGTGTTTGGAATATGGGCTGACATTATAAATTACAGCCATGCATTCACACGGCCCTCATTCACATTGTTTCAGCACTTCCATTAGAAACCCCCATTCCGAAGGTGCTTGAAAGTGAGTGGTGAAAATACATTTTCACATGGCAGCTGGCATAGAGGGTGTCTGCCAGGGAGCAAGGCTTTGAAGTCAAGGTGGAGAATTTACTTGGCCGTTGGTGGCAGTCCCAAGCAGAAAAAGTTAGCACCTTTCTGAAAAATGTCCATCAAACAAAATAATTTGAAGAAATCCTGTTCTGAGAGTCAGCGGCTCAAAGGGGAACTCTGGAATTGGTGTGAATGCTGCTTATTTCGTGCTTTCAGTTTTGTTGTTTTTCTTGAGACTGGGAGTTTCAAACTCACTACAATCCTCCTGCCTTAGCAAGCCTCCCCCCCAAGAATGCTGGAATTACAGGTAGAGCCACTACGGCTGTATAACAGTGTGGATTTTAGATGGAGGCCACTCTTGCTTCCAACAGAATTTATATTTTGAGATTACTTTGAATTTAAAGAATGTTGGACAGTGGGGACTCTGTATCTCTCTGCATACCCCCAGTTACTGACATCTCCCTTCTTTGCTAACATGTTGCTTTGGTGTCATAGATGCACCCTACTTAGATAAACCCCCACATAGATAATATTATTAACCAAGTCAAGATTTCCATTCAAATTTTCTTATATTTTTCATAACATTGCCTTGCTATCTCAGGATCCTGTTTTTCCTTGGAGATTAAAACAACCATCTACTCACTCCCCAAAGAGTACCATGACAGAAAAAGAAATCTGACTCAAGTCTAGCTTAGTGAACCAATGAGTTTACTGGCGTTATTTATGGGCACATGAGTGACTCAAAGACAGTTTCATCACCAAAAAGGGCCCAGACCTCAGTGTGGTTGATGACTCATGAAAGCTCCCTGGAGCAACCTGTGCAACTTGGAGGCAACTTTACCAGAGAGTGAGTCTTCTTCCCATAGGTGTCTGGGTCTCACATATCCTTGGAAATAGCTCTGTGATTCTTGTAACTGTCTGAGCTTCCCAAGTCTCATAAGTTTTTCTGGAATCCTTCTCCTAGGAGGGAACACTTCAATTAGAAGGAAATAGGCATACAACACTCACTGGACATTTATGACATTTAGTGATCATGTCTCCTTAGGTTCCTTCTGGCTCCATAATTCAGGACCTGACTTGCTGGGGTCACCTTGATGGTTTTCAGGATTGGTCAGTCAGTCTGGGATATTCTGCTAGAGTAAATCTGCATTTTGTTCAGGGGTGGGTGTTGTGGGTTGGGAAAGAAGGCCAAAGAGATGTAACATTGACATGAGACTTACATAGTGTCAGCATGCAGGGAGATGCTGATGCTTCGGTGAGCTCCAGTCTTCCAGGGCTTTGCCAGATACTCAATGTAAAGTTACTTCTCTCCTTTGTAAACAACATGGCCAGTGTCTTAGTCAGGGTTTCTATTGCTGTGAAGAGACCCCATGACCACAGCAACTCTTATAAAACATTCAGTTAGGTGCTTACAATTTCAGAGGTTTATCATTATCATCATGGAAGGACATGGTGGCATGCACGCAGACCTGGTGCTGGAGAAGGAGCTACATCCTGATTTTGCAGGCACAAGAAGCGGTCTGAGACACTGGATGTGTCTTGAGCATAAGAGACTTTAAAACCCACCCCTACAGTGACACACTTCCTCCAACAAAGTCTCGCCTTCAAGTAGTGCCATTCCCTGGTTTTGTGGGAGCCAACTGCATTCAAATTAGCACAGTCATGAATAAAGAAGATCTATCTTCCTGTCCTTTGCACAGAGATGTATTCTTATACCTTATATGAATTTCCTGTGTATGAGACATGGCTTCCACTTCCTCACCTACTCATTTATTAGTCATGCAGCTGCTCTAACATTGATCTGGATGCTTCACATTCTGATTCGTCAGCAATGCTATTTTATATAACCTTTATTTCCTCATCTTTGGCCGTTTCTTTCTTTCACAGTGTGCAGTTGTAACAGGGATGTCCCTTCTCAGGATGCCACAGCTGACAATGAGTCTCAGTAACCAGCAAGGCTCAGGGTTCCAGTGGGATTCAATCTGTCGCTCTTGGTGTCCCACCTGTAACGGAGTGTGTAAAACCTTCAATATTCTACATATTGAGTAACCCATAGTGCCACAGGTGTGGTGAGAGAGTAGCCCTAGGTGTCACACATATGGTGGGTATAACCTTTGCTGTCCAGTGTGTCATGTGTGTAACCTGACCTGGTCCCAAGTGTAGTACAGGAAGTGGAGAAGGAAACAGGAGGAGCTACCACTTACTGAATGGTGGTTGTTTCATGTCACAATGATGGTGCCATCTTGCTTTCAAGAACCAGGATCTAATGGACAATGAGAGCAGTGCCATTCTTGTTTCTGCAACTCTGTGTGGCTCTGGGAGTTTAGGTCATGAGCCCATGCCTGCCATAGATAATAATTATCATAAGGATGGAGTGGGATGCAATTCTTGCACATCTGTGTCCTTGCATGGTGGGCATGATATTCCATGCAAGTGTGTAAGGAAGGCCACAGACTATGCAGGCCAGAAGGAGGACACAGGCAGTGAAAAACAGGCTCCTGGCAAGACATTCTTTCTCCAAACGAAGGCCAGTTCAGGGATGACAAACACAGCTCTAAGGAAATGTCTGTGGTATGGAGAGGAGGTGACATCTCATGTCTACATTCTCAGACTCTTCATCTGCTCTCCAGTGCCCTAAGGACACTTGAAATCCCACAGCACATGAATCCCTCGGGGTCAATGCTCCAATGCCGCCTTTCCTGTCTCCCCCTGCCTTGGAAGAGAACCGCTTTCTCCGCACCCCCTCATCCACTAATGACTCCTTGCTGGTTCTGTCCATATTCCCACATGGGTACTGCCACCCCCCTCCAGGAGCAACCTTAGATAGACACATATGCATATAGAGTTTTATGTAGTTATACATGCAAAGTTCTCTTTATGTTTAACTAAATTATTGGCATGATTACACATTTTCTTGTCATTTTTAAAACTTCCAAGATTACAGGAGCTCCCTTCTCTCTCAACCACATCTTTCCCATGACCCTAAGTGAGCACTGTCCCATCACTCCTGCCAATTATCTTCTTATAAAATAATTAATAAATGGATTTCAGTATAATTTAAATTTGTAGGTATAAAATTTGGGGGCATATAGAAACTCAGAATTTTGTTTTCTTTAAGTGATGTTTATTAATATCCATCTTCTAATCATTATATAGGCATAGTAAATTTATGGGATACTATTCTATGCAGTAATATAATGTTATATATGTATATTCATGTGCATATAGAGTTTTGTATAGTTATACATGCAAAGTTCTCTTTATATTTAACTAAAATATTTGCATGATTATACATTTCTTTGTAATTTGTAAACCTTCCAGTGGTATTTGATACTACTCGTATGTCCCTTTAACAACAACTCATACATGTGTGTGCACAAACATATATACACATATGGACATACACATACATATACACAAGTACAAATATGCAATTTGGTATGAGTTTCTTTCTTAAAACTATAATTTTCTCACTTTAAAGACCCTGACTCTAGCTTTGATCTCCTTGATTGATTGTGGCTCTTGAAAGACTACGTCTTTCTTTGTAGCCCTCATCGGCTGGGTCACTATGTCATCGAGGCTCCCCTGTCTCAGTCTCCATGAGTACTGAGATATGTTACAGGTATGAGCTATCACCCCTCACAGATAACATTGATCTTGTTAAGGATTGTTTTGACTCCTGGTAGGTCCCACGCACATCCACATGAATTTTAGGTTTTAAATACTATTAGTGTATCTGCTCGTGTATCTTCTATAAAACATCTCACTGAACTTGTTCCTGGAGGGTTTTTATCTTAATTTTTTTAGCTTTATATTATTCCAGTGAAAATTATGTATCATCTAGATTAAGTAAATGGACTCTTGAGTGTTTTTGTTTTAACATGTAAAGTTATTGGTGATCCAATACGATTAATCAAGATTTTTCCTCCATTCAACAAGTAGATAAATTCAAAGGTCCAGGCCTGAGTTACAATCCCAGAATCCTCTGCTTTGTTGTCGTTGTTTTGCTCTGCTTTCCCTCTAGGATGGATAAGACGCTTCCTTTGGATTTCTGATTGTGTTTAAGTCTATCATAGTCTTGGGAAAGGATCTTCCTGGGTTCCACTTCCCACCTTGACAGGACAAAGACTTTCCTTGGATATGTTCTCAGGAATTATAACCCGTGTTCCCCAAAGCCCCTCATCTGAGAAGTGGGCCAATACTTAGGTTTGGAGTCTGCCTCTAGGAGTCTACTTTGTAAAATGAGCATTCAAATGCAAATATCCACAAGTAGCACTTTGTCTGATGAATCTAGGGGTTTGTATCAGGAATATTTCCATTTTATATTAATCTATCAATGTACTGGTAATGTCAGGGAAGAATTGCCCCTTATGTTGCCAAACCTTTCCTAGCCTGTGCGCTACAGAGTGCAAACACACTCCACAGTGGAGTTTTGTCTGTGGAGGGCTCTCAGTAAGTGTTGGATGAGGCATGATTACTTTTACAGAATGTATAAATTACTAAATAATGTCCATTAATACTTGAAATTGGTTGATCTCTGAGTTCTGTACCATTAGAATAATTGTGCCTCTGCCATTAAAGTGTTTCAAAACAAAGCCTACCATGAACATGATGCTCCCCTTCCTCCTTCTTTCTCTGTCTCTCTCTCCCTCCCTCCCCCTTTTTCCTTCCTTTCTCCTACCTTCCCTTTCTCTCCCTACTTTATCCACTTCCTTATTTCTCCTGTCTCTTCTCTTTTCTACAATATACGTTTAGCTAAATGAAACTATTTTACTCTGTGCAGTTTTAGTGAGTCTTCTGTGTTCTACTCTCCTTGGGTCAAGTGCCATACATCCCGCAGTCAAGGGAGAGAATGCACCTATGGGGATGTCAATGCAGGCTGTGTTTCAACCCCTCCAGTTCAGGTAGGCTCAAACTCCCTTTCTAAAAGAAAAATATTTATATATAAAATCTAATGAAATGAAGTTAAGCTCAGACCAGAGAGAGAGGGAGATAGGGGAAGCGTGCAAATGGATTTGGGAGCTGGGCATGGAAAATCTCTTTGGAGGGGCATTTTGGAAGACAACAACTCTCTCTAAGAAGGTTTATCAGATATTAATTTATACATGTATTTGATGTTTGTAGGAGGTTCCTAAAGTAGATAAAGGAGTATTCTTCTCCCTTGTTTTTCTCTATTATTTCCTCTAAACGCTGATATACATTTGGCAAAGCTGACTTTACTTTATCACTTTGTGCGATATTAAAATATGCCAAGTCAATAATGATTTTGTATGGCATTCCACATAAAAAGTACATGCATGTATTTGCCTGTATGTATGTCCACATACTTGTGATTGTGTATTTCTCATGTGTCTATGACTTTGTGTATACATGTGTATGTATGCATTGATGTGTGTTGGTATGTGCACACATTTGTGTCTATACATATATGTCTGCATGTATGTATATGTATAATACCTGTATTGTATCCATGCTCATAAGTATGCATATGTATGTAAATGTGTGTTTAGTAGTGTGCATGTGTGTGTGTGTATATATATATATATATGCAAAGGTCTTTGTGTGGACATATGTGTAAGAACATACACTTCTGCGTGTGTGGTATATGTGTGTGTATGTGTGGTATGTGTGTGATGTGTATGTGTGTGCATGTGGTGTGGTGTGTGCGTGTGTGTGTGTATTTTCTCCCATGTTCTTGTGACTATGATCTCAGTTTTTTAAAATGACTGTTAATGTGAGCCAGGAGTCAACAACAGGCAATCTGAATAGCCCAATGATTAGTCAAGGAAAAATAAATTAAAATAAACAGCACATAGTCATTAAAATGAAAAAAAAGGAGGAGGTTTACTCATCAAGCCTAGGTCAGTGGTGACCAGAAATCAATGCTGTCAATGGCCGCAGACATCAGTGGGGCTCTCTCAGTCTGGGTTGGAACCTTCAAGCCAAGTGCCCAGGCTGCTACCAGGGCTGAGCAGGAATTGGGAAAGGGATACCTGTGTTTGCCACCTGTCAGTCCTAGTGTCCTAGCTGGTCCCTGGTGTGGAGTGCTTCCAGCTGTGATGGACAGAAGACCATGCCTGTCTTCACCTGACCACACACACACACACACACACACACACACACACACATACGCATACGCACACACACATATACACACATATACACACACATACACACACACACATACACACCATCCTTCTGCAGTATACAGTCTAACATACTGACAGCATGACCATCTAAAGCATGTGTACTAAGTTCATGCCAAAAGTACTCAAAACAGGCTCAAAGTTGGCTGGGTCCTCATATCAAACCACCAAGCAAGAGAAGAGAATTCTCTTCGATTCTCCATTTGAAAGTGTATACCCAGTTAAAGCTGGACAAACTGCTTTGTGGCTATACATAATTGCTTTTATTATTCCTAAACTCAGGGAGAATCTCCCACCCCCAGAATATTTTCGGTATGAACATGTGAGAAAAAATGCAAGAATGAGAAGTCTTCATAGTGCGTGGATGCCCCTGCCTGAGTTCAAATTTTTGTCTCTGCCTTGCCCCCACTCTCCCTGCTCCTCATGCCCAACTGCCTGTTTTCTTGCCTTGATAGCACTCAAAACAGTTTATCTTCTACCCTTTTCTTCAAACCAATGGACTTACAAAAAACAAAGCTGCTCCAGAAGAAGAGAAATAACGTTCATGCTGCTGTTATCAATACACCAGGCAGCCTGTCCCCTAATTGTCTGGCTTGGGATGCTGCAGCCCCATTGCTGCCCAGCAAGGAGCCAGGGGCCCCTAGAAGGGTCACCCATTTCACCACCCCAGCCAGCTGGAGGCTAAGCAGACAGATCGTCCCAGCCTCTGCAGCACAGAGCCAATGATTTTTACATCAAGAAGCCTGATGTACTGCATGGCCACCCACCAATCCCTTCTCAATATCGATCCAGCCCTAAATGAGGCTCCCCTGCTCTGTACCATGAGCAATAATTAAAAAAGCAGCACATTGATTTTAACTAATATTATGAAGGTTCTGGATGCGCACATGCTTACAAAATAGTGGGCTTCGCCATCCTTCACTGTGACAAAGAATTCTGATTATTGTCCGAGCACAGGCAAGAGAAATGTGTCTGTGAGTGACGTGTCAGAACTTATTCCTGTTCTGTTTTATTATAAACCTTGTCTGAATAGCAGTGGAACATTTTCTTCTTCCAGAGTGTCGTGAATCAAATCAGTGTGGGCTAAAGTGTGAGGCTAGGGTGAGGGACTAGGGGGTCTTTCTTAAAAATAACGCTATCCAACTATATACACTACCTCCTTTTGAAAATAAAACTCACCTCATACACGATAGAATGTTGAAAGTGATTTATGTATTTTTATTCTTGACTTTCAAAGAGAAACAATTTGTTAATGAATACCCACTAACCTGGTTTGCTAACAAAAAGTAGGAAGATAGATCAGTCAGCAAAATGTTTGTCTTGCAAACATGAGGACCAGAGTTAGATCCCCAGAACCCATGTAGATAGAACCCATGTAGAATGACTTGGGTATTGTAGCTTGGGTTTGTCATCACAGACTAGAACAGAGTATTCCAGTAGCTCCCTGGCCAGCTAGCTTAGTCTTCTTGGTGAGTTCCAGGAGGTAGTGACTAATGAAGGTTACCTGAGTACCCTGGCCTCCTCCTGCACAGACTTACAAATGGGTGTGCAATGTGCACACAGTAACATGCACACACTGAAACATGTCATAATTCCAAATGCCTTTTTACTGTTCTATATCTAACCAAACAAACCCCATCTAACAACACAAAACCAAACATGTGTGAAAATTTCATAGCATTTCCAAACCATAGACGCTAAGCTATCATTAGGATGCAGATAGCAGGGCCAGCCACCAAAGGTAACACAGACACCTTCAAAATGGAGTTGAGCTCTGCTCTGCTGGCAGAATTACCAGGTGGTGGTCAGGAACCTCTTTATGGTCCCACATCCCGTCCTGCTGCAGAGACTCAAAGTCCATATCAACATGAGCAAACAGGCTGTCCTCTTGAGCCTTGGATGCAGCTGGACATTTCCTGTGTGGGACTTGGGGGGGACTTAGTGGGGTCTCTCTTTCCACTTCTCACATAACAGTAGCTGGGAATGTATTTCAAGAGAGGCATAATAAGGGTATATTACTTTAGCAGATGTTGGCAAATGTTTAAAGGCCTATTCATTTAAATATGTAGTATCAATAAGATGCCCGATAGATAAAATCACAGCATATACCTCAGTATATAGAAACATGGCATACAGGCAGCATTAAAGACAAGCTGTTCCTCTGACTTTTCAGAATCCCATGTGGCACATTTATAAGTACGCACTGGTCCACTAGCTAGGCACAGATTTCAAGTAGTGGGAAACTGGTTTTGTTATTTTCTTTGTTGGATTTATTCATGTTCTTTTAAGTGCATGACTGCTTTGCTGCAGGTATAAATCTGTGGGTACCACATTCATGACAGGTGCTGCTAGAGGTCAGGGGAGGGTGTCAAAACCACAACAACTGGAATGACAGATGGTTATGAGCCACCACGTCGATGCTGGAAATCAAACCTTGGTTCTCTGGGAAAGCAGATAGTGCTCTTCTCGCCTGCTGAGCCATCTTTTCAGCAACACCTCCTTTTACAAGTCCATATTCTGTGTACGGGTATATTGCCTGCATGCGTGTCTGCATACCACTAGTGTGCCTGGTGCTCGTGGAAGCCGGAAGATGACCTCAGATCCACTAGGTTAGGAGCTACCCCATATGGATGCTAGCGATCAATTCCAGGTCTTCTTGAAGAGCAGCCAGTGCTCGTACTCACTGAACTATCTCTCTCGCCTCCAGTTTGTCATTTTTTGATCATCTGTGCATTTCTAATGAGAGGTAACTAGACATGATTCCGTGACACAGCACTCAGTCTATCCTTGGAGTTGTGTGCAGCGGCAGCTCTGTCCTCAGACCTGGGGGCTCGCTCTCAATAGTCAGCTACTGCTCGGAGACGTTAACGGAAAATTCCAACTCTGCGTAACTCCCATGTTTTAACTTAGGTCATTCTGAGCAGCGTCACTAAATCTCGCACTGCCCTGCGCCCATCCTTTCTGAATTGGAACATCTCCGCTATGGACGCTGTCCTTCCATTCCATGCTCCATGTCGTGTGCCCCCCCCCNGGTCACTGGATGAGGGCCTTGGTATTGTCTGTGGTTCCAGGCATCCACTGAGGTCTTAGAAGATTTGTCCATGGATAAGTGACTATTGGGTGGAAAGAGTTGATTCATCTTTCTTTCTGGGCACAGCAAGAAATATTGCCTTTTGTGATCTTCACAGCAACATGGCCCTACTACATAAGCACAACTGTCTTTTTTAACCCTATTTATTTACAGTAGGATATTCTTTTACACAAATATGCCACACGATAAAAGGAATCTTCAAAGTGGTCCTGCAGCAATTGTTTTCAGAGAATGAGGTCAAGAATCCCGGGCTCCACACCACATGGGAAAATTAGCATGGTACCTATAAGCTGCCCACAACACACACACACACACCACAGGAAGTGGGGTGATTCAGGTAAGGACATAAACTGTCTTCTCTTAGCCATAGGAAACACTTATAGGTTCTATATTTCCCTACTCCATTAAGGCTCCACAGATTTGATCAGGACATTTTGCTTGGCTAGAAGAAAAACCCAGTGCAAAGTCACAGAGGCAGGCAGGGTGAGGTTTTCCTGGTAACAGGCTAGGTCCCAGGTTCTGAGCATAGCACAGAGGGGAGACCTGAAAAATACTTCCTCTGGTCCATTCCCCCACCTATCATAAATTCACTCACATAAACGGTGGTCACCACTTCTCAAAACACTCAGCATAGCCAATATTGTCCAATGCCACAGCCAGATAAACACTAAGGAAAAATAAATCTTTAGAAGAGCAGTTCTCATGAATAGACTCTGAAAACATGCAACGCCACAAATTTGTATTCAGCAACACACAGCAGTGTTATGTGTCATCATGAACTAAATTATCTCCGAGGCATATGTCTTTTTGCATGGTTTAGCATATAACAACCAGTAAATGCAATGCTTTTGCCCAATAGAATTAAAGATAAAAGCCACATGACCACTTCAATGGATTCAGAGAAAATATTTGAAAATTTCATAGGATAAAGCCCTTCTATAAACCAAGAATACAAGACACATTCCAAGCCTGATGAAGATGTAAAGGCCCTATTGTCAGCTTCATATTTATGGAGAGATAAGATCATTTTCATCTAAATTGTGAAGCTAAAAATGACATTCAGTTTAACGAATTTTGTTTAAACTTTTGTAAATCAAAGACTCTGGTACCGAGAAGGAAGGAAATACTGTTTAATTCAAGATGACAATGACTGGCAAATGACCGCAGTGAATAAGCCGGCTTGGTAAAGAGTCCAGACATGGGATAAATTTAGAAAAATCTATGTGATATCTACACATTAGCATGAGCAACCCAAAATTGGTTTGTTAAAATTATTTCATTTATATAAGATCAAAAATGAAGTACTCTGGGTTTGGGAAGATTACGCAGCAGTTAAGAGAACTTGATGCTCTCACAGATTATCTGAGGTCAGTCTACAGCACCCACATGGGGCACAAAAGCATGGGGCACTCCAGTTCCAAGGCACCCGACACCCTCTTCTAGCCTCAGAGGGCACTTCCACATGTGGCATGCACACATGCATGCGTGCCGCTAAAACACTCATATGCATAAAAGGAAAAAATCTTTTAAAATGTTTAATAAAATATTTGAAAAACAATGAAAGGCAAGAATATAATTTTTAAAAAGCCATATTCTTTTACTGAGAGGAACTGAAAATGTCTCAATGAAAAGGAAGTTAGTCTGTTGTCCCAGATTTGAAGATTTGATACAATCTTCAAATGGTTGCACAGATTCAGTGCACTTTTCGTTAAAATCATTTCTGTTTTCTCTTGTAGACATTAGCAGGCTGATTCTAAAACTAATACTAAGATAAAAGAGACCCACCACAGCAAGGCTATTATGAAGGTAGGACAAATTTGGACATTCGTGCTCTAGAGCACAGCACATTACACGCCTCCAGCTCTGACATCAGGCAGTCCTGCTGCAGGACAGAGAGCTGACCAATAGACCGCCCTCAGTGCCCACACATAAGCCCCTATTTTACAGTCAACAGATTTCAATGAAAAACATTAAACAAAAGAAGCTCAGTGGAAGTTGTCTTTTTAACCGTTAGCTACTTGGAAATAGGATGGAGGATGTCACCATGTGTCTTCAACAAAAAATCAACTGAAATAAATTCACAATCAAAGGCAAAGATTGATATAAAAATTATGGAAAAATGGTTTGTGTTTATGGTCTTGTGTAGTGATGAGGGAGAAGGCCCTGCTTTTCGTCCGGCCCAGCTCCCGCACGGCTAGCTTATACCCCAAAATAACAACACACCAA
>LOEQ01000699.1:39005-54169 GCA_001685075.1 Bramus lutescens | reverse complement strand
GAGAGAGAGAGAGAGAGAGAGAGAGAGAGAGAGAGAGAGCATTCACTTTAATTGGGGCTTCCATGAACATGGTGGGGGTTATTGACTTGAGCAAGGGCACTTACCAGAGGCTATACCATTGAGATTCCCCATCTCCCAGCAGGCTATTTTTAAGATTAACATTTAATTTAGGGATTGCTTAAGGTTTCAGAGAATTAGTTCATGACCACAATAGCGGTGAGCATGGCAGCAGGACAGGCATGGCACTGGAGCAGGAGCTGAGGGTTTGCATCTAGTCGGAAAGTTGCAGGCAGAGGAAGCTACACTGGGTCTTGTTTGGGCTTTTGAACCCTCAAAGCCCACTTCCCCATGACACAGACAGTCTAACAAGGCCACACATCCTAATCCTTCCTAAATAGTCCACCAACTGGGAACCAAACACTCAAATATATGAGCATATGGGGGGGCATTCCTATTCAAACCACTACAGTCTTTCTTCCTCAATCAACCTAATCCACAAGATTCTGGACTGGCATGCTCATCAGCTAAGTAACCCCTCATAGTGTGCCCGGAGGCCTGTCTCCTAGGGGACTCTGTCAATTATTTTTGACCATTACTGTGTGCTTAGAACTGATCTCTTAAGATATTCATTCATGTATTTCACTATGTCTAAATGATAAAATAATACCATTCCAAAGAAGGAGGCTAAGATGCAGAAGGATTAGTTACAGGGGCGCACAGGGCTACAACTGGAAAACAGAGGGAAGATTCATCCAGCGTCTTTCCCCTGGCGCTGTTCACAACGGCCTTTACAAAAGCAGCCTTTATGAGTTCCAGCCCAGCTATGGCTTCGCAGTAAGATTCTTTTTTGACATACCAATCTCAGTTCCCTCTCCTTCCTCTCCTCCTGCTCCCCCCACCCTCCCCTCACCCCACTCCCCATCTGCTCCTTAGAGATGGTTCCAGTGGGGAAGTCAACTAAGTCTGCCCTATCACCTCCTTGAGGCAGGATCAAGCACCCCCTGCTCCCCTCTCTCCTACCCCCACCCCTGTACCTAGGCTGAGCAAGGTATCTTTCCATATGTTGAACAAGATTTCTGTCACACCCGGTCCCACAGCCATTTAGTTCCAAAGAAACACACAGAGGTCTACATTAATCAGAAATTGGTTGACCTAGTAGCTCAGGCTTCTTATTAGCTCTTATAACTTATATTAGCCCATAATTCTTGTCTGTGTTAGTCACGTGGCTTGGTACCTTTTCTGGCGAGGCAGTCACGTCTTGCTTCCTCTGTGTCTGGATGACGACTGCAGACTGAGCTTTCCTCTTCCCAGAATTCTTCTGTTCTCGTTGTTCCATCTCTATACTTCCTGCCTGGTGCTCCCTCTGTACTTCCTGCCTAGCTGCTGGCCAATCAGCATTTTATTAAACAAGTACAAGAAACAAATCTTTATAGGATGAAACCATTGTTCTGCAGCATCCATAGAGAGTGGGCTCCACAAAGTCAGTTCATGCATTAGGGTTAGATACTGATCCCCATTGTCAGTGACTCCACATACTGCCCAAGCCTCACCAATGTCACCTACATTCAGGGGGCCTAGTCTGGTCTTATGCAGTTTCCCCAGTTGTCAGTCCAGAGTCAGCGTGCTCCCACTAGCTTGGGCCAGGTGATTGTGTGGGTTTCCCCATCACGGTCTTGACCACTTTGTTCATATTATCATGTCCCTCTCTCTTTGATTGTACTCCAGGACTTCTGCCCAGTGGTTAAGCATCTGCTTCCATCTGTTTCTTGATGAGGGTTCTAGCTTCTCTGGGATTGTGTACTGTAGGTTGGTTATCCTTTGCTTTATGTCTGGTATCCACTTATGAGTGAGTACATACTATATTTGTCTTTCTGGGTCTGGATTACCTCACTCAGGATGTTTTTTTCTAGTTCCATCCATTTGCCTACAAATTTCAAGATGTCATTGTTTCTCATCACTGAGTAGCGCTCAGTTGTGTAAATGCACCACATTTTCTTTATCAGTTCTTCAGTTGAGGGGCATCTAGGTTGTCTGCAGGTTCTGGCTATTACAAATAATGCTGTCATAAACATAGCTGAGCAAATGCCCTTGTGATGTAAGTGTGCCTCCTTTGGGTATATGCCTAAAAGTGGTATTGTTGGGTCTTGAGGTAGATTGATTGCTAATTTTCTGAGAAATCGCCACACTGATTTCCACAGCAGCTATACAAGTTTGCTCTCCCACCAGCAATGGAGGAGTGTTTAATACCCCAGTAGGTATTAAAGTCCTACAGAGGCTCAGGTAAGAATGGGGCCGAGAAGCCCCTCCACACTCATTAACTGTCATGTTCAGGGGACAGCATTTCACAACACTTTTCCATATCCTCCAGTTCTTCCATTACGTCTTCCCTTCTCCCTGATGCTCCCTGGGCCTTTAGTAAAAGGTTCCCATTTAGAGCAGAGCACTCAACAGTCACCGGCTCTCGGTGCTTTGAAACCTTATACATCTCTATAATCACTGCTTCCCACTGCAAAAAAGAATCTGACCAATGTCTGCAGAGGCTTGGGGCTACTTCTGACAGTTGTCTTTGAACCGAGTCATGGTTCTGGGAGCAGCCCTTCACTTGTGAGCCCAAGGGTGATCTCAGTAAACTCACTGGTCTGCTAAGCTAAATTTGGGCGGAATCATTTCTTTGATCTGATTGAAACTGCAGTTCCACATAATGATCTCCTTTGTTGAATCCCTGACAGAAAAAGAAAGCATCCTTCCTAAGACCCCAAACATGAGGCTTCCAGGATGGAGCCAAACGGATGACAGTAGACAGTGAGAGGAATTGGGAGGATGATAGCGCAGGATTAGGAAGGTGTCTTCATCACTGTTCTGTTGCCGTGATGAGATACCAGGACCACAACATCTCTTATGAAGTAAAATGTTTAATTAGGTCTGGCTTACAGCTTCAGAGGTTTAGTCCATTATCATCATGAGGTGGACACAGTGGTATGGTGGCATGAAGGTCATGGTGCTGGAGAGTAGTTTAGAATTCTACATTATGATCTGTAAGCAGATAGAGAGAGACTGAGAGTAGGCCTGGTGTGGGCTTTTCAAACCTTAAAGCCCACCCCCAGTGACACACTTCCTCCACCAAGGCCACTCTTCCTAATTCTTCCAATCTTCTCAAAGAGTTCCACCCCTTTGTGACTAAGCATTCAAATATATAAGCCCACGGGGGTCATTCTTACTCCAACCACCCCAGGAGGAGATAAGCAATGCTGGCTGGAATAGAACAGCTCAGGACAGTGTTCTGAACCCTGGAAAAGCCTGACCTAGAAAGGGTTAGAATTCCTAAGTCTGGCAAAAAAAAAAAATCACAGTGCAGAAAAAAAAATGCAGTGTAGAGGGCAGATGTGATGGTCAGGTCAGATCTCATCTGTAAGGCAGATTTAGAACAAACAGAACATAGAAAGATGAGTGGCAGTGGGTTGGGACCTGGGAGCAGGACAGGAGCTCTACAGGGTTGAAGGCTGATGTTAAGGAATCTAGTGGTAGGGGTGGCCACACTATGCTGTAGATACATTAAGTCATGGAACTGAACTCCAAATATGACTTCTACAGTATGTGAATTATGTCTCAGTAAGCAGATGAGCCTGGACATGTGGCCCAAGAAAGGGAGTCTGCTCTTTACCTCAGTGTTAGGCTTCAGATTTAGTAAATCAGGGAATTAGTGCTCCAGCCATTATGCCTTGTGTTTCTAATTCTGTAAATTCAGAGCAAGATAAGATAACTAGCCTGAAAAATAATGCATATGCTCTAAGCCCAGCATCATGTGGCTAATGTAAAAAGGCACTTGCCCAACAAGGAGGCTGGTTCTATGCACTCACACTGTTACCAGCTGGTTGCTCTGGCCATGTCCCACCTACAGCACAGGTGGAGCATGGCTCAATCACCCAGGAAGCAAGTTCTCCATTAACAAGGGCAGGGTGGCTCCTGGAACTAGTGTTCCAACAACCCCTCCCCTAATGAAGACTGCTGAACCTGCACCTTTGTTTCCTTCAGAAATCTGCACCTCAGATTTCTCCTTCTCGCCCAATTCCACAGCCAAGAGGACCCACATAAAATTTAGTGGTCTTTGTGGTTTACTGGGGGAGACTATCGGCAAACACCTATTTTAAACTCTTTCCTTTCTGAAACTGTGTAAAGCAGATAAAGATCCTATGGAGCACTTGCCCCTGGAAGCTTCTTCTGTCTGGGGTCGTGCTAGAACATCCAGGCTATGAAAAGGTCCACAGATTCACTAGCGTAGGAACTTCAGGCAGACCTAGACAGGGTCCAGATGAGAAGCTGTTTCTCAAAATGAAAGTAGCAGAGACGTCAAGTGACGGTTCTAAGTAAAGGATAATATCATATATAAACCTCTACAGCCTAATGTCAAGACCCCAAGTAGCAATGATGTTGTTCTGTGACTCCCTGAGGACACGGGAACAAAATATTCATTCACCCACAATAGAACCAAGAAAAGAAAAACATGAATAGACGAAATGATTCCTTGCAGAACTTCTTTGGTGAGCTAGAGAGTTAATTGGGGTTCCTTATAAGATCTAGGCAAGAAGTGGTACTTACAGGACCATGGCTGACCCAAAGACAGCTGGATCACTTTCATCCTTGGAGTAACATCTTGCAAGCAGCTCTACATAGTCTTCCCTTTCCAAGAATATACCGCGTGTATAACTTTGGGGGTGATGCAAGTCTTGTAAATTTCAGTACTCTTCTGAGATTTCTATGTTCTGTTTGCATCCTGATGCTAAGATACGTCATGCTTCCCTCCTGGAAACGATGTTCCAATTCAGAGGACATAACTACACAACAGACGCTGGGATTGAAGTGAATGGAGGAAGGTCAGGACTGTTGCTTGAGAGAGGAACAACCCCCTGTTTCTCCTGGTAGTGTTCTGTGTCGCTGTACTGTACAGCCCTCAGTCCATGGCTCCAAGTAAACTTTCAAGTCCCTGGCATGTGGCCTCATCTGTAGAGGCAATCAGATGCAAGGAAATCAGTAGTGTGTTAAGCTTGAGTTCAAATCAAGTGCCTGGTTGTTTATAGCTAGACAGGGACTGAATAACACAGCGCGAGACAGCAGCATACAGATAAATTGAGCTACCCGCTACATCCAGCTTCTCTTAGTCCTCCTGAAGTTACCAGTGAAAAACTGCAGGTCATGAACTGAAGACGTCACCATTGTCACCAGGAGCAGCCGGAGACTCACCGCCATCTCTTCTTGCAGACTGGAGTCTTCAGATCATCTCAGGAGGGCATCCGTGCTAAGGGAGCTTACAGCTTCCATGTCTGGGTATACATTCTTCTGGAATCAATCTTGAGCCCTTGTCTTGGAAACAACTTTACTTAGCGAAGATGTATTTTTGAGACTTCTTGACAACAACATTTAATTACAATGCTAGGACCAAGGGTTTGGGCATAATGGATGAGTAGTGACAAGTTAGATGACCAGGAAGTCCAACCTTGAGACACCAGGCATATTCTGTTTGTTTCCTGCCGCTTGCTTCAGCCCCACGCTTAGTGCTGAAATGAAGGGTATAAAGGGGAAACAGAAGCAAAGGAGACAAGCGAACGGCTGACCAAATGCCAGATACCTTTCCTCTGAAGTGGGCCCAATTGTGTGAAATACAAAAACAACTTGTTTTGCCAAGGCATTTAGCATATTCCTCGTTAAAAAGAAAATATCTCAAATAATACATTTCAAATTATTTCCTCGTACATGTCCATATGCGTAATAAATGGATATTTTAGTTCCTATCTAATTATCTAGATTGGTGCAGTTCTTTTTTTTTTTTAAATGCCAGTTTTAATTGCAAAAGTGCTGCCGGCTTCAGATTTTAATTGCAATTTGCAAATGGTTAGACTGACAGTGCTCCATTACAAAGAAAAAAATCATTTTAATAGCAGAAGCACTGCCTCGTTGCAGATTCAATTTCATTTTACAAGATGCTGGGTCATCCGGCATCATTATACGGAATAAAAAGGCTGGCGTGAATCTCTGAGGTGTTGGCTGGGTCAGGGTAGCACCGAGCCCATTTCTCGGAAAGGCTGCCTGGAGCGTGGTTGCCCTTCTCATCCAGGAAAGCGAAAACATCGGAGAAACCCCCGCAAGCCTTTCAAAGTTCCTTCACGCGCATGCCAATGGTACCTTCAGTACACATCCTTCCTGATTCATTATCTACCTGTTCCCTTTGTCGGGGCTCTGTGATGGGAGGCAGGGTGATATCCGTGTTTGTAATCTTGGGCACAGGTGCAAACCAGGCTGTTTTTAGGGACCCAATCCCTCCTCCTCACCCCAGGGCTCATCCATTGGTTGTTTCACCCTAAGCACAGATAAGCGCTCTCACAGGAAACCAATGGCTTTCCCCTTACAGGATGCTATCAGCCCATGGGTGTCTGTCTTCATAGGGATTATTTTATCCTCGGCAGTTATAGGTACAGATATTCAGGGGGATCTCGTCCACATGGCAGTATCTTAACCATGCTGGTATCCCTGGTTGGTCAAGGTGAGCTAGTGGTGAAGCCATAGAGTCTGAAGGCAATTCAGCAAGTGGAGAAGTGTCCAAAGATGCTTTCCCCCTTTGGCTTGAGCCTCTAGCAGATTGCAGTGTGGGTGGCGCTGTACCTGACTGATCCACTTTGAGTCATTGTGTTTCACTGAGGCCCTGGGAAACCCCATGTGTCACATGCTGACACCACCTTACAGAAGGACTCCTTTTTGGTGTCCATTCTTGGCTATTGCAGCTGGGAGGAGTCCAGTGTTTGTTCTGCTGTTAGCCTCAGGTCAAGCCAGGATGGAGAGAGAGAAAGTAACCCTGCTTTCTGTACACCCAGTAGGTCCCTAGGACCATTTCAGAGCTCGAAAAAGCTGTAATTAAAAAAATGAAAACTAAATTCAGTTAACACTTTAGTTTTAGAATTGTGTTGATTTTCCACTGTTATTTTTAGTTATTTATTAATTTTTACAAAGTAAATTACATTTTAAGAAGTATATAGCCCATTACACAAAGCAATTAATATATACATATTATATACAGCAGTGCATCCCTCAATAGTGGGGACACATTCCTTAGAGCACCTTGTTAGTCAATTAATAGAAGCACAGTCATGTGCGCTTCCAAGCTCCAGGAGGTGCTCAAATGCTCCCAGGGTATACTATCATTGAGCATACTGCCCATATTCAGTCCATCATTGGCCAAATTATCTTAGCATGGTACATTACTATTTAAAACTCTAAGTAGGTTAAAGGGAAAGCATGCACACTGCAGGCGAGTTCACTATAATGCTGATAAAACAAGAGGAACGCAAGCTTCCATTTCACTTTATAATATCAGCAAATTCATCTGACATTAAAATAACAATGAAGCTTTTATGATTTTTAATTGAGGCAGAAGACAAAGGCTCAGGTGCTACCAGGGACCGCTCTTTGTATTTTAAATAAATGGAAGTGTTTCACTCAGAATAAAATGGTTGTCTCATTCCCCTGGGGCAAATTTTGAAAATATATAAATATTTATGGCGATAAATGTGTGTAAACTACGGAGACCAAGGCTGGCAGCTCAAATGCACTTCCATCCTAACTTGGCTGACACGCTCAGAGCACGCGTCATCATTAGCCATCAGCTATGACAGTGATGGTGCGTGAAAGGGCGTTTTTCTTACACTTATCTCGGGGTATTATTAATACAAGTTAACAGTTAAATGGTTGCTGTTTTGTGCATATGAAATAAGACAGAGTCATAGACCCTTATTCCTTGAGGGTATGGGTAAGAGACTGCTAACGTCCTGGAGGGGCCAATAAAAATGGTGGCATGCAGAGACCAAGAACAGAAGGTTCCATATGTCCTGATGTCTGGTTGCCTGTTGCCCTAAGACAGTGAAACCATGGAGAACAGCACAGGTCACTGCTGATGGCTGATCCACATGCTTGGGTAAAATTGCCTTGAGTAAAATCAATTCAATGGTGTCATATCTGATTCTATGGTTCTACAATGCAGTTTTTACAGGTTTCAGGATAACACAGCGATTTTCATAGTAACAGAACCGTGGCTTTCAATGCATGAGGCTCCACCCAAGAGCACATTCTAGACTCTAGAGGGAGGCAGTCCGATCGTGAATCTTTTCCCTTCCCACTGATCTAGGAGCTGGCACCGGGAAGGTCATCCATTGCCTCCTAACGATAGCTGTGGATATTAAAAAGAAAAGGATATTTGAGATGTATAGTTTTCTCAGGAAGGAGATACAACCAGCAATTTGAGTTTGATTAAACACACACACACACACACACAGAGAATAAAACACATGCTGAGGCCTACCTACTGGTGTAAGTTTAGGAGTAAATTTGTCATCAGAGACAATTTAAGGACAATGACACCAATGTAGAAACAATGAAGTCATGCCTATTTAGCCTGAAGCTAGACATTAATAAATGAGTATGTCTGTACATGTATATGTGTGTAAACATGTGCGTACACATGTGAGAAACTGTCCATGAGGTCCACTGAAGGTCACTTGCCTGGGGAGATAACATCTTAATGAAAAGAAATGTCTTACTACTTTTGTATGTTCATGTACATGTGTGCACATATGCATACACACATACACGTAAGCATATATAGTAACAGTAGCAAGTGGCTGAAAAACAATCAAACTTTTATACCAACCTGATCAGCTTTTGCCTTATTCAGCCTACAGAGGCTACACTCAGAGGCCTCATACTGTGGTCTGGGGCATCAGTGTCGGAGCAACAGTGGCTGTAGTTTGGTTGCTGTCACTATGAAGGTAAACAGTCTTCTCCCATGCAAAGCAGAGCTATGCAGCTTGCAGACTACCTGGAAGTGTGCATGAGTTCAGAAGACTACCCCAGTAGGTGCAAGGCAGGCCTGAGGACCACAGGCAGCCAGAGACAAGAGAAGTCACATCTGACTTCACTTAGTAACCAAGAGACAGCTGCAGTTGGGACATAGGGGAGATTCCCCAGAGTCAGACTATGACAAAAAAGGCCCACACTGTATCAGAACACTAAGTATCAGGTGATGATACTCATGTTTGGTTAATAGGTTGGAGGAACACCCAAGGTTGAGAAACCCACTCTAGGGAAGACAAGCCACAGGGAGTGGCCAGGCAGAAGGCAGGGACGATGACATTCTCCTCCATCCAAGCAGACATGTCCATCCAACCTCTCCAGATTTCCAGTGATGGAGGACCCCAAGATTTCCAACATGGAGATCATGGAAGGAGGATGGGCCTACAGCCATCCTCATTCAGTGTCAGTCAATGACGTTCACAGACCTGGTCAACATCCCAGCAGTCTCTTCCCTGTGGTGCCACGTGACACAACTTCCCTGGTTTTGCTGTTAGCATCCCTTGGCAGTGAGAGCTGGCAGAAATGCCCACAGGGAGTGGAGTAGGATTTAGTAGTTTGAGAAGATTCCCAGGGCAGAAGCAAGCTCTCTAGCATCTCTGAGGTCACTGCCATCACCCCCACACTTGATATACAGGCTCATATGTACCATCAAGGGTGTGGCCACAGCCACCCTTGGAGGGCTGTGATGTCACTGCGCGGCATGGCTGACACTGATAAATGAGCTGTCCCAGTGCAAATTCGAACCCACCGCCACGTCCCTGGAGCCATCTGCATGCCTCAGCTGTACAAGACTTAATGAGCTTTGCAAATTTAATTGCGATGTGTTTCTTGTCCTCAAGGAACCCTCAACCAACACGAGCAATCGTGGCCTCCATGTCCCTCCATACTAGGGTGTTCAGACCATTGAAACCATCCTCTCTGAGGGAAGCAATCAGCAAACCATCTCTGGTAACGGAGTATTTTATAAGTGCTAATTATTACTTCTGTGAATTATTGTTACATTTTTTTTCAAAAGGGTAAAATAAAACAGCATAAGCAGAAAAGAATCGTCTAATGGGCCCCTGGCTGAGGTTTCTGAACTTGAACACTATGCACGGGGAAACATTAGCCGTGGTAATTACATAAGGATGCCTCACTGTCTGTTATCTTTCTTCTTCCTGTCTCTTCTCTCCATTGATGAGGACTAGAGGGGTACCCCCTCCATCCCATGTGCAAGGCATCTCTAAGTCCTCTGCGTCCCTCGGACAAGCACAAGCCTTAGAGTTCATGAAGATAGAGAGAGCCCGGCAGATCCCAACTCCATTTGTAACTTAACCTATTACTTCTTTGCTTATCAAAACATCAGGACTAAATTGTATGAAGGCTCCCACTGGAAGCATGAGTGTGTAAAGAAATTGGTGGACACACACTTTACATGTAGGAGGACACACACTTTACATGTAGGAGGACACATACTTTACATGTAGGAGGACACACACTTTACATGTAGGAGGGCACATACTTTACATGTAGGAGGGCACATACTTTACATGTAGGAGGACACATACTTTACATGTAAGAGGACACACACTTTACATGTAGGAGGACACATACTTTACATGTAGGAGGCATGCAACATGGAACAAACAATGAGCTGGACCCAGTTCCCATACCATTTGTATTCTCAATCTTCCTTGAGATTCGTCAAGGTTGCAGAGATCATCTCAGCAGTAGGAGCGTGCTGTTAGAGAGAAAACCAGGAAAAGTGGGGTGTCACTTCACCAATGCACCCCTGGAGCAGTGGGCAGGAACAGCAGTCCTGAGTCAGAGGCAAGTCCAATCAAGGAGGTGCTCACTCTTGAGGGACCGTGAGGAGACCATCAGGAGAGGTGTATGTGAGAGAGCTGGCACTCTCTGGGCACATCCACAGGCACGGCAGAGTTGGGCTAAGCTTCCTAGTCCCAAGTGATACACACCAGAGAAGAGGAACTGTGATCTCCCAGGAACTCTGCTGGCCATGGAAAGCAACCTCACCAAGGGGGAATCTGAGCATGTGGACTGTCTTGAGGTGAGTCCTATGCTGGTGACATCACTGGCATTCCCAACAAACCAAGGAAACTTCTACTGACCGGTGATAGTGTAAGAACACTAACCGATAGCTGACAATGTGTGCAGGTAGGTGTGCACACATGTGAAAGTGTGTTCCTGTGTGTGCAGATGTGTAAGGACTTGCCCAAGTTTATGGATGCTAGTAACTAACATGACATTTCTGTGTACAATTAAAATTAAATGCTGTTTGTTATTTCATGTTTACCTGGTTACATATCCTCATTACAGAAAGTTTTTGTTATTATGTATTTCCATCTTTCTGTGTGTGTGTGCATACACAACTGTCTGGCAAATTCAAACACATACCTACATATGTGCATATACATATATAGCTGTGTGTATGGTAGTTATGTGAATTGTATCATGCTTAACAGACAGCCCAGCTATTACTTGGCACATGTTTGCATAACTGGTCATGTTGCTGAAGGTCTCATAAACACATGTATATGATCACGTGGCAGTTGGTGAAATCTTGTTGGAGAAAGCGGTGTGCCACCCATGGTAGAGTACATGCTGGGCTGAAAGAAACCACCAGGCAAGAGACAGGGCTAATTGGCATCAGTGGCCAGTGCTGCTCCAGGGGCAAAAAGTTCTCATTCGCCGGCATCTCGCTCGTGCCTACAATGTGTTTCTGCTCAAACAGGAAAATACCTACAGCTGCAATATGCTCATATTCTATTCATCTCACCATCCTTCCAGGATAACTACACATGAGAAAAGAATACACTAGCCAGCAGTACAGTCTACTGTTAAGCATAAATTACAACCCTGTCTCTGGGGTGCAGGCACCTGTCACTTTGTAAAGGCTGATACCAGTCTTTCTACCCCAGTGAGTTTACCCCCACATGACTGACCCGGGGCAACCATCTGCCCAGCTTTGTTGTGTTATTCTGCTGCCCAGAGTCTGTGGCTCCTCTATGGCAGGCAGGAAGGATACAGTTCCTGGCCTGGAATATCTCTGTGTAGTACTGTCTGCGTTTCAGGAAGAGAAGGTCCCAAAGTTGGGAGTCTGACAGAAGCATATGCCTCTGCTGATCAGGGTGCAGGTGCCTTGTGCTGGTCGCTCAGCTCTCAAGAGCAGTTAAGAGTCTCTCAAATGAGAAGGATCACAGGCAGCCATCACTGGCAGGGGGAAGGAGGCTGCGGAGACTGTGATTTTAGGGATGGAGGGAGTCAGGGTTCATGCAGCTCGCTGCTGAGGTCTCTATTACCCTCCACAAACACCTGTGTAGTAGCTGGAACCTATGACTGCCAGGAGAACTCTGTGACATGCACGAAATGCCCATGAAGATTAAACATTACAAATCCTGTGGCTTTGGTCAGAAAAGTTCGTGAGATGAGCCCGTCAGAGGCTCTGGGACCACAGAGAACTTTGACGGACATAATGCCTCAGGCTGCAGGGTTGTGGCTTTTGTCTCGATTATAGCACCAGAGGTTTCCCAGATGCCTTCTGTCTGGACCCAAGGCCATAACCACGTTCATGTGGCTCACAATCTGTTTATTTTATCCTTCTTTCTCTCTCCCCTTTCCTCCTCCATTCTTCCCTTCTCTCCCTCCCTCCCTTCCCCCTTCCTTCCTTTTTTCCCTTTGTTTATCCTTTGGAGCTGGGAACAGGATCCACTGTCTCATACATGCTAGACACACAGCCTACCACAGAGCTAAACCCAGCCCTAATAATTCACACTTTTAAGTGACCCCAATGGCTGTCATCAGTGGAAGAGCAAAATCAAACCAGAAAAGCCTAAATTCCCTTCACGGTCTGAATAACTTCCTGCTCATTGTTGGAACTACTAAAACCTTAAGAGAAAGAAAGAGGAGTTTCAGATTAAAAAAATGTTAACAGTTAAGAATAAGAGAGACAAAAGTTTCACTTTGTGTCTTAACTAGAATTCAAAGAAACGCTTAACAGCAAGGAGGGATCCACTGTAGGCCTTATATTTTGGCTCACATAAGGCACGGCTTTTTGAAGGTCTTTGGGCATGACGTATTATTTAAATTTGGAAAAATGAAGCCAGGAATGTGCTGGCGTGATCTCTGTTTTGACGTGCAACTGTTCCCCATCCACTGAACTGATTAGGTTAGAAAAGAACTCGAAGATGCCATGGAGCTGCCCACTACAACTTCCCAAACTGCAAAGCAAAAGATAGTCACGTAGAAATCCGTAGAAATGTGATCGTCTCCCAGTTATGAGATTTGGAGAGCATTCAGCCTACGAGGAAGAGAAAGCAGCCTTGCTGGAGACGCAGCTGTAGCAGATCCTTGAGCCTGGGTCACGGCAAACTATGCTTTTGTTATTTGGGAGGAGTTAAAGCTGTACTCATAATCCCACTTGGTTTTTGCTGTCTGTGGTTGCTGAGTTTTATATGATTTTGGGCGTGGTTTAGGGTGGCGATCTCTGAGGCTTTTCCTGCAGTCAGGAGCACGGACACACATGTTGGCTATTTTTTTTTGTTTAACTTCCCAAGTGCAGAGTTAGACAAATTGTGTATTGTCACCATATAATAGAATACATTTGCTAATAAATTTGGTAGCATAAGAAAAAAATCTTTAGAAAATATCTCTTAAAAATTGAAGTGTAGCCGTCAATGCTTGGCTAAGTAGAGCACCCTGTGAACTTGTGATTGGTAAATTTAGAAGATGGAAGAAGAAAAATAGGTAGCACTTTTTTATGTCTGAAGCACATAAAGGGGTTGTTGTTGTTTGTTTGTTTGTCTGTTTTTTGTTTGTTTTTTTGAGACAGGATTTCTCTGTAGCTTTGGAGCCTGTTCTGAAACTAGCTCTTGTAGACCAGGCTAGCCTTGAACTTACAGAGATTTGCCTGTTTCTGCCTCCTGAGTGCTAGGATTAAAGGCGTGCACCACCAACATCCGGCCACACTTTAATTTTTAAGAGATATTTTCTAAAGATTTTTTTCTTATGCTACCAAATTTATTAGCAACTGCGTTCTATTATGTGTTGACAATACACAATGTCTAACTCTGCTCTTGGGAAGTAAAGCAAAGAGCTCAAATTATATAGTACAAGTTTCTCAATTCACTTTATATGAATTTGTTTCTATACAAATAAGTGTCATTTAGAGGTAACAATGGGTCAGAGAGTCAGGTGCAAATCTTGTTAGAAGCTTCACCCTGGAACAGGTCATTCAAGATTTTGATCTTAGGGATTTGTGTAGCTAAGGCAGACATCAGGGACCTCCATATGAATCTGGAGCACTTTCTCATGAATGAGATGTCAGTATTATTTGAAACTATACCCATAGGAAACGCATTTTGATTCGCTGTAAGTGGTTAAAACACAGGCTTAGCGCGTTTGACATTTACAGAAAAACAAAACAAAACAAACAAACCAACAAACATGAACTCTAGTAGTTTCTTCGAAGACCTCCGGGGCTTGCATCACATTAAGGGTGGAGAGTGGGTGCCTACTGTCATCTCTCAGGGAGCCTGCCCTACCTGCATGGGTACCCCTGCCACAGCCCAGGCTTCAGGGCGGCACCCATTCAGCCTTGCCGGGTGGACACACTGCCATCTAGTGGAGACATCTAGCATCGCAGGCCTCAAAGAGCTTGGTAGCTTCTTGGGGGAGCAGGTGTACTTGGGGCAGGCAAGGCCCAAGGAGCCCAGGGCTGTCGCCAGCACCTGCTCCAGTGATTCTAATGGGCACGGTGATCCATAGCAGACACAGCACAGCTCCAGCAGCCCCATGCTTGCCTGGCGCGTGACACCGCCGCTTTTGCTTGCCCTAGCTCTTGAGAATACCAGACTACAGCTGGAAGTGTTAGGGTCTCCACGGTGACGAGTGGAAGTTGGGGTTCTCGGGAATAGAATGAACCTGGAAGACAAGAAAGTAATTAGCCATACACATGTGTGGAAGACCCAGACTGGACGAGCAGCAACAGAATCCTTACAGAATCAGGCTGGATTTGACACCCTAATGCTGGCTCAGCTTTAAAACATGTTTGGGGGGAAAAAAAACTTTCTGTTTCTGTGGATTTACAAAAAGCATTTCACCTGTTTCTTCAGTAGTTTGAGATACTAGACTGTGATAAAGTTGGCACTACTTGCAAAAGCATGAATAATGCCCAGGATATAGTAAAACTCTCTATCCTGCAAATGGTACAAAACCATCAAGATGGATAGATGATAGATAGATAGATAGATAGATAGATAGATAGATAGATA
>LOEQ01000699.1:7500-29851 GCA_001685075.1 Bramus lutescens | reverse complement strand
CGTGCGGGAGCCGGGCAGGACGAAAAGCAGGGCCCGCTCCCCTTATTACTACATCCTTTTGCTTGGCTGTGCTTATGGGAGCATGTACAGGACAGGGAATAGCTTAGCTAGCAGTTCTCAGAGGTGGCCCACCTGGATTTTTGAGGCAAGTTCTCTCAGTTGCTTGGAGCTCACCAGTTAGCCTAAGCTGGTTGGCTGTGAGTCCCAAGGGTCCAACCTATATTGACCTCCTCAGGGATGGGATTACAAGTGTGTACTATTATATACCCAACTTTATTTTTTTAATGAGCTGTTTGGGGATTGAACTCAGGTCTTTGTGCTTGTACGATACACACATTACCAGCTGAGGCTTATCTGCAGCCCACGCTAGCTCTGGCTTTAGTCATAGAGTAGCATGGAGTGCTGATTCTTACAGATGAGGCAGATGTGCCTTGAGACACGGTCAGTTCCTCACCTCTGTGTGCTGAAGGAACAGAGAAGGAAGTAGGATATAGGCCAGTGTCAAAAAACAAACAAACAAACAAACAAACAAAAACACGTAGGCTGCACATTGAGTCCCTGGAATCTGCAAAGAAGAAAAGTCGCTCATGCCTATAAAAATTACCTATATTGGACAATAATTTCCTATTGTTCCTAATCCATTTTTGTTTTCTATAGAAGACACACAATGTTTTAAGATTTAATTAATTAATTAATTTTGTTTTTTTGAGACAGGGTTTCTCTGTAGCTTTGGGGCTGTCCTAGAACTAGATCTTGTAGACCAGGCTGGCCTTGAACTCACTCTGCTTCCCGAGTGCTGAGATTAAAGGTGTGCACCACCACCGCCCAGAAAGATGTTATAATCCTCCAGTCATACCGTTAACCGACGATAATGACTGTTTACCACCCGGTGTTTCGGCACCCCATTCTGTGCTGAGACCTGTCCCCTGTGAGCTGCTCAGACAGCACTGCCATCTAAAATGCAGTTATGATTTGAGCTCCATTGCTTCTCCTACCTTTTAGATAATGCTATTGCATTTCAGGCTAAACAATTCTCCCCCAAGTCACGCACATGGACCACTTGAGCAGAAGCTCATTCCAGGTTCATGCTATATGACAGAATTGCCCTGGAATTCTCCTTTGACCATGATTTTACGCCAGCCAGTGAATAGAGTCCCCTGCTGACCACACAGGATCATCTTCTCAGTACTTCCCACCCCAGACACACTCCCCAAGCCGGTATATTGGCACCTCCCCTTCTCCTTTGAATGGATCTGTTCTTGTTAAATGTGGGCCAGGTGCCAAATGGAGTGCGAAGAGGCCTTAGGCAGTTCTGGAAAGGTCTGCTGATCTGATTTTCCTGGCTGATATGATTATGGGCCAAAAAAAAAAAATGCTGGAATTCCGAAGGACTGAGCTATGCAAAGGACTAGGACCCTTCTCTGGCCACGGAGCCCGGTTGGGGATTTTACCCGTCTGTGACTTTAGTTCTTTACCTGTGGTTACATTGTAGGGATTTTCTTCTAGCTTATCATTTGTGTTTGACCCATCTCTCCTGGAAATAAACACAAACCTATTTTGTCTCGTGGAAATGTTTGTTTTTCCTTATTATTTTAAGTGTCTTTAAATTTAGTGTAACAAATGTGTACTTCTATTTATCATATTTTCATTGCACCTACATTATAGTGCACAGTTAGAAAGTCTGTCCTAACCTTTAGGCCATAATGGAAGCCACTCATGTTTCCTTCTGTTGGTTTTAGGATGTTATTTTTACATACAACTCCCTGACCCCTTTCAGGTATAGTCTTGGGTATGGAGAGAGAAACACAGGCCTAAACTTATCTTCTGTTAAGTGATGGCCAAGAGCCATTGATTAAAAAAAGAAAAACCTCTGGGCGGTGGTGGCAGCGTGCACCTTTAATCTCAGCACTCTGAAGGCAGAGACAGATGGCAGATCTCTGAGTTTGCAGCCAGGAAGAAGTGTTACTATTTTCTCTTAGCATCATTCCCACATCTTCTCCTTCAATTGTTCTTTATAAAGTAGTTTTATTGTTTACTATATGCCTTTCTACTTTGGATGTCCAGGGAGAATTGTGACTTCCAGAATTAAAATGATATTAAAGGTATTGAACAGATGAGATTGCTTGGAGGGTTAAAAGCTTGCCATGTAAACATGTGGCCAGAAGTTCCAATCCCCAGAACCTCAGAAGAATCTGGACACATCTGTCACCCCAGTGCTTTCATGGGGAGAAGAGAGTCAGAAACACCCCAAAGTTCAGATGCTCTTTCCTGACTGCCTGTGTTGTCCTTTGCTGTGCTGTGCACCTGTCTCTTTCTGATAAGATTAGGGTTCCAGAAGGTGACATTCATAGGCCCACCATCTGGACACCCTAATGTCCCTGCAGATCAATTTCTGAATCCAAGGACATGAGCTAAACTATGTTCATAGCAGCATTATTTGTAATAGCAATAACCTACAAACAACCTAGATGCCCCTCAGTCGAAGAATGGATAAAGAAAATGTGATATATTTATACAATAGAGTATTATTTAGCAGTAAAAAAAAAAGATCTTGAAATTTGCAGGGAAATGGATGGATCTAGGAAAAAACATATTGAGTGAGGTAACCTAGAACCAAAAAAACAAATATAATAAGTACTCACTCATAAGTGGCTTCTAGACATACAGTGAAGAAAAATTCAGCCTACAGTCCACAACCCCAGACAACCTAAAACAAAGAGGACCCTAAGAGAAACATACATGGATCTACATAGGAAGGAGAAAAAGACAAGATCTCCTGAGTAAATTGAGAGTGTGGGGGTCATGGGAGAGGGGAGAAGGGAAGGGGGAGGAAAGGAGGATAGTGGAGAAAATGTATAGCTCAATAGAAAAAAGGAAGGAAGGAGAAAGATTCCTTCCTTCCTTCCTTCCTTCCTTCCTTCCTTCCTTCCTTCGAAGAAAAAAAGAAAGAGAGAGAGAGAAAGACAGACAGACAGACAGACAGACTTCTGTTGGAGTTCTGATTACAGCAAATGTCAAGATGAAGCTAAGGAAAACTGAGACAGATAATTCTTCTAGAAAGAACATCTCACCGGCAGTAAGCCTACCAGTCAGAAACCGAAGGAAGAGTCAGATGAACTCAATAGAATGAATGACTTCTAAAGGTAAAAGAGAGAAACCTGTCTTGCATAGCAGGAATGGACAGCAACTTATGAGTTACACATTTTCTCGTGGTATTGTTCTACCAAAGATTTGCAGATATGCAAGTGGACATATGGAATCAATGTCTATGCTGCACCTCTTCTTGGTTTAGTCAAACAACAGACTGACACTTATATTTTAATTCTGTTGAGCTAACTGTATATTTTAGACATCAACATAGGATACATTTATTTCATATCTATGACGTTTGTGCTGGCAGTTTTATGTCACTTTCACACAATCTAGAGTCATTTGAGAGGGAACCTCAAATTAGAAAATACCCCCCAGCCTGTGGTGCATTTTCTTGATTGACTGCTGATATGGGAGAGTCCAGCTCTCTATGGACAGTGCCCCCTCTTGGTTGGTGGTCCTGGGTGGTATGAGCAAGCAAGCTGAGCAAACCAGCAAGCAGCATTCCTCACAGCTTCTGCTTCAGCTCCTGCCTCCAGGTTCTTGCCCTGACTTCTCTCAGTGAGGGACTGCTACCTGGAAGTGTAAAATGAAAGAAGCTTTTCCTCCCTGAGCTGCTTTTGGTTGTGGTGTTTTATTGCAGCAATTGAAATTCTGAGACACCTATGTTTTATACTTCACACTAAGTCACCTAGACTCCAGTGGGAGAATGCCTCCAGTCCTTCAATACAGCTTCTGAAGAGCAAAATATAGGCTGAACAATTCGTCTTTCAGGGAAAATACCCTTCCTGCTTTTGAGTGACTACGGGGGATCTTTATTTGAAGTTGATTTTTTTTTCAAAAAACAAATTGAATGTTCACGTACTGACAGAGGAGCAAATGGGAGTAAATTTGGGTAGGGGGTAGCTGAGCAGCATCTGTTGCCCCAACAAAGCCAAGCTTTCAGAGCAGTGATCCTTGTCTCTTAGCCACATCTCCAGCCCCAGCTGACTGGAACCACAGAGTCTTAGCGCACATTATCAGACAATTCTGATAGAGTCCTTGCGGGATCCTCAGACTTTACTCGGCAACTTCATAGGCTAGGCCTGCACTATCTGCATTCCTCTCAGCATTTTTATCTCCCAGGCTTCCACAGAATAGTCCTGAGCTCTGAACAATTAATGGCTTTTCTACCCCAAAGTTAAAATGCCACCACAATTCTTCCAAACACGCATGGTCAGATCTGTCAAAGCAGTATCTCATGAGTAAGGTACCAATTTCCTGTCTTACTTAAGGTTTCTATTGCTGTAACACCATGACCAGAAGCAACTTGGAAAGGAAAAGGGTTTAATTCCTTTTACAGCCCTTAGGCCATTATCCAGGATGTTAGGATAGGAACTCGAAGCACAAACCTAGAGGTAGGAACTGTTATGGAGGCCATGAAGGAGGGCTACTTACTGGCTTGCTCTTCAAGGTTTGCTCAGCCTACATTCTTATACAAATCAAAAGGACCCCCCCGGGAGTAGCACAACCCACCACCTTGATTGGCTGGGTCAGCTTACATCAATCATTAATCAAGAAAATGTACTACAGACTTGTCTACAAGCAATATAATGGAGTCATTCTCTCTCGGTTTTTTTCTTTTAAGACGCAGCTTCTCTCTGTATACCTGACTGTCCCGGAACCCACTCTGTAGATGAGGCTGGCCTCTAACTCCAAGATCTACCTCTACCTCTCGAGTGCTGGAGTTAAAGTTGTGTGCCACCATGACCCTTCGGGAGGCATTTTCTCGGTTGATGTTTGTATTCTCAAGTATGTGCCAAGTTGACAAGAAACAGCCAGCATGACTCTTGAATATGCAAACTTGTGAGATGTTGTTTCTTCCCAGTGCTCACAAACAAAAGAAGAGACTCTTAACCCACAGAATCAAATGATTCAGCCTGGGCACCTCAGAGAATGAACTGAATGGCCAGCGGCAATGAGGGTGAAACTCTAGGTTCCCGGCCAGCGCCCCAGCCTCACGACATACCAGTCTCTTCCTTTGTGCCCACTGCTAGGGTATAGCCTACACTATTCCTTTGCTAAAACAGCCCCTATGTGTTTTCCCCCCGGATCCTCTCTGTTCACGTACCTGAGCTCAGGATATGCAGGAGCTTGCAGGTTACCTTTTTGTGATGGCCACCACCTTGTTACAAGCCTACAGAGTCTGTGTGACTAGCATCCAAATGCTCTCCTCCACTCTAGTCGGTGACATGGGGAAGATGGAATGCTGTGTGTGTTTCTCATCACTGTCCCTCTTCAACGAGGACATGGTAACTACTCAGCTAATAGTCACGGAATAAGTGAATGAATGAATTGATGCTCCTACCAGCTCTTGGGAAATTACCTTTGGAAAGTAATTTTCTCTCCTGCCGTTTTTGTTTCTCCATCTGTAACAGGAAAGCAAAAGTGTACATTGTTCAAAATCTATTTCCTAATTAGGTAAAGTAAGGCAAACTGATTAATAAGGCCAAGGCACAGAGACAGAGTATATCATATAAGACTGACCTGCTTGGTTTTATAGTCAGGGCTTCTTTGCTTGTGTCTCCTTCACATCAGTGTTGATCTGAGGAAGGTAATATACAGCAATGTTAGTCCTGAAACCTGGTGAATGTGTGTACCCAATCCACTGAAACAAACCTGAAAGTAGAGTGTCCAGATTGAACAGGGAGTTCACACTGTCAAGGTAAACACTCAGGCTCCACACGGGAGTCCACACTGTGAAGTCAGGATTTAGGGAGCACACGGGGAGTCTACACTGTGAAGTCAGGGTCTAGGGAGCACACGGGGCATCCACACTTTGGAGTCAGGGTCTAGGTTGCACATGGGAGTCCACACTGTGAAGTCAGGGTCTAGGGAGCACACGGGGAGTCTACACTGTGAAGTCAGGGTCTAGGCTGCACACAGAGTCTACACTGAAGTCAGAGTCTTGGCTGCACACTGAGTCCACACTGTGAAGTCAGGGTCTAGGGAGCACACGGGGAGTTTACACTATGAAGTCAGGGTCTAGGCTGCACACAGAGTCCACACTGTGAAGTCAGGGTCTAAGCTGCACATGGAGTCCACGCTGCAGTCAGGGTCTAGGCTGCACACAGAGTCCACATTGTGAAGCCAGGGTCTAGGCTGCACACGGAGTCCATGCTGAAGTCAGAGTCTAGGCTGCACATAGCAATCCTAACTGGGAAAGAGAAGAGTCCAAGCTGCACATAGGGCATCTACACATCAAGAGCAAAGAGTCCAGGCTGACCAGGCGGTGTGCACACTGTACAAACAGACCTTCCAGGACATGCACTGGAAGCCCAGACAGCTTTCTGAGCTCTGACTCCTGCAGCCACAGGGTCTCTGTATTTGGCACAGCACAACTCAGCTCTTTGGCTCTGCATATATTGTATCTCCTGATGAAGTTTAGGTTTACCTTCAGCATCTTAGCCTCCTGCTGGACAGACAGTTCCCCTGCCACCCCAAGCTCCCACTGAGCTTTACAACCAGGGGCCTATTGTCCTACCATCTCTCCCCCATCCCCGCCCAAGAGTCTGCCCTCAGACACTGTGTGATCTGTTCTGATGATGGATGGGCTCTGGTCCATTCCCAGTGTTGATGAGCTAGAAGTTGGGATGCTATGCCCACTACCCACATGAGCCCCAACTGCTTAAGAGTTCAGCTTTCCTTCCTCTTTTACTGTTGAGATTGTCCAGGTTTTCATGATTTTGTTTGGTTTGTTTGTTTTGGGAAATATTAAAGTTAACTTGGGGGAATGAGACAAAATTTGGGAGAAACCTATATATACTAGCTAATTTTTAAGATCAGGTATTTGCTCCCAAATTCCATGGTTTTCGCCACTCTTTTTTCTCTAGTCTAGGCCATTCTGTTCTCAAAGGCATGGGTTTTTAAGCTGTACCCATGTGCTGTTTTAAAACAGAGAAAATTATTTCAGTCTTTAAAGTTCTTCGCTTTATGTGTTCCTGAGACTAACTAGTCTGCAGCTTTCAGTTTGCAGTGGTTGCTGAATATTCATAAGATTCTGTCTGCTTACTGGATAATTATATTACATTAATATGGTATGAATAAATAAAAAGCAGTAATTATGCTTTTATCCTGTTCTGTTTGACAGTTTACAGTTTGCTTGTTTCGAGAATAAAAGGAAATTGCCACATTTGAAACAATATTATTTCATTTCTAAATGAGGAGGAACACTCCCCCTTCAAGCAGACAGGTTACAACAGAATGGATTCTGCCCCTTCCTAGTGAACATAAAGATGCCATGCGTGCCCTATGCTGCTGACTACTACAAAGATCATGCTAGGTGAGGCCTTAAGAAGTCCAGGAAAGGAACGAACGCCTCCCTGGTTTCCCTTGGAAGCTCTCAGGTAGTAGTAGCCAAGAGAGAAAGCAAACATGGTCTGAGAGGGAAGGGAACCTGCCTTCTTCCTCATCAAGGTTTCGAGAAGACAATACTCACCAGTGATTACTCCATTGGAATGGCTAGATTGACAGGAAAGGTTTATGGTTTTGGAAGTGAGAACTTTTAACAGCTTCAAAGCAAAGACATTCAACTAACTTGAGTAATAGCACTGAGCCAGTATCTCAGTACTCAGCAAGCTGAAGCAGAAGGATCTCAAAGTCAGTCACAGTGAGATATTTTTATTTCATGGAAATATTTTCATGTAGAGAGAAGTAAGAGGGAGGGAGGGAGAGAGAGAGAGAGAGAGAGAGAGAGAGAGAGAGTCTTGAATTAGAAAATATTTGAGAATTTGAGAGCAGGTTCCACAGTGTGTCTACATCTCACATTTGAATATGTCTGCGATGTCGTTAAACATGGATGCGCATGAAAATTTGAGAGAGCTGAGGTCTTTATGCCTTTTTCAGAAAGCGTAGCTACTTTCCTAAGTAGTTTGTTCCTAAAGCAAATCAACAGGGTGATTTTAACAAGGCAGGAAATCAGCGTCCCAGATGAGCCCCTAGGAGAAGGAATTGGCTCCACGTGGCTTTATTCCTGGGACATTGGTGTCCAGCCTGTGAAATTCTACTTCACATAGGAAGAAGATGGCCCAAATCATAAGCACACTAATGCCCAGTGGACACACTCGAAGCATACTTGTAAATGGCTCGATATCGATATGAGAGGAGAGAATGAGTAGCGTTTCCCCGTGGAGCAGCCCGGGCTCAATGCTGTTTAGGCACTTTCATCAATTTTCTGGATGATAGGAAGGAGAGCAAGTTCATTAAGTGCACAGGGCACCCGGGCTGGGAGCTGCAGATAAAACCACAGAGAACAGGCCAGGTTTAATCAGGACCCTGAAATCTAACTCAATGCGTGGTCAGGGGAGAAGGAGACCCCGCACTGATGGTCGGCCTGCACTTCCTGGGTGGGTAAGGGTTCACTGTGGTCTTGTCCTTGCGTCAGGTGCCCAGAGGCCCCAGGTATCTCACCAAGAGATAACTAGTGAGAGCTAAAGACCAGCCAGGGGACATCCAGGTAGGTGCCTCCTGCTGTGTTTTACCTGTGAGGCTCTGCGCTGAATCGATGTGAAATTTAATGGAAAAGGACCTGGACCTTATGCTGAGAACAAAAGTGACCCACTGCAAGTGTTTGGTAATGGAAGGGTAGGGGGTTGGTAAAGGAACCTGGAAAATGATGAAAATCCACACCGAAACTATTTTGTAATCTGAACAAGGGAATGGTAACTAGTAACAACCACCATGAAAATGGGATGTTCATGTGCATGTTTTGGCTTTGTTTATCAGTGTGTTTTGCTCATTGCTGTCGGGTTTTTTCTTCCCCACAGTGAAGGAGACACTGTTTCCCAAGGTCCATTCCCCGCTGTAGAAGGAGACAATGTTTTCCAGGGTCTGTTCCCCAGCTGAAGGATCACAGGCACATTTTGGACGCCCCTTGTCTATGTTTTTGAGGGTGCAGGCTCCTAAGCTGGGGCTGCCTGGCTCTTCCACCATCCTGCCACCCTCTGAAGAGGTGACACACCAGGGCTTAACGAGCTGGAAGGGATTCCATAGAGAGCAGCAGAAACGATTAAAGACTTGGAAAATAGGAGCTATGAAGGAAGATTAAAGGATCTACGCTCACTTAGCCTGGAGCGGGGAGCTGACCTAATAGTGTCTTCAGGATGTGAAGGGCTATCATGTGGAGGAGGGGACCAGCTGCTCCCTCTCCTAGAAGAGAGGGCAGAGAGGAAGCAGGCTTAGTCTTCGATGGGGAGGGTTAAGAAGTGTTGGAGAGCTTCCTTCAGGGAGGGCTGGTAGCTGAGATGTTGAAGCCTTACCCTCCCCCAGGGTGACCACTCTGGAGAGGCCCCATCCTGTCAGACACAGATTGTGGTGGCTCATATGCCACTGTAAAATGTCACATCCTGCATTAGTGTCTTCGCTGGTTGATTCTTTGAAAGTGTCTGTGCATTCTAAGGTTGATAGAAAGAGCAGCAGATGCTGGCCATAACTCACAGAGGTACAGCCACTGTCCAGATGCCAGAGAAGGCGTGGCTAGGGTGACCATCAAAGAGTCGCCTGGAAACGCTTCCAAAGGAAGAGGGGTTGAGATTCACTCTAGCCTTGAGTCGAACTTCTTTCTGACTAATGTTTGTTTGTTTGAAAAGAAGGGTGTTGAGTGTGTGACTGAGCGTGTGTGCTCGTGCGCAAGTGAGTATGAGCTGTTGAGAGGCTGCCCCCCCAACAGGAATATTTCAGATTTCTAGACTCTGAATTGTTACCAGCTATTACTCTGGTGTGATTTCCATTAGACTTAGGCACAAATAACTTCCATGCCTATCCAAGGGTGCTGAGAGAGGGGATGTCTGAAAGGTTGTCCGTGAGATACGTGCTTTCACAGGCTGGGTTTGCCACAGTATGGCTCTCAGTTTCCATGGGGAACTCATTTATTTCCCTTGCTAGACCCACGACCAGTGACAATGTTCACAGTGAATGTGTCTTGTCCTGTGAACAGGAACACGCTTCCCATCCCCCCCATGGGTGTGTCCACCTTCAACGGAGAAGAAAGGTAGTAAAATAACACACAGGTACTTTTTCTTTCATTGGAATGTGGGAGAAGCTTTTAATTAAATAAGACTGCTGTCATCAAACACTTTGAAACCCTGAACTTACCCACTGCACTTTGATCTCTCGTCCTGACATCATGTTTCAGCTGTGCCAAAGTCCTCTGCGTGCCGTTGTCATTCCGCAGTCTTCCTCTCTTTACAAACTCCATTTCTTCGGACCTGTCTGGGGAACTGTCTCAACCTTCAGTCCCAGCCCCTTCTTAACCTTCAGTCATTAAGGAAGCCAGCTATCCATTTACAGGATGTAGGGCTTCCTGTAATTTCTGAAGCATTCAAGTATTTCTCCCATGGAGCTGTCCAGTGGCAAGGCCATGCTTTCCCTGAGCTGAGTCCCTACTGTCTAAAAGACCCGCCGTCACACAGAAACTCAGATAGTGGGGAACAGATTGAGGCAGTGGAAAGGCTTAGAGACAGGATGAAGGAAAGAAAGAATGGACTGAAGGACGGACAGTGAAAGGAGAGAGAGAGAAGTGGGTGGGTAGGGATAGGTGGCAGGGGGTGAAGAGTCTTCAAACCGTGCATTGGTGGTTAGGATGGGTGGTGGAAGATGGATCAGGTGGATGACGGTGAGGAAACGGATGATGGCAGAGGGATGGAATAGTGAATAGTCCTGAGTTCCGTGTAGCAAGGCCTATCTGAGCCAAATATTTCTTCATGAAGTCTTGTCTCCCACCTTGAATGATTTTGTGTACTGAGTGACCCTGAGCTGGTCCATGGCAGCGGGTTGACTGCATTGCAACTGTTTATCTCACTTAATTTTGGAAGAAACGTGCTTTTGTATCAATTAGATATTTCATCTCTCACATTAGCCCTGACATCAGGTTCTTAGAGCCCACTATGGGGTCATAAGTGGCAACAGGAGCTGAGCAGAGAAGGGAGCTTTGTTAGCTGGCTGCTGTGATGCACTCTTGGGGCCACAGTCGCTGATTGCCTAAGGCAATTGAATTTTGACACCTGATGGTAATTTTGAGCTTTTATCAGCCTTGGGAAGGAGGGCATTCCGGGATGTAATTTTGTATACATGAACAGGAATCAAGGTATTTTTTATAAACCATTAAGAACAGTATGCATTTGTATTTCTTATGCCTTTAAAACACAAAAGAAGAGTTCTTTTCATCCTCAATATGGGTTTTTAGAAATAAATCAACTTTAAAAGGTTAACAAAAATTTCAAAACGGTTCTCTTCTCTTAGAAGTTCAAGTTGATACAATCTCAATTCCATCAAAACACGATTCTTCTTGGCAAATTTTATAGACAGCTCTCCCCTCCCTGTTCCCTTTCAGCCCATGAATGTCTTCTTTCAGGGGAGAAGGCTGCTGTACAAATATCCCTAGGCAGTAACAAAGGTGCGCCAGCGACACGGCTCCTCCTTTAGATGTGGACAGTGGCCCGTCTAATGTCTGCCATTAAAGTAATTGTGATGATCAACCCTACAAAAGTCCTCTTCTTTAAGAACACCACCAAATCAGGAATATTACTACTTTTAGGAGATTATCTGCCAGCACATAAAAAACATTTAAGGCTAAAAACGAACCCACTCCGTGTTCTTCTAACCAACGGATAGATTTTTATATGCCAGATTTGTGCTATCCGCAATCTGACATTGCCTGGTAGTCATCAACTATGAATAACATCATGAAATGCTAATAGCAATAGGGTCATGTAAAGCTTTTAAAAGCTCACTTAGGAGTGGAGTAACAGTAAACAGGATTTTAGATTTTGAGTTAGGATTGCTTCTCATTTTCCTAAGTATTTACTTAATATAACAAATATCAGATATGTATATAATATATATAATATATATCTCACGGTTGATTCTCTTGGAGTCAATGCTGTATGAGACATTAAAGAAATTTAGGTCTTGATAAAGAGATTACTATATCATATTTTTATATAATTTTGAGAACAGGATCTGTTCACCACGTGCCTCACAAGTATGAAGAATCATCTCTGTACTGGAAGCATGTCTACCTTGCCCCCAGTGACACGGTACATGCCACATGAGAGGAGACCGCTTTGTGCTCATTTTACCTGGTGGTGACTGCTGTCTCCTCTCCATTCAGATCTCCTCTGCCGGCAGTTGGGAACACCAGTGCTGAACACATGGGAACAACAGGCCACCTGCTGCCCCTTGGCTCTTGCCTCTCTTTTTTCCCTGCAATTAATCTCCAGGAGGGGCATTTTCATTCCAGCCTCATCCTGGTTCTGCAAAAAGATGGATATGCGCATTGAGTGTCAGCAAGGGCCACTGGTGGCAGGTAGGGAGGTGAGGGCAGTAGAGCCCTCTAACTTTCTAAAAGCTAATAAATAAATGACTATTGTTTCCTCAAACATGCGTGTGCTTACCCTGAGGTAAAACTGTACAATGTTCTTGATTGCTGAAATAACATGGGACAAGATATGCTATACACAGTTTTTATGTCTTTTTGTATTAGACAAAAATACACATAAAATGAAAAACATCAGAATGGCCTTTACAAAACAAATGAACATATACAACCTAAAATTTTTTTAAAGGAGGCTTTCCTCCTTCCCAGCACCCCTCCCTCTGTACCCCAAATCACTGGTTTCCCTTCCAGCTTCTCCCTTCTGCCAAACCCCTGTTGCTAAGCAGGATGGCTACCTCCTACCGTGAGCAAATTGGCTAGCTCTTGCTCTGCCCAAAACTTGCTATCTGTGGCATGTGGCACTCACCCACTTTAGGATTCCCTGTTCCCATTCTGCCTCCATCCTTCTATATATGGGGTTATGGAGGTTAGGGCCTTGGGCTACATCCAAACAGCACAGGGGCCGTCTGCTAGCCTTCCCCCTCTCACACTGGAGCACTTAAATGTCTATGAAACATACTGCAGAGTTAAAAAAAAAATCTGGGTAGGGAAACCAGCATGAAGGGAAAAGAGGTTAGAGGCCGGTGGTGCCCTGAGGGCACCCCATTCCTCTGACAGCCACCCTCATTCTGCCCTTGCCTAGCCTGCCCCCAGCTTCCTGCCGAGCATAGGGTGTGTGCTAAAGAGAAATCCCTGCTGGATCTTTGGCTGTACTGTCTTCTTTTTCCTCCTTCTTGTGCTGTTCCGTGCAAATGCAGCCTGCCTCTTGGTTTATGGCCTGTGATACAAGATCCGGAGGCAGGCACACACTCATCCAAACTCAGCTTTTTGCTTCTTGAGAAGCCCAGGAGCACTTTTTGGCCATATGAGCAATGACAGGTTTGTTAAACAAAGAATGTGAACGAGTTTATGGAGGTGGAAAGACGTTTGTAACTTGGGACCTCCCACCACTTGTACTGCAGTTGGCTCTAGTCTTCTTTCTGTGCTTAAAGAATTCCTCACAGTGGGAATAAATTGAAGAAATGGGCAAGCCAGTTCCTTCACTGTCTGGAGTCTCCACAGCAAGGATGCAGGCCTACCGCAGGGATGCTGATACCCAGTGAGACACACTAACATGAGAATGACTTCTCCAGCCCCAGCAGCAGCCACTCCATGGGAGCAGGTGTAAGCCCCAGAAGCTTCCATGGAGGGCCAGCATCCTCATCAACAGCACCTGAGCCACGACTGGGCCATCTCCAACCTCCTGCTCCCTTTCAGGACTATGAGTAGTCTATCCCAACAGATATCCTTCCTGTAGGAAGCATGGAGTATCCCCAGCATCAGCTCCTGGCACTCCCTGTCCCTCACCACAGCTCTGTGCCTATAGAACCCTAGTGCTGATGGTAGGATTTTGTATGTATGTTGAGATTTGGGGTGCAAAGAGCTAGGGATGGTATTGAGACCTGATGAAATATGCTAATTAACAAAGTTAAATGTCAAATAATTAGAAAAAATTAAACAATGTGATAAAAGTCTTTCTTTAAATAAAATTGACAATCCAAAGATGCAAAAGATGATCGTAGCTGTGGGCTGGTAATGTTCAGCAACTGGTTTTCTAAAAACACAAAAACCCAGTGCGCAGTACTTGCCAGTCTCCTACTGAGGCTGGTTTCAAGCTAACCACTTGATGTCAACTGGCTCATGAAATTCCTGAAAATGTAACATTTGGCTCCCTTGCCCTGGCAAGTGCCAACTCCAGCATGCATCAAGCCACTATGGAGCATGTCTTGTGAGGTTCCAAGAGAATAGCACATTTCAATTTATCTTCATCTCCATCAGAATGCAACCAGGAGACTGATTGGGAAATGTGGAGCCAGGGTATAACTGTGCCAGCCCCAGGTACCCAGGCCACGTCACCAGCCCAGGGTATAACTTCGCCAGCCCTGGGTACCCATGCCACATCACCAGCCCTGGGTACCCATGCCACATCACCAGCCCTGGGTACCCAGGCCACATCACCAGCCCACGGTACCCAGGCCACATCACCATCCCTGGGAACCCAGGCCACATCACCAGCCCACGGTACCCAGGCCACCTCACCATCCCTGGGTACCCAGGCCATGTCACCAGCCCTGGGTACCCAGGCCACGTCATCAGCCCAGGGTATCCAGACCACGTCATCAGCCCAGGGTATCCATGCCACGTCACCAGCCCAGGGTATCCATGCCACATCACCAGCCCTGGGTACCCAGGCCACCTCACCAGCTCAGGGTACTAGGGACTGAGTGATCCTTGTTGTACTTGGCTTTGCAGGAATAAATACCACATAAGATGTTGATCTCCAGGGTGAGCGCTTTGTTTAAAGAAGAGAAGCATTAGAGAGAAGTCAAAGAGGCAAGGGAGGCTAATACCCAGCTTCTGCCATCACTAGCCATCCATCAGGGATCGGAACTAGAGAAGGGAGTGGCAAGGAAAACCGCCACTGTGTACAAATCCTGATATGGTGTTCAGGTGGAAAGGGTCACCTAAAGAGCTTTGTTTATTTGTGAGTGTGTGTGTGTGCATTTCTGTGTATGAGTGTGTAAGTCTGCGTATGTCTGTGTGTGAGTATATGTGTCTGTATGTGTATGTTTGTGAGTGTGTGTGCCTGTGTGTGTTTGAGTGTGTGACTATGTGTATGTTTTTGTGTATTTCTGTGTATGTCTGTGTGTGAGCATGTGTCTTCTGTGTGTGTGTGTTTGAGTATGTGTGTCTGTGTATGAGTGTTTGAGTGCTTGTGTCTATGTGTGAGCATATGTAGATCTCTGTGTGTGCTTTTCTGTGTGTGTCTATGTGTGAGCATATGTGTCTGTGTGTGAGTGTTTGAGTGTGTATGTCTATGTGTGAGTATATGTAGATCTCTGTGTGTTTTTCTGTGTGTGTCTATGTGAGAGCGTATGTAGATTTCTGTGTGTGTGTTTGTTTGTGTATGTGTGTCTGTGTGTGAGCATATGGCGGTGTGTGTGCATATGTGCTTCTGGTGCACTGATTTATGCATGCCAGTGTAGAAGTCAGATGAGGTTAACCTCGGGACTCTTTCTTTATTACTTTTTAGCCTCACTAATTTAGGCAGGGCCTCCCACAGAGCCTGGGAGCTTGGAGTTTCAGTTCAACTGCCTGACTAGCCCCGGGGTCACAGACACACATAACCACAGCTGCCTTTTTCGTGGGTGCTGGAGATCTGAACTCAAATACTCATAGGTGACCAGCAAGCATTTCACCCACTAAGCCATCTTCCCAGCCCAAGACCTTTAGAGTAGTCTGAGAGGAGCGATGGCTTGGAGAGGTGCAGGAGCCCAACTCCTATTGGCTGGTGTGAGAAGAGAGCCATCCCTAGGGCGCCAGGGTTCATCACAGTTCTGCTCAGACCACTCCTTGGGATGGAGATGTAGCCACAGCAAGGTTGACAGCACCCACAGCAGAGCAGCAGAAACTCGGGCTCCTGCTCACGCAGCATCCTGGTGAGGCAGGCTAACCCCATTCAGTTCCAGTGACCCAATCAACTCCCTTCTCTGCTTTCCTTCTCTCTATTTACTTCTTTTTGTTCTGTTTCCCTTGTTTTTTTCCCTGTGGGGCTCTTCTTATGACTGTTCCTCTGTCATTACCTTCTGTTCCTCTTGCACATTGCCATTTTATCTCCTTATTCCCATCTTCTTGATCCCTAGGTAAAGCACTAATTATCATTTATATGCTGATGACTCAACGGCTTTATCTATAGCCCAGAACTCACTCTCTAGCTCTAGACACATTGGGATAACTGTCTGTGTACAGGCCACTTCACACATGTTTCTCATAGTCCCCAAAGTCAGGAAGAGAACAGTTTATCAAGATCCTCTATGCTTAGCACTGGTGGCTTCCTGGATTCTTGGCACCAGGAAACTCAAAATGCCTGTTCTTCGCCTAATAAAGAATGGATCACCAAGTGCTGCCTGTCTCACAGGCTCGCCCACCTGAGGTCTTGCACAGGCTGAATAAGAGACAAGGTACCACCCACAGGAAGCTCCTGGAGTGTCTGGACTCCCAGTAAGGATTCTAAAATTATTTCTTTAACTTTTATCTGTATATGTGTAAACTCGAGTGTGTGTTTGCACACCTTGTGTACACAGGAGCCCACAGAGGAGAGCAGAATCCCCAAGAACTGGAATTACAGACAGTTAGGAACTTACATGTAGGTGATAGGAACCCAAACTGGTCATCTGCAAAATCAGTGAGTACTCCTAACCTCTCTGCCATCCCTCCAGCCCACTCCAGCAAGAATCCTAAGAAATCTTCATGGAAACAATCCAGAAGTCACCCCGAAACAAATGATAAAAATTAAACTATTTCAGCAAAGGGGTCTGGAGCAGTGGCTCAGTGGGTAAGAGTGCTTGCTCTGCAAGCGTAAGGACCTGAGTTCAAATACACGGCACACACATAAAGACAGGGCAGGGCTGCAAATGTCTTTAGCCCAAGTGGTGGTGTGTGGAGACAGGTGATGCTCCTCCCTGATATTTGTGTTCACTGAGTGACTCTGTCTCAGGGGAATAAATTATAGACAGAGAAGACACCTGGCATGCTCTTTCTCTGCCCCCACATGCACATGCATAGGGACACACATTCAGCATGTATGTACATGCACAGGGGCATGCTTTCAGCATGCATGTGCATGCAATGCACACACACACACACACATCAGCAGCAGCAGCAAAATAATTAAAATTTTGTCTTTTAAAGCAACCAAAGGGAAATCACAAAATTAAAAATTGAAGTCACTAAAAGTGAAATCACACTAGAAGAGCTCTAGAAAATGATGCTGATGATGAAGGATGGAGCTGGCGATGCTGTGGAGCAGAAGAATTTGCACCATCTTAACAATAGAGAGAAAGCAGAACGAAAGGAACTAAGACAGCTCTAACTTCCCAAAGGGCACAATGAATGACAAGTGTTTTGCAATAGCAACCCAAGAAGCAAAGCCAGCAGTGTTGCTGAGGTTGTGGAGGGCTAGGGCTGAAAACATTGCAACAGAAAGGCTGGATCCACCCAGAAAGGATGCCCAGGAAAGTAAAGATCCTCTTACTTGACATCCCAGACTTTCAGGAAAAATCTTGAGCTCAGCTGTAAGAAAGGTGTAGGATCTGCTACACTCTGACCTGAGTGACAGCAGGTTCTCATTCCAAACTCACAGTCCAGGTACTGCTAGAGGACTGGGGACCATTCTTTGGTGATAACAGGAAAATAAAGACACTCTTAAATAAGGACAGCAGAGGGCAAGGGTGCTGGGAGCTCTTCTTTTTTTTTAAGACTTTATTTTTAGTTTCAATGTGTGCATGTGTGTGTCTATGAGCTGGTTTGACCAGAAGGTGATGTTAAATGCCGGAGTTACAGGTGATTGTGAGCTACTTGTGTGGGTACTTGGAACTGAATTCTGGTCCTCAGTGTTAGGAATATTTCCTAACACGAGCTCCCTGCCGACACAAAATTCCCAATCAAGCCAAATCAAAACAAGCCGAATTACGAAATATCCAGGTTTAATGGAAGTTCTGCACTCTCAGGTGGCCCCAAGGGGGAAACTGGGAAGCCACGGAAATGGGACCCCCAGGAGGAAGAAAGGGAGACCACGTGTCCTTCTCTCGGGAGATTATTTAAATACCCTGGGGAGGGGTCAGGACCTGGCCTGCTAGGATTTGGAGTCCAGACTAGGCCTGGGTGCTGGGATAGATGTGAGGGGCTGGGGCCTATGCTCCCAACTTGACACTCAGCAAGAGAGATTTACACTCTTGACCACCGAACCATCTCTCTAGCCCTAGTAGCTCTTCCTAAAGAATGGCTTGAGGGGAAAGTGTGTTAAGACAAGGAAGGCCAGAAGAATCAAGGGTGGAAGTGTGGGTAAACACAGACAGTCTCTTTCCCAGGAAGGTCCTAAATCCCCAGTGAAGGGTAGTCTACCTGCAGAGATGAAATCCCATAACGGAGTGTTATAGGTACCACCAAGAACATATTCAAAGCAGTGCAATTAAAACCATTACAAACAGGTGTGGTGGCTAATTTTTGCCAACTTGACACAAACCTAGACATACCCGGAAGAGGGAATCTCAACAAGGAAATCACGTCCAACAGACTAGCCTGTGGACATGTCTGTGGAGCATTTTCTTAATTGATCGATGTAAGAGGGTCCAGTCCACTGTGGGCGGTACCATCTCTAGGTCCTGGGTTGTATAAGAAAGATAGCGGAGCCAGCCAGGGAAAGCAAACTGGTGAGCAATGTTCCTCCACAGTCCTTGCTTAGTTTCTGACTCCAGATTCCCGCCTTTGTTTCTCTTGATGATGAATCGTAACTTACGAGACAAATAAAGCCCTGTACACCTCCAAGCTGCTTTTGATCGTGCTGTTTATCACAGCAAACCAGGACGGTAAGAAAACACAGTTCAAATCCCTAATAGAGCGTGAGCAGCATTGAGGGCGGCAAAATGAAATTCAACGGAGTCCAAGAAAGAGAGTACAATACAAACAAATAAAATGGCAGGGTTGAGGCTTAAGAAAATCAATAGCTATCTGTACTGTAAGTAGCAGAAACAGGACCAGTTAAGACACAGCTATGCCCCCTGAGTATCACAAAACAAACAAAACAATGGCAGAAGCGCAGCAGCGTGCTCTCACAAGAAACATCAGCTTGCAAGAAAGACAACTTCAAACTAAAGTCGCGAAAACTAATGCACCATGCCAGCAAGCGAATAGCCACGTAAGGCATGGCCGTATTAATATAAGGAAAAGTAGGTTTTAAAATGAAAACCCATGAGCAGAAGCAAACACTGCCTGAGGAAACACCTCAGTACACAGATGTAATGATCTTTGTTATGTGTGCAATGAAAGATCTCAAGGAATTTGCCCCAAACTCACAGAATTCATACCTGAATTTACTGTGGCTACAGAATGTAAGATTCATAAGAGCAACACAGTTTCAAACACCGCCAGTATGGACATGAGAATGAAACAGAACAATTGTCATATATAATTATTCTAAAGAAAATAAATAGTTCCATGTAAATATAATACAAAGTCTGAATGCTGAAATTTATCAAATTCTAATGAAACAAACTCAAAATCAAGACAAATGGATAAAAACCATAAGTTCATGGGTTGGAAGCCTCAACACAGGAAAAAGGTCATTTTCCCGAAAGTATTCTGCAGGTATCATATAATTACCATCACAGTCTCAGGTGGCTCATGGATTCAAGTAATTCATTCCCATTTTCCATGGAAAGCACAGGACCTTCAAGAGTTGAAACCGTCAGAGTCAGGACATCTTTCTTCCTGATAATCATAGCACATGGCAACAGTGATGGAGGCCATGGTGTGGTTTAAACAACAGAGAATAGAGTCTTTTTAACAGAATGGTGCAGAATCCAGAAGTGGAAAAACAGACTCAGAAATGTGCCCATGAGGATGCTGACGAGGGGCAGAATAATTCGTGTGAGGAAGTTTGTCAACAAAGGGTACAAGAGGGAAAAAACCCAAAGAAACAACACCTTCAAACTAAATGTCTTACTCAAAAAATAAAACCCAATAGCTTCAAATGGATCATAATTTTCGATGTAAATCATACAAATATTAAACACAAAAATCAGTGGAGGACATCCCCTGCATAGGACTAGTCCATGGACATGGACGCCAGAGCTAATCCACAGAGGACAAGAAGAATCTGTTGGGCTTTGTCCACTTGATAACCTGTGTCCCCGTAAGGACCTTGTCAAAAGGACGAGAAGTCTAGGGCAGGTGAGGAGCAGAGCAGCTGCTGGCTATACATGAAAACTTTCAAGACTGAAGTGTGCAAAAGGGACCACCCCGTGAGAGGATGCACCCAAGCAGGTCTCCCCAGAGGGAATAGAAATGTAGGTCACTAATCTCCTTCATATTGCTAAATAAAACATCATGTGCATTAGTAAACCACTAATTTTAAATTTAAAATTTTATATAAAAACATACAAACAGCAGATTATATTCTATTTTAAATATTTATTTAATTTAATAAAGATAGTGATAAACAAATTCCGGGTATGCACCTTTGTGCCAAGAAGCACTGGGGAGGAGTCTGACGAAGATTTGAGTGTACTTGGGCTCTGCTCTGCTTGCTTTCACCTTATGCTGCTCATAAGTGCTTCAGAACTAATGTCTGATCTGAATGCATATATTGCTATTAATATGTTCTTAATCCTTTTGTTCTGATGTGCCAACACAGAGCAAGATCCTCAACATGAAGAGAATTCTGTCTGCAGCAGAAGTGATTTCAATTTTTCTTTATTTTTATGATCTCTGAAAAGTTTCCTCTTTATTTTTATGAACTCTATGCTGATCATAACAGAATTAGAAGAATATTAATTTTTAAAAGGTACTATGTCTCTAAAGGAGGCAGGAATACCATGTGCTGTGAGAGATTGTATGGAATGCAGGGAAGGCCACTGGAAGAGGCGGGGCTGAGCTGTTGGGAACAGAAGGGCGATGACAGTCATGCAGTGAAAGTGGGCACATTAAATAGATGAAGGGGCTGGGGGAGGTGGTGGGAATATGGAGGAAATGGTGGGGCCCAGCATAGGTGGTGGACACTGGCAAATGTAGTGAGGAGCAGTAGAGTTGGTGGGGGCACAGGGGGAGAATAGGCATGCTCTGTCTGTGTTGGTCATATGGCTACAGGAAGCAGGGGATGGTGGAGGGATGTTGGGGGTATGGAGGATGCGGAGGGGGTAGCAGCAGTATGCAAGAGATGATAGAGACCATCAGGGTTGGAACAGATATGGCAAGGAGGCGATGGGAGTGGGTGAGGTAGAGGGGATCTAAAAGAGGTAGTAGGGACTGGCGAAGGTAAAAAGGAGGTGGCATAGGGAATGGGGACCAGTTGTGTTAATGGCGGCTGGTGACAGGGATTGGTGGAGGTGGTGGGGATGCAGTAAAGGTCGTGAGAACACAGTGGAAGCTGTCAGCCAATAGAGAGGTATGCTAGAACATGCGTCATACAAGACATGTCCTGTCCTGTTTGCCAAGACTGCGGTCAGAGTAAGGGCTTTGGACACAATGCTCCCCTAAACCTCGAGACCTCTCGTCTTCACATCAAGGGCACTGGGGCCCCAGCTTCTCTTAAATGCCTCCCCTGACCTCCTGTCTCCAGCTCAGCAGCCCTGCTCTGTGAGGGTCACAGTAGCTGAGAACGTCACTTGGATCCCCAGCTAGTTTTCTTCTCCTGCTTATCTGTAACCATCAAACTTGACACTTCTTCTACCTTCCTGACAACTCCCAGGTACCCTGAAAATAGGGTCTCACCAGCAAGAAAAACAAAAACATAAACTTCTCCATTTTCCAAGGACCATGGCCAGGTCTTCACTGACCCCGCTGTGCCTTGCACCCACAGGAGACATTACATGCTGCATTACTCTGCCAGAGTCAGGCTCCCTTGCAGCTTTCTCATGCTGGACTTTTGAGAAAAAGCACACACAGGGGGAGCATGCCTCGCGGACTTCATCCTAAGCTCTTCAGGGCTCAGTCCACGCTTGCTTCCTTCATGCTACTTTTCAGACCGAAGCCACCATTCCTAAAGCTTTTCTCTCTATCTCCATGTATTGGATGCAGACTCCCCCAAGTCAGGGAAGGATCCATGTCCATTACCATGATGTCTCCCAGAAGAGACAATGTGTGTGCCAGTGCGGCTGCGTGAACGGGTGCTGGATACGGCAGAGCAAGCAAAGGTATGTCTGTGTGTGAGAACGTGAAATAGAACAGACAGGTGAACCTCAGTTCTAAAGAAGAGGTGGAAAGATGAGCCCACAGTCATACTGTGCGGTCCCGAAGCAGACATTCAAGTCC
>LOEQ01000699.1:0-2500 GCA_001685075.1 Bramus lutescens | reverse complement strand
TCTTGTTTTTCAGTTTTAGTATTTGTATTTATTTGTGTGTGTAAATATGTGAGCACATGTGCGCATGCCATGAGTATGAAGGTGCTTCTGCAGTCTAGAGGAATGTTTTGAGCCCCTTTGAGCTGCCCAGCATGGGGCAGTAGGAGTCCTATACTGTGCTTCTTTGTTTCGTTTTTGTGATTCAAAGGAATAACCAAAAAAAATGACATTAAAATAAGCCAATTGGTGCAGAGCAATTAAGATCTTGCAGAAAGACCCCTAGTTATATTACATTCAGCCCAGCCATTGTTAAAGTGGATCAGAGCGGAACCCAGAGATGCCCTGTGTGTTCAGGGTGCTGGCCAAGGGCTCACCCCATGAACAAGCTGCAGAAGCAAACAGCCACTAACATTAGTGAAGCTGAGCAGACATCCATTGGCCATGTGGCTCTGGGCTCTGACTCCCTGGAAGTCAAAGTGAGGCCGCTCATACAACTTTGCTCAGTTCTTTAATTAGTTAATGCGGATGGAGTTTTGATGAATGGCAGTCGGTGGGGTTCATTTGTAAGGGCCGCGGTTCGGGGATCACTCAAACGTCAACACCTTTCTTGTGGAAAGCTCCCTTCTAGGGTGCTTAATTGTAACATATTGCTGCTGTTATTTTAAAGTAATAACTCATTATAGAATAGGATTTCTATACAAGCCCTAATAATTCTATTATGTCTCCCCTGATTTTTCAACATTAGCTAATGAAGTGCCCCATCATTTATCAGTAAATAGCATCGAATGTTTCACAATAAATCTTTTGACAGAATTATTTGTGCCAGCTTCCCTGATCAGGAACAATTAATATCATCTGAATGGGTGATTTGGGACCTGGTTTCCTTGCCACGAATCTCATCTTCCCCTGCAATGAAATCATTTGACAGTCAATACCACCGTCTCATTTTTCATTCGCTTTATCAGCTTCTGGCTTCAAATGACACCCTATCCACGAGAGCTACAGAACTTAGCAGAGAAGGAGGCAAAATTGGTTAGGTATGAACTTCACTGAATAATTCTGCTACTGTTGGCCTTGCTAGGCTCCATCTATAAACTCCCAAACTTATATTTGGGCTGGACACCTGTGACCCAAGCAAAAGTTAGCTATGTTGATTCCCCCTTCCCAATCTACACCTAACATCATCCTGTGCTGTGTGAGAAGGATTCTAGAATAGACATTATATCAAATGTATCCATTTTCTCTAGCAGAGAGGGTCAGATCTAAAACCCATTCAGGTATATGTTCATTTCCAGTGTAGACTTCAAGTCACCAGTGACACAGGTGCACACACACACAAGCATACACATTGATGTTTGTTTCATAGCTTGAATTTTAGGAATCTGGGAAGGTTTGGAGTCTTGCAAGTCGATTTAAAATTTTCAGATCCCATCATGGCCTCTAGACCTTAGAGTCATAGAACATTTTGTAAATGAATCCTTAGACACATCTAATGCCTTCTGGAAGGTTTGCTTTTGTTCAGATGAAACATTTCATGGTGACTCTGCTGGACACCCCACTCGTGTTCCTTACACACCCCAAGGTGCAGAGCAGCTGTGTTGCTTGTCACGGGGATCTTTCTTTTGGGTGACGATTCGAGGAAATCTCTCTGAGAGACCAGTGGGCTATGGCGCCCGCAGCATCAGTGTCGCTGCTATGCTACAGCCCTGACAGTGGGAGCTGGGGATGCGAGAGGACTGGCCAGGAATCCTCTGACTCCCTCCACACTTGCCAACAAGATCACTCAGTGCTCAGAGTCCTCCCAGGACCCTCCGTGCGTACTCCTTGAAGCCACCTGGGTCAATTGGCACTTGTAGAAACAGTATCCTGCCAGTCATTTTGAGAAATTGCTATCTTGGGAGTCCATTCAGCACGAAGATAATTGGTAGCAGAATTAAATAAGTGCTAAGTAGGAAGAGGTGAATTCCACGTTAAATTCTGATAGGGTGCAGATAATTAGCCCATAGTACAACATTCTACTTCCGTCTCCTCAGGCGCTGTAACATTAAAGTAGAATGAAAAGGACCATAGTCCAGGGGGAGAGAGCAGCTCACATCCAGACAGTGGGCTAGATCACAAAAGCCTCTCTCCTGGCTCTGTGGGAAAGTTCATTCTGCTGTGAGGAAGGCCCTGGAAAGGTGAAAGAAAGCACCCTTCCCAGCTCAGAGCTGGACTCTCAGGAATTAACATGGTGCATCTGCTTTTTCTTTAAGTACAGTCCCCAAGAAGATCAGAGAGGGTGGTCGTCTCTTACATAAAGCAGAGCATGTTTCCAGAACAACCAGAGGTAATTCACAAATAACTTTACTTTGAAATAGAGGGGATCCCTAAGCCCAGCAGGTGTGTGTGCGGCTCAGAGATGAGGCCCCCCTGGGAAGCCTACCTGGTATAAAGGCTACACACACATGATGTAGGAGGGTCATCTGTCTGTGTTACTTTCATTGGTTAATAAAGAAACTGCCTTGACCCTTTGATAGGACAG
>LOEQ01000698.1:323718-338062 GCA_001685075.1 Bramus lutescens | reverse complement strand
GGAAATGGCCTAGTGGCTAAAAGAATTTGCTACTCTTTCAGAAAAACTGGAGTTTGTTTCCTAGTATGGTAGGTCACTCACAACTGCCTGCGACCCCAACTCTGGGGGAACTGATACTTATACATGCACACACACACACACACTCACTCACACATATGCACACATATACAGATGCACACACAGGAACATATACATATACATATTCATGCACACAGATATGCACAATGAATCTTTAAAAAAAAATCCCTCACCACATAGTTCCCAATATGAGTAGTACCAGCGAATGCTAACAGAAATAGGTTTTAATTGGTTCTGGAAATGAAGATTTACAATGAATAATCTCATTAAGATGTCACCACAGTGTCAAATTTGGGCCAAATAGACTCAATCCCAGGGCCCTGATCCTACAAATCCAAGTCTCCGTGGAAGGAAGTATGTTTCAGCAGATGCTAAGGAGGAAAGGGAGCTGAGTGGGAACTGCCAGGAAGGACAGCAGCACCATTTCTAAGTGCCCATCATCACCCCCTGGCCAAACGGTTAAGCAATAAGAAAGAGAGCTGGTTTAATACGAAAGGGAAGCAGAAACGGCAGAAGGGAGTACTTACTTTTTATGCGCCTGCTGGCCAGGGCTCAATATTCACATTTCATGTTCTCAGTCTTGTCCTCTTTTTTATTTTAAACAAAATGAACCCCCCCGCCACGTCTTTAAGTGCAGTCCCAATGAAAGCATGTCACAATCCTGCTGCCCCCTCTCCAGGCTCTTCTGGCTCTTGACAGCATAGCCTTTAGTGGAACAATCTCCTGATCTTGTTTAACTGCTGAAACCTAATTTTTGGAAACACGTCATCATTGTAAGAACTTGAAAACCAAACAAACAAAACCAGAAAATAAAATAATCGACTTTTTACTGCAAAACATTATTCCTTTCCCAGGTATCAACATGTGCGCGGGTACAATTTAGAGAGAGTCTTTAAGTGAATCTGAATAATGACCTTCGCAGAGTAATCTTTTTTTTTTTTGAGATAAAGTATTTATTTATTTATTTATTCCTTTTTTGGTTTTTCAAGACAAGGTTTCTCTGTGAAACAGTCTTGGCTATACAGGAACTCGCTCTATAGACCAGGCTAGACTCCAAACTCACAGAGATCCGTCTGCCTCTGCCTCTGCCTCTGCCTCCCAAGTGTTGGGATTAAAAGCATGTACCACCACCACCCAGCGTAATCTTGTTCCTCTTTCCCTCTCTAAACTTCCAGTTTCTTTATTGAGCTTCTGATTGGTTTGCTGGGTGAGTACAAGGTGAATGGCTCCTGTAGGGGGCAGGAGAGGTAGAGTGGTTGTTAAATGTTTCTTGTCTCATCTCAGCAAATGGTGCACCAGCTGCCAAGGGTACACAGCATGCTAGACGCTGTGACTCACAGAGATGCTCAGGGTGCGTGGCTTTGTCACGCTGCTGCCGTAGGAAGTAGCCAAGGCCGTCTTTTCCATCCTGTGTTCTTCTCAACCTGAATCACTTCCATGGGCAGGCCCCAGAACAGGGCATCCTAACAGAGCTGTGGAGTATCGTTGGGAGGTTGCTTGGAGAGGGCTCTGCTGTATTAGCGCAGAGGGGTTGGATGGTTACAGTCGGAAAGGCTATGTTTTTGTTTGTTCTTGCTTGGGAGGGGTTAGACTTCTAATCTGGCCTATGGAATTCTGCTGACATTTCCAAAGAGAGTGACTAATTGAACCATGAATGTAAAATAAAAGCTAGTTTTTTGGTAAACAGGTGAAAAGTTTTTGTGGCCCAATGAACCTCTCTGCCGATGCAATAATCCAAATCAGACCAAATCAGAAAAAGCCCAGGTTTAATGGATACTAACACTCCCTGGTGGCCTTCCAGCCCCCCAGGGATGGAGACAAAAAGGAAGACCAGAAAAACACATGTTCATTCTCTGGAGGCCAAAACTGACAGTCTCAACCTTTAGAAAAATGTGGAGAAATGGAATAACCTGGACCAGCACCCTAAAAGTGCCCATGACTGCGATCTCTCACAAAGCAATGTGTTGGGGTGACAGACAACTCCAGTGGCTCTCCCTCTCCACATACAATCATTCACGTAACCAGGGAGCCAATATGAACTCCCTGCTCTATGACTGACCCTGGTGAAGTTCAGCCATCACAACAGCTTTTGGTTGCTGTTGCAGAAAAACTCCAGATAAGCAAGTTAAAGGAACAAAAGTTCCTTTCTTCTCGTGGCTCTGGGTGTTTCAGTCTAGGATGACCAGTTAGGTGAGTTTCTTTGAGGCTTGAGGGAACAGAGTACATGACGGCAGGAAGTCGGTGTCATAGCAAAGCTGCTCACACCGTAGCAGTCAGGAAGCACAAACACACACACACACACACACACACACACACACGCAAAGTGAGAGAGGAAGTAAAGGACCAGGGTCCCAATATCCCCTGCAAAGGTGTACCCCAGTGTGGTGGTTTAAATAAGAATGGTGCCATAGGCTCATATATTTGTATATGCTACTTGACAGGAATTAGGAGGTGTGGCCTTATTGGAATAGGTGTGGCTTTGTTGGAGAAGGTGTGTCGCTGGGGGTGGGCTTTGAAGTTTCAAAAACCCAAGCCACGCCCAGGGTTGCTCTCCTCCCTGCTGCCTGCGGTTCCTGATCTAGAACTCTCAGTTACCTCTCCAGCACTATGGCTGCCTGCATGCTGCCATGCTTCCTGCCACGGTAACAATGGACAAAAGCTCTGAACTATAAGCAATCCTCAATTAAATGTTTTCTCTTAGAAGAGTTGCCGTAGTCTAAGACACCCAGTAACTTCCTTCCACTGGGTCTACCTCCAAAAGTTCCCATCACCTCCCAGTCGCGTCACAGGCTAGTGACCAAGCGTTTATACGAAGGAGACTTTGAAGAATATTTCATATAAAAACCACAATATCGACCTTCAGAAGAACCTTCCAGATGAGCAGTTGTTTTCAATGTGAAGGACAAAGAAAATGTATTCTTATAATAAAGCAGTTTTGCCTACAAGACGATCTATGGCCATCACCTAGACCCGAGTTTCTATTCCACATTTAGTAAGAGTCAGCAGCTATCAAAGTCCCATAAAATGATTATAAACGGTATCCATTTATTGTCAGACACTAAATGATGGGAAGCAGTAGTAAGTATCAGCCATGTAGCATTTTATATGTGCAAAGTGCCTTAGCATCATATTTTATGGCTTGTTCTACATAATAGTGGCATGGGTGATGGGCTGGAACAGCCTCTCGGTTAGAGTTGGGAAATGGTAGCAATCACGGGCTCATCAGTTTCTTTTTTAAATGCTCTTTGCCTCAGGGCTTGAATAAAGGTCATCATATTTTTAAAATTTCTTACCATTTGTATCCTGCATATTCAGGATTGGTTTGGTTGGTCTTCTTATAATGATGTGGCTTCAAAACTCGAGCCCTGAAGTGTGCAGGCTACATCCGTGAGCAGCTGCCAGGATGAGCCACGGCAGACTTGACCCACCCCTTTTAGCCTTCCCCCGGATCAATAGCTCTTACCACCGTGGCACCGGAATCCCGTCTCGCCCTTTCCATCACTTTCCTTATTGCTCAAGGGCAGCCAAAGATTCTCTGCTGTCTCTACCTCCTTTTCTTCCAAGAAAGTGATCCTGGGGGTGGTCATGTGTGCTTCTCACTCCTCTCTTTTGATCCAGATTGCTTGGGAACTACTTCAGTGAAGAATCAGCTCTCCCCTGTCATTATTTTCTCCTGAAAATCTATAGCTTCAGAGCATCAGTAGTTAAGACCTAATCACATGGCACTCTTTGGTATCCTCTTTCTAATCAATCCATCAAGCAAGTATTTTTTCGTTTGTTTTGAGACAGGCTTTCACTGTGTAGCCCTGACTGTACTGGAGCTCACTCTGTAGACCAGGCTGATCTCAAACTCACAGAGATATGCCTGCCTCTGTCCCCCACCCCCAGCTGTGGGATCAAAGTCGTGCGCCACCACCACCCAGCCCAAGCATGCATTCTTAAGCATTGCGTTCATGCTGAGGACTTAAAGGGACTAGTCCCCACCCATGAGAACGCAGTCTAGTGGGGGAAAACTTAGAAAGGTCAGTTAGTCACAGCTGTGGGCATTATGAGTGCCCTGGAGGTGGCTGCACAGAGGGTGGACAGCTGCCCAAGGTCTGAGGGGTCATGTGGATCCTCAGACGCTTGGAACCTTACAGCTCAGTTCTTTGTCGTTAGACTGGAAATGACGATGTGCTTGGGATAGACTTGGGATCTGAAGAGCTAAGGACAGTGCCTTGGAATGGAGGCCAGGCTCATAGCACTGCTTTCAAACTCGAGACAATCAAGGAACGAGACATCCTTTGTATTTGGCCACGACACAAGCCTGTGTCATATCCAGGACTAAGTACTCTCTTTGGAGTACCCCAAGCAGCACATCTCTTGACATGTGGTGAGTAGCCAGACAGGACTCAGACTCAGAGAAAGTATCGGCCCCTTTCACACAGCCTGAAGGGTCCAGAAGACAAATTCCACAGCTAGTCTCAGCACTGAGGTAGGTGTGTGTGTGTGTGTGTGTGTGGAAATGGCTTTTTATTTAATTTGGTTTGTGGCTTTTGCAAGACATTTGACTGCATTGAGCTTCTGTCTCATTTATCATGCCTGCCCCACTTACCCAGCCAAGGATGGAATCATACGCATTGTATGTAGGTGAACAGTTTAACATATACATAAATAAAGTCCATGACAGTGTCTGATGTTTCTGTGTGCTTACTCATTTCTGCTTCTAGTTTGGGGATTCCCATCAACCACATCAGAGTGTCTCTAAGTGTCCCCTCTTTTACTTCCCACTGTCAGACATCACCCAAACACCATATTATTTGATTGATTGATAGGCTACTCATATGGCCATGCTGAGCCGTTCCAGAAGCTGGTCCATGTTGTTACCTAAAATCTTCCAAAACTGAAATGACACCTTCTACTTTAAGGCTACTAAGCCCATGTTCCACGAGTCCATTCTGAGCCCAATATGAGTGGAGGCTCCAGTGATCCAAAGAGGAAAACTATCAGTGAACATCACAGAGCTAAGTTAGCTCTGCCCTGTGGTGTTCCCTCAGCAGGGGAGGGGCTGTCTTTCTTCACGCCTGAAGGTAATCTGGCACACCTGCTGTGCATACGTGGGGCTATCTGAGCGCTAACAGCATCGTGCCCCTCTCCCCATTCTATATTCTCTTGTGTGCCCCTGGAAGTGCCAAACACAGAGTTTAACACAATCAGCTCATTACCACCACTTGACCATGCCCTGTCCAAATTTGCTGTAAATCATTTAACACTCAGTAAATGTTCTTGAATAAATGATTACAGCTTTTAATGTGCTGAATTATGCTCCCCTAGAATTTTTATTTAGACTTCTAACCTCAAGTGCCTTGTATTGGAGGACCAGGTACCTCAAGGGTTAAGTTAAAAAATGTGTTAAGGGCAAGTCCTGTATTGGGCCCTTTCCCCCTTGTTACAACACTATACCAGCTAAAAGCAGTTTGAGGGAGGGCCTCTTTTGGCTCACGGTTTGGGGAGACAGAGTGTCATTGCAGAGAAGTCATGGTAGCAGGCGTTTGAGCCAGCACATTGCCTCCATAGCCAAGTGGCAGAGCCACGACATCCAAACTGCATCTAAAACATTGAGCCATTTGTGGAGGAAATGGGCTCAGAGCCCAACTAGGTAATCAGAACAGTAATCTATGACAGGCTCGTGACTAAGGGTGTGAATTTGGATGGTCTTTCCTCAGAGCATCCATCCAGACAGCAATGAACACTGGTGCTCAGCTCACTTTTCTCCTTTTTCTTCCACCATTAACCTACCCCATGGAATGGCCTCACCTGCTGTAGAAATTCCTACCGCCAGCAGCCTTTAAGTTACCCGCCCACTTGGGCGTGGCCTCTTATACTATTTATGCTCAGCGCGTGTCAGGCTCATTTTTGTGGGAGTGTCTTTCACCTCAATTACAACGTCTTGAAAGCGCCTCACAGACACGCCCAAAGGTTTGTCTCCTAGATGGTTCTAGATCTTGTCAGGTTGATAAATTGAGCATCGCATACTCTAAGATGACAAGTGTCCTTAGAAGGAGGGAGACAGGAGGTTGACGTGAACGCAAATGGAGTAAAGACCACAGAGGATGTTGTTGACGTGCTCAAGATTCGAGACTCCAGAACTTGGAAAAATCAAATTCTGTCAGTTAGAATATGATCTAGTTAACAACGTACAAAAGTAGTAACCTTGCTTTAGATCAGCGGTAGTCGTTGCGCTCCGGAAGTCACAGTTCCAACCAGGAAATAAAGGATTCACCTACCACGGGGCTCTGTGGGAAGCATTTTTCCAGCTGTTATTTCTTCTTGGACATCACACAGAACCACCAGAAGCACTCGGCGGCACATGTCCGATAGTAGAAAAAGCACACACGGCAGGAGGGGCAAGAACTTCTCTCTGGGTTTTTGTGAGGTCTCTTTGGGTCAGACGAGGAGATGATATTCTTTTTTCCCTCTTTAGAAAAATGCTAGTTTATGTCACCAACCCGAGGCCAATCTAGAATAGATTCATGAATGTTCACTTTCCATCTACAGTGCGTCCACCTGATGCTTGTCCATTCTCCCTCCTCATCGCTGTTTGTTTTTGCATCGACGGCAAAAGTATTTGGAAAATTGGAAGTGGGCCAAGATTTAGCAGTTGAGAAAAAGAAAAGTATCAAAGTGTCCTTGCCCAGGTAGCAGCCCCAGGAGCTGGGACAAAGCTAAGAGTTCATTGGTTCATTATATCATGGTACAGCCTTGAGCTGGATTACCCAGAAGTAATGAGCATCCAATAGATTGTCATTGGGAGCCCAGGCACCCGGAGGAAGCATGCACATTGAGAAGATGATGAACACAGGCAGACAGCTCTTGAGGGGTCAAGGCCTTTGCTCTCTCCATAGCTGGGAGCTCTGCGGGCTTCTCTCCTCTCTCACAGGACCACTTGCCCTGTTGGCAGGCTGACTCTGCGTTGTCTGTCATGCAGCCCTGACTAGTGGCTTCAGTCACTAGGTTCTGCTTGGTCCTTTTTTTCATTCATTACCCACAAACCTTACTGAGGATCAGCATTTTGTGTGGCCAGCATGAACTCCAGTCCTCCTCCCAGGTTGGCTGGGGCAAGGACTTTCTGTATCAGTAAGGGGCATGGTGCCAGGGCTCCATTCTAGATACTCATCCCCTGCGGGGTTCTTCTAGACTATAACTGCTACTCTACATTCTGACAGTCCTAGAGGCCCCCTGCTTCTCAGTTTTCCTGTAATCCAGTCTTTGGGGACACTATCAGAGTGACCTGCGCCAGCTCTGGGATCTTCCCTGTCCAAAGCCTGCCAGAGCATCCTCAAAGAACTTAGTCACTTACCAGTCATATCCAGTCAAAGCCTTGGTTCCCTCCCCCACATTCCCTTCCTGGCCTTCTTCTCACGTTTCTGTTCTACTTGGCACTGGCTTGTTTAGCTTTTCCTCCTCTAACCAGAAGAAAAAGCTACAGAGCACAGTAGATCCCTGCTTTGCAGCACTGCCACCAGCACCAGAACAGCACCTAGAGCCCAGAGCCATTTGTTGAGCAAATGGAAGTGCTCAGGGCGCTGCTAGTTAATTGTTAATCTGTGCCAGGCGGGTAACTATGGGGATGGATTTGGATGCTCCTTTCTTGGTGAATCATTGCGCTTTAAATATTGCAAAGCTATGTAGTGCTCCAGCTCACCTTGCTCTTCTTTGTCTTGAGAGGAGGCATCTTCATGGTCACCAAGATAGACACAGTATCCGTTTCTACAGCTTTCTCTTAGCTCAGCAAGGGTGAAACAGAAAACCGTACCTCTTATGCAGGAATAGCATCTGCTTACCACTCTTACCCACAGCTACTGGGCTAACACACAACTGCCAATATCTCTGCAGAAACTAGTTTTGTAAAACTTATATTTACTTTCTTCTTGCTATTTTTTGCCAGTAGGTAATATCCTGGCATCTTTTGAAATTACCCTGCTTAAGATTACAAACATAATGCAAAGAATATTGTTTGCAAAAATGTACACAGGAGGGTTGGAGGGATAGTTCAGTGTCTAAGGCACCAGCTGCTCTTGCAGAGGATCAGGATTGAGTTCCCAGCACCCACATGACAGCTTACAACCTCTCTAACTCCAGTTCTAGGGGATCCTACTCCCTCTTCTGGCCTCTGTGGGCACTGCCCACACATGGTACAGACACATACATGGAGGCAAACACTCAAACATACAAAGCAAAAATAAATAAATATTTTTAAAAATTTATACATACATGCATATTCATGAGTAGATGTTTAATAAATGTAGTCTTATACACATACATATATAAAGAATGAAAGAATATGCCTATAGACTAGCATTTGCGAATGAAGAAAGTCATGTTTTTCATTTCACTGGGTTTTTCATAATAAGCATACATTATGTATACGATAAGAAAATTAACAATATATTTTCTTGCTTTTAAAAAACAAATCATTTATTTCACTTCAACATATGTCACACATCACTTTTTGGACTAGGAAAACACCACAATTGTCTTCTTGAGATGTGATTGTGTCATTTGCTTGGTTGTCTGCTTTCTGTGTCTGATTCAACCAATTGAAGCAGGCAAACTGAAGTAGGGGCCCAGGGGTCTCCTGTTCCTAGTGCACTGCACCCATGCCAACAACGGGACTAATGTGGGCGTGGCTGAAAATGATGCCACACTGCACAAGCCTTCCTTGAGAAATTGGTCCTGGCATTGGAGTTGCTGTGAAGCCTCTGGAGTCTTACGACCCTGGATCACTAGCCTTGGCATGGATCATTGTCACTTCCTACCTCCTCGAGAGAGGATGTTGTGTCTGCCATCTGGCCCTCTTCCTGGCTCCATCCAGCATGCTGCAGGGTGCTCTCTAAGACACAACCACTTCTCCTCCAAAGCAGGGGTTGAGGTTTTCAGAACCTAGGACACAACAGTCCTCATCCACCTGGGCCTCTGTTTTCTATCATGTATTTGTGGCCCTGGCCCAGAAGACTGTTAGGAAGCTTACTATGGACACCATTGTGTGCAGGGACCAGCTATTCAGCTGGTAGTTGCCTCCAAAGGCCTCTGAGCTGATTTTCCCATAACTAGAAAGATAGATTTCCCTTGGGGGAGTTTCCCTGCTCTGTCTGGACCGCATCTTCCAGTGTATAAAATGTCAGCTTGTTGTGACTTAGAGACCATAAAGGGAGAGCAAGAGTTCTTTCAGACTAATGAGCCTGGATACCCGACCGGCATCCTCCCAAGACACTCTGCTTTATTGTTTCCTTTCACCCTTGTGTTTGCATCTTTATGCTGCGCCCAACTCAGGAACCTCTTCCCTAATCTGTCAGTCTGAATCTCATCCATCCTTCAAGTCTTCTCTCAGACGTCATTGTCCCATGACTTCCTGTCACCACCCGAGTCCACCTTTCCCACTTGTTTAAAAATTCTCGCATGATTTGAGTATGTGCAGAAACTCAAGACCGACAGTCTCAGATGTAAGGTAAGAAGAGACGAGTTCAGGTGCCCGATAATCGTCCCCCGCCCCCATTCTAATAAAAAACGACAAAGTCACCATTGAAACCCAGGGATTCCTGTTCTTTCTATGACTATGTCACCAAGGTGCCTCTCAGACGCTGCACAGACATACAGATAAACGGCCTCAGAGCTTCTCCTCAAGAGAGGAAAGAGTAGAAGCTGGAGATAATGTGCATGCAGCTCCATCAACAACCCCCATGGGTGAGAGTCCATGAGTCTGGACAGAGAGATATCCTTCACAGTGTGAAGCAAAATTTGTACAGCCACACAATTTTCCTTAAAATGCGCTCTTGCAGAGGACAGAGGATTCCATGTTCCCTGGGCAGGGATGTCTAGCTTTGGGCGTTTCTCCCTGTTGGAGGGCTGGAACAGGCACAGGAGGTATTTGTTTTACCTAGATAGAGGACCAGCATCTCCTGTTTTAAGTCTCAGCTCTCAGCTCTCCCTCATTCCAGGAATTGGGTATCCATTTCTGACACAGGGAAGGCTGCATTGTCCTTCTGTTGTCCTCCAAGAATGTGCTGTGGTTTTGTGTGCTGTGTTCTACCTTCCCAGTGCTGAGCTGACACAGGTTATGGCTTTTCTATTGTTCACTGTCATCATTCGAGGGTCACCATAGAACACGGATGTGTGTTCAATTGGTTGGTTTCATATGGAAGGCCCTTGGAGTTTTAAAAAGGCTGAATCCTCAAGTCAGTTTATATTTTAAATGAGATTTCAGTAAAATTATAAAGGTTTTTTTTTAAACAAAATAATTCCAAATCTGTTTGGAAAACAATATGAAATGCCAAATAAGAGAAAGTTAAAACATGAGACTTGTTGCCAGAGATTTTCTGTCCAGGGTCCCACAGTCATTCATCCCAAAGCAATACACAGAGGTCTATATTAATTATAAACTGATTGGCCTATTAGCTCAGGCTTCTTATTAATTAATTATTCATCTCAAATTAGCCCATTATTCTTGTCTGTGTTAGCCACGAGGCTTGGTATCTTTTATTAGCGAGGTGTTCTCATCTGCATCCTCTCAACTGCAGACTCAGCTTTCCTCTTCCCAGAATCCTCCTGTGCTTATTGCCCCGTTTCTACTTCCTGCCTGATCGCCCCACCTATACTTTCTGCCTGGCTACTGGCCAATCAGCATTTTACTAAAATACAAGCAACAAATCTTTACAAAGTACAAGACCATTGTCCCACAGTAGAGAATTAAAAGGAGATGGATTCTTGAGGCTAGATGTTAAAACACATTATTTTGGCTCCCAAAATTAAAACAAAAGCAAACAGCAGCAACAACTGCACTGATTTTAATCATCTTGTATTAGTGGAACAGCAAGGTAAAGGAAAACAGATCTAGAGGCAGGAGGGAATTGACTTAGATGCTCTTTCGGTTCACTTCCAGCACTTTGACAGCAGGGTGGAGTGGTCCATTTGGGCTCATGGTTTCAGAGGTGTCAGTCCATAGCCACTTCGTGTGTGGGCCTGTGATGAGGCAGAAGGGCATGGTGGGAAGAAGAACACGGTAGAGAGCAAAGATGCTTACCACATGGGACTCAAAGAGCAAAGAGAGAAGGAAAGGCCAGAGACAAAATTGACCTCAGGGGCACACCATCAGCGACCTTCACCACCTCCCAGTCACCTAAAAGCTATGACTCTGATAGTGGATTAATCCACTGTGCATCCGGAGCCCTCATAATCCAACCCCAATGGCTTTACCACTGTTATATTGAAGGCCTAGCCTTCAACAGGAGATGCTGGGCAACATTTCAGATCAAAACATAAGAGATGTTCTTTTGAACTGGCTAGAGAAAAATTAAAGATGATGATGGGAAATGAGGCGAATTGCTAGAAATAAAGAGAGAGACTCTTCACACTCTACTGGGCTGTATTGCAAACAGACCAGATGTGCTTCAAATGGGGCTTGTCCTCTCAGAGTCTGTGCCTCAGTACGGCAATGCTGGAGGTGGTGGACCGTTTTTCGAGGTGGAGTCTACTGGCACATCATCGTAACTCCTCCCGTGCGCTGGCTACTTGCTCGGTGGTGTCCCCACAGCTTTCATCACTGTGATGCCATCTGTCACGGTGTGACTCAGTGGAGGACACCCTCCCCAGAGCCAGTGCTTTTTCAGTCAAATATTTAGCCTTCAAAACTGTATGTCAAATAAACCTTTCATTTTTTTAAATTACCTGGTCTTAGGTGTTTTGTTATAGGAACAGGAAACGTTTAGGAGAAAATAAGGAACAAGAGCAGAAGATGAAAGTCAAAGCTAGCCAGAATTGGAGTGGCAAAGAAAGACAATAGAGAAGAAGGGAGAGAATTCCAAAAGAATAAACACTGATTGTGTAAAAAGGAAAACTTCTATAAACTTAGAAAAACAACTTCCAGGGACTGGAGAGCTGGCTCAGTGGTTAAGAATGCTAACTACTCTCGCAGAGGATTGGAGTTCAGGTCCCAGCACCCACATCAGGCAGTTTATAACTGCCTGTTACTCCAACTCTGGGGGATCCAATGTCCTGAGAGTACTGTACTCATGTGGCAAACACGCAGAGAGACACATAATTTTTAGAAAATATTCTTTAAAAACCTTTGAGAGATATAGACAAACAAGATAAAAATGCATGAAATGTATATGACAGGCCACAGTGTAAGTGCTGGCTAGTTTGCTTGCTTGTCTGCTTGCTTTTGTCTTACTTTGTTTTTGCCAACTTGACACAAGACATAGTCATTTGGGAATAGGGAACCTCAATTGAGAAAGATGCCGCCATTTGACTGGCCTGTAGGAAAATCTGTGGGACATTTCCTTGATTAGTGATGACTCTGGGAAGGACCAGCACACTGGGAAGAGTGTCATCTCAAGGCTGGTGGTCCTGGGTTCTATAAGAAAGCAGGCTGAGCAAGCCAAGGGGAGCAAGCTAGTAAGCAGCATCCTTCCATGGCTTCTGCATCAGTTCCTGCTTCCAGGTTCTTGCCTTGAGTTCCCTCCATGGACTATGTTCTAGATATATAAGCCAAATCAACCCTTGCTTCTCCAAGTTGCTTTTGGACACAAAGTTTTATCACAGCAATAGAAAGAAAACTAAGACAGCATATAAAGACTTTTCTTCAATTATTAAAAAAATATGAACACTCTCAGGGGAGCAAGATTAAAGCTGTGAAAATACAGTTTATAAGTAGAAATTCCTGATACACAAGGAACCATGTTCAACTTCTCCAATAATGAAAGAAACAAAAAAACCCAAGGTTTTTTTGTTTGTTTGTTTGTTTTGTGTTTGTTTTTTGTTGTAGTTTTTGAGATAGGGTCAGACTATACAGCCCTGGCTGTCCTGTAACTTTCTATAAAGATCACATTGGCCTCAAGCTCACAGAGGCCAATCTACCTTTGTTTTCTGAAAGCTAGGATTAAAGGCATGTACCATCAGGCCGCACCAGGGTACTTTTTGAAAAATGTGCTTTGCCTGCATGGATGGATGTGACTTGATGCCTAGGAAGGCCAGAAGAAGGGTCAGATTACCTGGAACCAGAGTTATAGATGGTTGTGAGCCACCATGCCGGTACTGAGAATCGAACCCAGGTCCTCTGGAAGAACAACAAGTGCTCTTAACCACTGAGCCATGCTTCCAAGCCTCAAAATATCACTGTAACTATCAAAAGGGAGGGGTAGGGAATGATTGGATCATGGGGGCATTGGCTAGCAGATAATAACTGCCAGGGCTCTAGACAAAACACTTAGGCTTCTTCATTCATTGCTGATGGGTTTGGAAATTCCTACAGATGGCTTTTTTTTGGGGGGGGACAGAATTTAGTCACTTGTACTTTTAAAAATCCTTAGAGTACAGATCATTTCCTACTAGCAATGGAGTTGAGTTTTCAGTCCTGATAAATTCACAGGGCTTAGAAAAAACTGCAAATCAAGAACTCGTCCAAAACACTTGACCAGTAGTACCTCACGGCTAGGCCACACGGCAGCCTCCGCTATTTGTATTTGCCAGCATGGGCTGACCCAGAACTGCTCTTGCAGCCACCACCCAGGAGAGCAAGACACTGGTGAGTCCAGGGGATGATCAAAACTCAGAATTCAGAAGTGCATTGGAACTGAATACATAGTGCTTCTCCACCACCATAAAGTCAAAAACTAACACCAAACTGCGGTAAGTTGGGAACTGTCTGTGTCTCTTAGCCTACTAAACAAACATCTAGGAAATTCTACGAGGAAAAGATACATGTGCACAAAAATGTGTGAGCTAAGTTAGCTGCGCGTGAAGTGATACTGCAATACCTAATAACTTCAGTCGCTATGATTCCGATAAGGATCTGCTAAGTTAGTTGATTTGTGCTCAAATGATGGAATACTTCATACCCATAAGATAATTTTAATTAATGTTAAACAATTTCAGCCATTTTTCTAGGGCCTCACACATGTCAGGCAAGGGTTCTACCACTGAACTGCATCCCCAGCCTGACTCAAAATGAAAGAATATGCTTCAATGCACATGGTTTAGTGAGAATTTTGGAAAAACAAGTCCATATGTTAAGAAATATATATCTATACTATACATTAATGGCGATTATCTTTGGGTGGTAGCACATGGGTGATTCAAATTTTCTTTCCAACATTTTGTATATTTTACAAATTCCCCCACAAAAACATACATGGTCTCTATAAACATAAAGCACACCTCACTGCATAAAATGATTTTCAGAACTGGATTCCTTGAGGACGTTCGTTCTCACACACATCACCCAACCCAC
>LOEQ01000698.1:305739-316118 GCA_001685075.1 Bramus lutescens | reverse complement strand
ACCCGAGTCCCCAGAAGCCATACAAAATACTTGGTCCTTGTAATCCCACACTGGGAAGGAAGGGGCAGACAAATCTCTGGGATTTTCAGTCCAATTGTTCTAGTCTAAACATAAACCAAGGCCCAAGGCCCCAAAGCTTGTCCTCTGGCCTACACACACACACACACACACACACACACACNACCCGAGTCCCCAGAAGCCATACAAAATACTTGGTCCTTGTAATCCCACACTGGGAAGGAAGGGGCAGACAAATCTCTGGGATTTTCAGTCCAATTGTTCTAGTCTAAACATAAACCAAGGCCCAAGGCCCCAAAGCTTGTCCTCTGGCCTACACACACACACACACACACACACACACACAATTAGACATGAGATAGTTTATGTTCATATCATTATATTATGTAATCTAAGAATGAAGTAAGAATCAACAGCAGTCATGCTCTGAATGCAAATCAGGAGGGAGCGTGCGCAAAGGCAAAGCTTTGATATTGGTAAACTATCACATATACCCGGAGTTTCCCATTTAACATTACCATGAAACACAAGAGAAGCAAAAATAATGTAAATGTGTCTATTCCTTCTAAACAAGTAACTGAAGGGAAACCGTAGGAACAGCATTGAAAATGATGAAAATAAATGCATGTATAGTATTTGCCTTTCCTAAATACTTCCACAGACAAGCCAGGCAGAACCAAATGCTAGCCAGGTTGAATATCTCAACTGAAACACATAGAAGATTTGGTGTCATGAAGACAGACACCCCGGGCTCTGATATCAGGACTAAGATGTTGCCACCTTGTCATTCACTGACCTGTCTAGGGGAAACCCAGTTGAAACATGGTGTGGCAGTTAGGAAAGCAACACATGCAATTGTTCCCATGCCCAGCACCCTCCTCAGTAGAAACACATACTGTTGGAAGGGCCAGGCATTCCAAATCATGAGGAAGTGAGATTAGTAATGAACCATATATGATCAACTTGTAGGTTGGTGATGTGCCAATTTACTTATCAACTTTTCCCCAAGTGGTAGGGAAGACTTTTACAAGTGGCATAATCATTACTAACAAACATCAACCTTCAGAATTATGTTAGATTCATTAGAACAAAATGAATTGATTTACTCATGCATCTAAATAGTGCCCTAGCCTGCTCAATATCTCTACTTTTACATTCAACCAATGATAGACTCTTGGCAACCCTGGAAACATGTGCACTAATTAACTTCTAACTCAATCACAGATAATTAAATAACAATATTATGCAACTTAAGGTAGTCTTTTATACTGGCATCAGACATCACAGCCAATAAATGTTCAAACAATTAATATGCTTAAGTCACTGCGACTTTTATTCCTCTATAATTAATCTACTCAGTGTTAACTAAGAGGTATACAAACAAACTGTGATGCTTTGGGCAACTGAATAGCAGAAATAATGTTGGCTATTTTGATAATGCTCAGTCAAAGAGGAATGGAGAGCTCAGATTTATCAGGACCACATCTCTTTTGAGCTAAGCTAGTTTTCTTTATCACACTATTTCTGCCTACACCAGACCTGAGTTTCACCTCAGTAGGTAGCTGCAGCTGGTGATTCATAGCTTGAAACCCACAGGTGGTGTAAGACATCAGGATTTGCAGAAGAACTGTTGGATGATTCTCATCAGGAGGAGAGATAATCCCTCAGAGGAAAGAGCCCATGATTCCAAACACTGTTGCTATCTCTAGGACAGTCAGACATGAGGCTTAACAGTCCTGCCACAATTGATATGATGAGTTGAATGTGGGTGGAAGTCCATCCATCATACTACAGACACTAACAGCCTTTGCCCCCCCTTCCTGGAAGCCCTTCCCCTAGAACCCACTCACCTGCACCTGTGCCATCACTATCTGCCTGTCTCTGTTAACTGGGGAAAGACCCCTGAAAATTTCCTGTGCTCAGTGGGCTTCCTTCTGAGAGCCCCTAAACACAAATACATAGCCCTCCAGTACAGAAGACAGTTTCCTCCAGAATTCAGTGCCTATGGCTAGACCTTTGTGTTCCAGCTATTCATTAAAATCTTTGTTTTGATAAAGGAGCTCTAATCAGAACACCAGCCATCACCATGAGACAAGTGTTCCCTAGAAATCTACCCTGGAATATGTTGGCCAAGTACTAAGGGGACACATTTGTTGAGAAATAGCAATAATATCCTCACACAGGAATTCTGCTCTAAAATTGACTAAAATTCATTTTTTCCATGAACTGTGATGACAAATACCAGTGTGAGAATAATTTATAATGTTACAGACAGGGTGTGAACAGTGCAACCCAACAGAAAGTGAGTTTGATGTTCCTTATGCGCATCTTCTACTTGATTGATGCCTGTTATATGAGGTTAGGATTTTCTAAAGGAACAGGATGATAGAATGAAAAAAAATATATATTATATATATGGTTATTATAATGGCTTTTATATAATAAATATATACATTAAAGGGAATATTATATTGTCTTACATGATATGGCCTAGGTAGTCCAACAATGGCTGTCTCCGCTGGAAAGATGGAAAATCCAGTGGTTATTCAGTCCCTGAGGCTGAAGTTCCCAGCAGTCTCTGGTGCTGAAGGCTTGAGGATTCCTGGAGAGCTATTGCTCTTGAGTCAGTATGGGAAGCCTGAAGAAACTTCTTCAAATATTCGTGAAGGAATGCCACAACAACAAGCAAAAAAAAAAGAATTAAGTTCGCTTCTTCCATGTCTGGACTACCACCAGAAGGTGCCCGTGGCTGAGGAATGGGGATGGGTTTTCCTTCTTCAATAATTAGATCTTAGAAATCCAATTGATTTCAGATTCAATCAAACTGATTAGCTATCGCAACTATTTTGGTCAACATTCAGAGAAGCAAACTGAGAGGGTGAAAAGGAGCAGGAGAAGGGAAAAGAAACTAGGGGAGAAAAAAAAAGATTTGCTCTAGGCGACGGGTGTAAGGAGCTGACAAGATTGAAATCTCTAGGCAACCAGGCCAGCTGGAGGCCCAAAGAAGAGTTCATGTTGTCCCCCAACTCTTTCCTTCCTCATGAGCTTCAGGCTATTGGATGAGGCCCACATAGGCTACGGAAACTGATCTATTTTCCAGAATTCTGAGGTTCAAGACAGGCATTTGACCTAAACCTTGGGGCAAAGTCTATACAAGATAATGCAAAATTTGCCACCATCAAGATAAATGATAGTTTTGAAGATGATAAAGTTGATGAAAACATCATAACTGATGTGATCTGATCGTGTGTGTGTGTGTGTGTGTGTGTGATTACAGCCAATGTATTTCTTAAACCATACAAAACTTCTTATGGTTCCTATATTTTTCATTAAGAATTCCATGTGCATATAATGTGCTTTGGTGAAATTCATACCCTATTCCATCCCCTCTAACTCCTTCCTTACCTTCTGTTTTTCAATCCACCAGACCCACATAGTGTATACGAGGGTGTAAGTCCATCTACTGGAGCATGGGCCTCTCTCAGCGGTGGCATTTCTGAAGAAAACCAACCAGCCTTTCCCAGCAGCCATCAATTGCCAAGCTCTTTAGCTAGAGGTGGGACTCTGTGAACTCCTCTCCAATAGTGTGTCATTATCATAATTCCGACATGACACAATGTACTCTAACCTTTTGAGGAAGTACTGTTTCATAGAGTGCTCTTCCTGTCCACCATTTCCATCCTCCCCTGCTCCTCCCTTTCTGGTGAGATTTCTGGTACCCTCTGAGTAGATGGCTGGGGAAGACATAAATTAAATATAATTCTGTATGTGTTTATTGTGTATTCTTCAGTAGAACCATTAGTTCCCCTTTTGTTAAGATCTTAGGTCTAAATGTCTCAAATTTTGTTTGGGGAAAGAAGAATGAGAAGCATGTGGTTATCTCTACTCTTAATGACATCAAAGCGAGGTACCATTGCTTACATCATGTTGTCAGGTGCCAAGTGCTGAGAAAGGGCCCAAGAAGACACCATCAGTTGTTCATAGGTACGATCTTTGTGACTCATCTTGAATGATCAGCATCACTGTGGTTTTTTTCAGTTCTGCCAGTGTGGTTTGTGAACTGAACATTATTTTTCACCCGCTTGTCTATATGTCCAAGTAACTAATAGCTTGTGAAAACAAAATAAAGCCAATGATAGCTAACATTTATCAAATACTCATTCCAGATCAGGAACTGTGTGAGTTACTGAACTCCTCACTGGCCCTGGGAAGTGGGGGTTAGCATCTCCATTCTGCAGAAGGGAAAAGCAGAGCTTAGAAGACTTGAAGCCATCATTCAAGGTCACAGAGCAAGTGAGGAGGGGGCTGGGGATTCTGGGTAGCATAACTCCAGGAGGTCACAAAGTCTTCAGGTTGTATCACAAGGTATCTTTTGCCAACAGGTTTAATCTGACATCTATCTTTGATAACTTCTGCACCATTCCTCAACATTGGCTAGGGTGATCATTTTTCATCCAAACTTAAAAATGCACCCAGTCAGGTAAATCCATCTCTTAACCAAGAATATCTGAGATGCTAAACATTTAGGCTGTTTCCCCATGTGCTCTGGTAAGAAATGTTTTCATTTATTGTGCTGGTTCATTTTCATTATCAATGTGATAGAACCTAGAGTCACCCAAGAAGAAAGAGTTTCAACTGAAGAACTGCCTTGATCAGATTGGCCTGTGGCCTTATCTGAAAGAGAGCGTCTTGATTGATTATTGATGTGGGAAAGCCCAGGCCACTGTGGGCAGCACCACCCCTAGGCAAGTGGGCCTAGGCTGTATAAGGAAGCTATCTGAGCATGAGCCACTGGGTGAGCCAGAGAGAGAGAGAGAGAGAGCTGCCAATGAAGAGTGCTCTCCATGATTACTGCTTAGTTCATTGTAGGTGAAGTTTTTCTGGCCCATTCATAGACTTCCAAATAGCCAACACAGAGACTTAAGATTACATATAAATGCTCAGCCAATAGCTCAGGCTTGTTACAAGTTAATTAACTCTTATATTCTATACATCCTGCTTCCTCTGTGGCTGGCTGGTATCCTCTGACTCCACCTTCTTCTTCCCAGAGTCCTCTGTTTCCGGCTGTTCCACCTCTACTTCCTGCCTGGCTACTGGCCTGTCAGCTTTTTATTAACCCATGTGAGTAATACATACTCACAGTCTACAGAAGGATTATTCCACAGCAGTTCCTACATGACTTCCTGCCTGGACTTCCTTCAAAGATGGACTGTGATCTGTGAGAGCAAACCAAATAAACCTTCTGTCCCCTGAATTGTTTTGGTTTAGAGCGGCTTACCGCATCAACAAGAATGAAACTAGAGCTCTTATGCTATCAACGTACATGTCCCATCTTTGTACTTCAATGACTTCAGTCTCAATTTCATACTATGTAGACTCTGTGGACTGACCGTTATAAACAAACCACATGAGAACATATGCATGCTTCTTTTATAAGGAATGCAATGGTTTTTAAAATTGTCAGATTACTTCCACAGAAGGCTGAATAATTTTGATAAAAAATTTCATAGTGTTATGTTAAAACAGATGAGTATTAGACTGCCTCCCACCCTAATCCTTATACCCATAGATGAGTGCCTGTCTCAGTCCTCATCAGGGAAGCTTCTTTTGGCAACAGATGGTAGGACATGGTGGAGTGTAGGCAGATTTGGTACTGGAGAAGGAGCTGAGGGGTCTACATCTTGATCTGCAGGCAACAGAAAAAGACTGAGACATACTTCCAACAACACCACACCTACTCCAACAAGGCCACACCTCCTAATAGTGCCACTTCCCGTGAGCCTATGGGGGGCATTTTCTTTCAAACCACCTACGCAAGAACATTCCTTGGTTTCGGACATTTTGAAGCTTCAGGACCCTCTCTCCCACAACACACTCAACCGCCTTATTCTGGTGTGAAAGGCTTGCTCTCTCCTTTACTGGAGCCATTTCTTTTGTTACCTGTCCATCTGTCCTCTAATGAACCAGACAATCCTTACAGTCAACCCCCTCCAGCCCCAAAGCAATGTTAGCGGCCCAAGCCACATATCCAGCAGGGACAGGGGTGGATAGCCAAAAGGCTAGCCGGTAGTTGCAGCTGGAGAAGAGGGACAGATTGAGAAAGACAATGCTTATCTTCCAGCTGTGTACACAGCTCTGTTGCTAGGGTGATCTGTTTGTGTCTGCACCTTTTAACAGATGGAGAATCTGGAGCCCAGAGAGGGGAGGAATAGCTCTGTGAGTCACACAGTGAGAACCATGAACAAAGGGGAAGAAACGTGAGCCCCTGGCTTGTCCTGTGCCAAAGCCACACAGATGCTGAAAGTTGCAGGGGAGGTGGGAGCCACACACACAGGTGTTTTGGGGGGAGCCTTCTCTGGGGTATTTGCTCTCCTGGCATGAGGATCAAGTTAGGATTAACACTCAAGAGCCCTAGGATTACTTGACTTGAAAGGGGAGCCTGCAGAAGTTGTTTCAAAATAGGAGCAGAGGGCTGGTGTCTGAACTGTAAGTCGGAAGCTGGGAGAGATAATGTGAGCCCTGTTCATTAAACCCATTTTCAGAGAAGAAGCAGGATTTTTCTTTGTCCTCCCAACTACCAGGACCTACTAACACCACAAGTATATGACCGAGTGTGCAGTTAGAACTTGGAACCATTCTTTTTAGATTTGTCTATGACTGTTTGGCCTGTCTATTTGTGCTTGCACCCTATGTACATTCTCAGAGGTCAGAAGAGGGCATAGAATCCCCTGGAACTGGAGCTACAGATGAGTGTTAGCCATCACATTGGTGCTGAGAACCAAACCCAGATCCTTAGCAAGAACAAGCGCTCTTAACGGACAAGCTGCTTACATGATAACATGTGAAAAAAAAATCACGTCAGTTCACTGGTTTTTATCATCAAAATATCTGAACACTATTGACCTCAACCATAAAGAAGACTCCTTGATTCTTTCAAAGTGTTTGGACCACATGACAGGCATCAGTTTTTCAATGTTTAGAAAACGTGCAAGTGGGCTGACAGGGGAATGATGATGAGAAGGAACAGGATGGACCCCAGGGCCTGGATGGCACTGCAGATACCTCCAAGACAGAAAATACAGGGTGGAGGCAGAAAGGCCTAGAGCTGTCAGAGTGACTTACAGAAGCCAGTGCTGTGTATGAAACATTGCTCAAAGCTCATATGTTAAAGGACTGGTCCCTAGAGGGGTGATGCTCATGGAGCCTTGACCTCATCAAGGGAGGAGCCCATTTGTGGGCTGGTAAATTGGTGGGTTTGGGGAAGGGGCTTTGTGAAAATACACTCTCTCTCTCTCTCCCTCCCTCCTTCCTCCCTCCCTCCCTCCCTCTCTCTCTCTCCCTCTCCCTCTCTGAGTTTTGTACCCAGAACCTATATGGTGGGTCACAACCATATGTAACCCCAGTCCTAGGGGACGGATGTCCTCTTCTGGCCTCCTCGAGCACTGCATGGACAGGATATACAGACATACATGTATGCAAACACCATGCACTTTAAACAATAAAATATTTTTTAAAAATTCTCTTTCTGTGGGTTCCCTCTTCCTCTGTGGTCCATTGGCCACAGGGCCACTGGGGCAAAGAGGGCAGAAGCGGCAAGCAAGGCTTTGTCCAGCCTGTCAGTAAGACAGAGATGGCCCTCTGGGAGATAACTTCAGTGAATCAGCTCAGCTTTATTCCAGAGTATAGGGGATTGGGGAATGATAGCTGGGGAATCACCTAATTTGCATTAAACAGCATGCTCCCATCATAAAACCCCTAGTACAAGTCTCAGTTAGCATCTGTGTGATGCTCCTAGCACAGTGTCTAATTACCATATGGGCGGGGGGCGGGGAGCTTCTGCAGGGAACTGCATCCAGGGTCACGCTAGAGGTAAATCAGGCATCCAGGCTTAGAGGCAGTCTCCAAATAAGGTCAGGTAGAGAACAGGGTGTCTTCCTCCAGGGGGAGGGCATCATCCCTGTTACTGAACTTGGAGAGAGCTGCCAGGCTGTGATGGACTGCAACCTCCTAGCAGCAGGACCTCCCAGCACCCTCCCTCCCTCACAGCCACCATGAGGCCAGCAGTTCCCCAGCACCTGCTCTCCACCATGCTGTTCTGTCTCTCCAGGGCCCAAAAGTGATGGAGCCGGCAACCCATGGGCTGAACCATGAAAAGGTGTAAGTCTTTCTTCCTTTAAATCTTTTTGTTTAATTAGACATTTTGTCACCGTCATGGACAGCTGACTAACACGAGAAGAAGAGAATCCACATAAAGAAGAGCATCCTATGACACCACCTGGAATAGAACTCCTGACTCCCACCAACCTTCAGTGAACAACTGCAGGAACGAGATGGTACAGAGGAAGGGTCACCCATGGATGCTGGACAGGGCTGTCAGAAGGCCATCTTAGGAAGCAGAGCCTCCACCATTGACATTGACAACAGCTTCAGACACTGGAAGGAACGCAAAGCAAAGCTCTGTTTGACCTTCTGCATGTGTGACCCCAGGTGTCCCCAGTCACTGAAGGAAGAATCCATGCGATGTAACTGCCAACCAATGTGCCATCTTATCTGTAGCCAGCAAAGGGATTCTCTAAGCAAGCCAGAACTGAAGTTTCGCTCTGCCCTGTGTTCCTTCTTCTAATCCATGGGCATGTAACATCATTTCCTCAAAACAAACAAACAAACAAACAAACAAAACCTCTAGGACAAGAATGTATTGCCTTCCTGGATGTGTAAAATTAATTTGCTGCAAAATTAATTTACTAAGTGGAAATAACTCCAAAAACATTAAGAGAGGGCATCCCATAAATTAGAATTCATAAAACTAGGCTACAAAAGGCATAGCTAATGTGATAAGCTCATAGGTGAAAGCTGAGAAGCACTATGGACCCCTCTAGCGTCCAATCCCTGGGTGCTTAGGGCAGAGGGATGAGAAGAGAGAAGATTCAGTTATATTTGCTCTTAAGATGGAATTTCTGTATGGTTTCTTATGAGTCCCACATTAAGGAACTGACTCATAAAACCAAAAAGAGAAGCAATTTCATGAGGTATACTTAATGCAAGCATTATTCATGCGAGTATCTGTAGTAGGATATTTGATGCCAAACATCATCATCATCATCAGAGAGAGAGAGAGAGAGAGAGAAAGAGAGCGCCCTTCTACACTCCTAGCCATTAAGCTGATTTTGGAGTACAAAGCAGTGGATGTTGCTACCAAGAGCAAGAGGGGAGAACAAAACAAAACAACAAAAACCAGGAATGAACTGAGGTCTATGAAGATTTACATAAATTAGCTTCAGCTCCCTAGGCCACATTCTGTGGGCAACCCTGTGCCCCAAACTATTTCCTTCTAGCTATTCCCAAGGGTCTTTCTTGAAGACCTATCTGGTTTGTTTGGAGCCCTTGGCCCTATATATAGTCTGTCTGAGATATTCCCTTGGATCAGACATCACTACCCTAAGTGTAATCAAATGTCATGGTTGGGATTATGAAACCTGCTATTAAAAAAAGTCTATAGCGTATGCGGCTCTCCTAGGTGGTGGGCAATGTTCTTCCTTGCAATGATCAAGGACGCCTCCCTTTCAGCATCCAGTTATCGAGTGGGGTTGAGGAGGTACACCCGCCTCTTAATGGCTGTGATGGTTAATACTGCAGCTCAACAGGATCCAGGCTCATCTAGTGGGCTCATCTTCAGGCATGCCTGTGAGGGGCTTTCTNTGTGATGGTTAATACTGCAGCTCAACAGGATTCAGGCTCATCTAGTGGGCTCATCTTTGGGCATGCCTGTGAGGGGCTTTCTAGATCAGATTAATAGAGGTGTAAAGACTTACCCCATATGCAAATAACACAAATTCATGGGCTGGAGTCTCAGGCTAAATGAAAAGGAGAGAGTGAGACACTTTCTGCTTCCTGGCTTCAAGCCCCCACCATCATGGCTCCCCTGTCTCGATGAACTGTTTCCCTGAACTGTGAGCCAAAAGAAACCCTTTCTCCCTCCTTTCCTCTGTCCTTCCTTCCCTCCCTTCTTCCTTCCCTTCTTCCCTCCCTCCCTCCATCCTTCCTTTCCTCCTTCATTCCTTCTCCCCCTCCCTCCTTCCTTCCCTCCCTCCCTCTTTCCTTCCCTCCTTAAGTTGCTGCTATGCTGTCACAGTAACAAGAAAGTGACTCATACAGCTGCCTTTTGAGAATGAACACAAAGAGCTTTTGTTTGCATTTTATGGATAAATTCCAGCTGACTTTATGACCCCATCTACATGCAGAAGGAGCTGAGTGATATTTTCTCCATTGCACACCACCTACTAGCTCTGAGCTGTACAAGCTCACCATCTGATGTAGGTGGGTCTTCTGTCTATGTGTTACTTTCATTGGTTAATAAAGAA
>LOEQ01000698.1:247993-295289 GCA_001685075.1 Bramus lutescens | reverse complement strand
TGGCCCGGTGGTGTCTCTTTATAGCCACGGAGCCACAGGAAAGTGCTGGAATACACCGCAGCTGGGAGGAATTGGATCAGAGCAACACCAAAGCAAAGCAAGGACAGAAACTCTTCCAGGGCAGCAGTATAGACCACAGGAGACAATGTACTGACAAAACCTTGATATTTTTAGAAAGAGCAGGCAGCTTCCTCTTGAGTAGTAATGGAAAGGCAACCCTGTGTATACACTCGGGAATAGATTGGGTGAAATTTCAGTGTCCCTCCCGTCCCTAGGCTGACAACAGGATCTCCATCTAAAGGCCCCTTGGCCTCCATTATAACAACTTCCTATCAATTTCACTCTCCTATAAATGCCTAACAAGGTCCACATTTAAAAATATCATTTTGTTATTTTTATGTGGTTGGGTATTTTTTCAGCATGCATCTGTCTGTACCATTTTCAAGCCTGGTGCCCATGGAGGCTGGAAGAGGGTAATGGATCTCCCAGGACTTGAGTTACAGAGAGTTGTGAGCTGCCCTGTGGGTGCTAGAAATTGAACAAGGGTCCTCTGGAACAGCAACGAGTGCTCTTAACCCTTGAGCCATCTCTCCAGCCCCAAGCTCCACATTTTAGGCAGCCCCAGCTTTATTCTTTCCCATCCACTCTCCCTACCAATTCATTTCACCCCTAATTCATATCCTCACTTACGAGGGAACCCATACCATCAAGACTACAAGCAAAGAGCAGGAAGATGAATCCCTTCTGCTGTCTGAACTGCCGTCTTCCACATCACCGGGCATGCGCAGCCCCCCAAACCCCCATTCTTTACCTAAGGCACCCACATCACCCAACCTCCCTGCAGTGTTTATGAAACCTGAAATCTGTCCTTCCAGATGTCACAGAGAGGCTTCCCAAGCAGTTCTCCCTCTTCCTTGACCTCTTTCCACTCATCCAGCACAGTCAGCTAACAGGTAGATAAATCATCCAGGTCTCCCAGTCCTATAAAGGTTAATACCCTTGCTGATTGGTAATAGAGCTATTCACAAAACACACTCATTCCTGTAAGATATCCAAATTTTAAAAAACCTGTTGTGAGAAGAGAGGACACAGGATGAAGTCATTTAGTAAACATCACCCTCACCATCACCCTGACAAGTCAGAGTTTCTTTGCACAAGAATCTGTTCATCCCTAGTAGGCACATTTATTGAATACTTTTTAAACCAAGGACTCACAGCATCCACATGTCTTTCTTCTGTTCACCTTCTTTTTGTTCCCATGGTCATTTCCCTTATCCGAGGAGAGGCAACCAAAGTGCATTAATACTACTTAGTGCTTGGCGCTCTGCTTGGAAACTATCCCTAACCTCTGTATCCATACGCCACATATAGACCAGAGTATGTTCCTAACCCTTGCTCCTCATTGGACAATGAGGCTAGTTTCCTGTGGGCAGCCCCAGGGTTGGTAGCTCCATGCCAGTGGCTCCACGGATAAAACTTGTTCACCCTTCTCCAGAATCTTCTCTAATCTCTGCCTACAGCATGTGGCTAACAAGCTTTGCCACACACTCCTAGCTCAGAGTGTGTCTCCATAGCCAATAGACTTTGCCTATCCTAAGCCACTTTTTCAAACTCTCTCCCCATCCTTCTCATTAGCCAATTCTTCTTTGTTCGTTGGGTTTGGGTTTAAATGGCACCCCATCTTTCTGTCTTCGCTAAGACGAATTAGTCTTCCATCTCTCCTTATATCACTTCACAACGTCACGTAAAGTACCCACACTGTGCATTACATCTGGGATGTGTCACATATGGCAAACTGTTATGACAGACAACAAAAAAAGCTCGTGACTCAATAACAAAGATCTATTTATTGCTTAGGTGTCAGCCATTGCTAGGGACTCGCCTCCAGGCAGCTGAAGGATCAAGACTGCCTCCACATCGTAGTTCTGTTATGCCTAGAACGTCAGTGTTCACCATTTTCACTCACACCAAGAGTGAAAAGTGAGCATGGAACATAGAGCTGGGGTTTTAAGGACCCATGCCTGACCAAATCTCTAGCCCTCACTCCGAGACAAGTACATCATTGTATTTACTGACTGTACTTCTTATAGGACTCTCAATTTCCCATAGAACTGACTCATGGTCAAGAAATGTCTTCAAAGGGAAAACAGATCTAATCTGTTCCATATTCAATGGTACCTCTATAGCCACTGTTCTTGAGAGTAGGACCAATCCACTGTAAGATGTGGGGCATCAGCAAGGGTTTTCACATCATGGACCAACTGGTATAACACAACTGGCCTGTGTTCATAGTTGCCACTTTTCTGTCTTAGTAGATGATTAATCATCATGATGGCAACCTAGGAAGTTAAATTAATAGAGAAATCAAGGAGGACCTGTCATATTTACCATTAAGTAAATAGAATGAGTCACACTGCCAGAATTTTTTGGGAATCTTAAATATTATTTCTCTCAGCTCTGTAGTGCACTATTTAAGGGAAATCGTCTCTGGAATACCTAGTGATGATTGCAGTGCCATTGCAAACAGGTCTGGGATGTAGCTCAGTGGTAGAGTACCAATGGAGCAAACATAAGGTCCCAGGTTTGCTCCCCAGTACAGAGCGAGAGAGAGAGAGAGAGAGAGAGAGAGAGCACTAGTTTTTCCTTTTCTCCCCTATCAGCCTTAGAATGACTCAAATAATAGTTTAAAAAAAAGAACTTATTTATTTTTATTTCATATGCATTTGTGTTTTCTGTGCATGTATGTCTCTATGAAGATGTCTGATCCCCTGAAACTGGAGTTACACACAGCAATGAGCTGCCATACGGGTGCTAGGGACTGAACCTGGGTCCTCTGGAAGAGCAGTCAGTGCTCTTGGTTAAGAGTCATCTATCCAGCCACCTCAGATGATACAATTCTTAACTGTAAGTAGACATATTAAGTCCCCAGGAACATAAATCATTTTATATTTCTCTGAAATCAAGAAAATGAGACAATATAAGTAAGAGAGTTCCAATTTTGGCCAGATATGCAGCAAAAGTGCAAGTCTTATAAAATGAAACTAAAATAAATCAAAAACTTTGAGACACAATGGAAGTTTCATCTCTCAGAGGAAAGATTGCTTTAAGATAGAATCTTAGTTTGACTTGGGATTATTTAGTATCAGGCTAACACTAAAGTGATATTCATTCATGAGAAATTCCACTTTGCATAGTGCATGTATGTGTGTCTGAATGTGTGAGTATGTGTGTGTAAGTGCGTGTGAGAGTGTAAATGTGTAAACAAGTGCGTAGGCACTGCTGACATTGAATTCTAAGTCCAGGGCCTCTTACTATATTCCTGAGCCCCTGCAATTGAATTGATCTCCTGAGCTGGCAATATGATAGGTAAGGGTAGTGATCTACAGGTCCCAGGAAACCCCAATCACACACACACACACACACACACACACACAGCCCATACTCCCAGTGTCCTCTGTTGCCAAACTATGCTCGTCATATAAGTGACTTAAAATCACTTTTTACCTTCATCATATTTTTAAAATAATTTATTTTTATTTTTGTGTGCATTGGTGTTCTGTCTGCATGTATGTCTGAATGAGGGTGTTGGATACTCGAGTTGTAGACAGTTGTGAACTGCCATGGGGGTATTGGGAACTGAACCCGGGTCCTCTGGAAGAGGCTCCATCCTATCGGAAAGACTCTGCCTACAAACCCAGCAAGACTTCTCTTGCTAAATTCCCTCATGTTTCTGAGTACTTGTTTCACTAAGTGTTCTTAACCACTGAGCCATCTCTTCAGCCCTGCTTCATCATATTTTAACTAACAGTGGATTGGCTAGTACATGACCCTACCCTGAGCGAAGAGACACTTAGAACTTAGTGACTCTAAAGGATAATTTAAGGTTGGCTTTCCAAAGCCTTGATATTTCCCATACAGCCTGGCTATTAAGTCACCGAGCTGATGAGGGAAACCGAGGCAGAGGAGGGTGAAGTGATTTGGCAATAGTCACAAAGCAAATCACCAGGCATGGTCCATGAACCGAGCACAGACCAAGACCACGGGCCTCACCTTAGCCCTGCTTGCTTTCCTCCCATTCATCCCACCCGGTGACTAGCGGAACTAAGCCCAGCCAAGCATCCTTACGCCATTAGGTCCAGTGGATGGTTTCCTGTCTTCGCCCTATGCAGCCTGGGATCAGGTTTCTACTATCCAGTTATCCTTCTGTCTTTGACTATTCCAAGCTGCTCCATCCTACTGAAGAGACTCTGCCTACAAACCCAGCAACCCTTCTCTTGCTAAATTCCCTCATGTTTCTTAGTACCTTCTTTCCCATCATCTTACCAGAGCAGCAATTGTACATTGACTTATGAGCTCCCCTTGTTGATAACTGCATTCCCCACCAGACTACAGGTTTAATGAGGATGGGACCATGTTCAATTTTCCCCTTCATGATAGTCACGGTGCCAATCACCATACCGGGCACATATTAACACTTAAAAAAATTCCCAGTGAATAATAAAAGTCAACTTATCAATAAAGCAATTAATCAATACAACATATTTTTCTTGTGTTCCTTCCTGTGTTGAGATGTTATTATAGAAATTCATAACAGTAGACAGCCTGTCAAGAGGAGCAGTTTTCCTTTCTGTCACACTAATTTACTTTGATTCATTTTATGAAAACAATTCCAGGAATACGATGAGCAAGTCTACACTCGTAGTCTTTATTCAAGATGACAGAGTGTCTAACTATACGGTAGTGCTGTAGAAATGACGGTAGTAGAGAAAGTAGCTAAGAAAGAGGATAGATACCTAGGAAGGTCCTTGGCTTAGAGCCAGGAGGACCAAGCTGGCTTTATCCAGCAGCTTGATCATGTGGAAGTTGCTTGCTTCCCTGGAGCCTTGACTGCCTATGGAGATGTGGGGGATGCTCTGAATGGCTAGTCTTCTGCCTTGAACAAGAAGCATGTGTCCTGAGTCTGGCTACCTGACCACTTTTTCCCTATAAACCCAGAGTTCTCCTATGAGGAATTCTTTAGAACTAAATTTTTTTCTTCTTCTTAAAGGCTGTATTTTTTTTCTTGTAGTTCTTAAGCTGTTACTTGCAATGAAATATACTAAGAAAAATGCTGGTCTTCGCAGGGTACATCCTAATGAAATCTCTTGACAGTGCCTTTCTCTGAGCAGACTCCCAGCACTCTATTTCGAGAAATAAGTCAGAACAGCAGCTTTTATAAAATGAAAGCCCCCAAGTCAGGGATCATTCCCCAGCTATGAGCTTTGGATACAATTGTTCAACTGCACTGAGTCTTGGGTCTTTAATTTAGTAAATATTTGTTTAGCTGGCTTACTCCCATAGGATGGTCATGTGGTCACATAGGATATCTTTCAAAGAAAATAATTTGAAATACATAAGGTGTAATAAACATGGGTTTTCAAATGCTTGAAACATGTCCCAAGGAATAAAGGCAAACACAGTCACAATGGTGCCAATTATAGACATTACATCTCCCAGCAGTGAGAAATTCCTCGTGACCAAGACCTCAAATGCTCAATCCCTCTTTCCCCTGCACAGTTACAAAAGTCCCACACCGAAGTGTTCATGTGCCAATTTAATGATTACTTAGTAAAAAACATTACTGCTTACCCTACAAGGCAAGAAAGGATTTCAACCCACATAATAAGCATTGCAGTACATAAAGACCAAAAGCGAACGGGCAAGAGCGTGTGAGAGGTATCTTAATCCAGAGCGTCGGGTAGAATGAAGGCAATGGTTGCCCTAGAAAGCCGGCTGCCTGCTCTGGTTCAGCAGCACCATTTCACCCCACCAGAGACCCCATTTCTCCAAGCCGACTGAAGCTCAAAACATGAGTTCAAATTCTTACCTGTATGGTGAACTGATTTCTTTTCTTAATAAAAGTGCCAAAACCATTCAACAGGAGAAAGGACAGTAGTTTCAATAAATGATGCTTGGTAAACTGGATATCTACATGAAAAAGATTAGACTGGCCTTTTCTTTATGACTATAGGCAAAAATTAACCAAAAAAAATGGATCATAGAAACTTCCTGAAAGAAAGTAGGGTATCATGGCCCATTCCTCTAACGGCAGCACTGGAAAGGCTAAGGTTGTAGTTTAAGACCAGTCTGAACCATCTGGTAAGACTCTTTCTCCACCTTTCCCTGCCCCCCTTAAAAAATCCTAAAAGATAACACAGGGGAAAGCTTCATAACATTGCATTTACCAATAATTTCTTCTTTTGATTCAAAAAGTGTGGCAACAAAAGAAAAAGCAATTAATTGAATGTTATCAAAATTAGCAGTTCCTGTACACCAAAGGACGTTATCTAGACAAAGAAAAGAGTCAGTCTGGAGAATGAGAAAAGATGTAAACATTGTGTATGTGGATAAAGAATTAATATCCAGACTACATGAAGATCTTTTCTGACTCACAATGCCAGACAATCCAATTCAAAAGCAAGCATGAGATGTGAATGGATGTCTCTCCAAAAAGAGAATATGAATGGCCTGGAAGCCAGAAAAAGATATTTACTATCATGGGTCATTAAAAGACTACAAATCAAAACCACACAGAGAGATATTTCATGAACATTGGACCAGAATTTTGAAAAAATAAAAAAGGAGTACAAAAAGGGACAATGTGTTAGTAAGGATGTGACGAGGCTGGGACTTTTATACTCCACTAACAGAGAGAAAAATGGTGCTGCCACGTGGAAAACAGTTTGGCAACACCTCAGAAATGTAAACATAGAGTCGTTCTATGATCTAAAAATTCTACTTGATAGTATTCATACCATCAAATGAAGAAAAAGACTCAACAGACACCAATGTCCACAGCTGAGCTATTCATAATAGCCAAAAGGTGAAAACAACCCAGTGTCCAACAGAGGACTAGATAAACAAAATAGGACATACATATATTTTAGAATACTACATGACATTATCTAACATGGATAAGCCTTGAAAATATCCCAAGGAAAATAAACCGAAAGGATAAATGTTAGACGGTCTACTTCAAAGAGATAATGATATGGAAAATACACAGAAACATAAGGTAGAACCGAGGTTATGGGGAGCTTAGAGGGAGGAAGGAAGTGGAGTTAATATTTAACAGGTGCAGAGTTTGGGTCTAGGAGAATAAAAAGCGCTGTTGATGGACGATAATAATGAGCGTGTAAAATTGTGAACATACTTAATGCCTCCGAGTTCCCTCCACAAAATAGTTAAGAAGACGGATTGTATTTATGTAAGGGAGGAGACCTCGATAGGAAAGTGGCATCTGTCATCTGCTACAGATAATGTGTGCCCTCTATTTACTTATAAATCTTCCAGCTCAGGAAGGGGGTTAAAATGGATGGGAAAAGGCTAGCGCCTGACTTTCCCACTATCCCCTGCAGCCCTTGCTCAAGCTCAGCAACCTAAGGTTCTCAGCAGTCATTTCTTTTCCCTCTCCCTTTCAAATATTTCTTGTAGTGGCAAATAAGGCTAGCAAGCTCCAGCACCCTGGCATCTCTGGATAAATGAGATGCCACCTCAGCCCGCCGTCACTGTCCAGATCTGCTAGCCAAGGGCAAAGTGGAAACTTAATTAGCATTCCAAGGAAGTTGGGGGTGGAGGGTGGGAAGACACCAATCCTTAGGGGCCAGAGGAGGAGGGCAGCAGAGGGATCAAAATAAAGCAAGAAGTCATCTAAAAACAGCCAAGTCCCTCTGCACTGCGTGGGAAGGAGCGACAAAAGACACAGGCGCAACCACAACAGTTGTGAAAATCCCCAGGGAGAGGCTCACAATGACAGACACAGTCATAGCGGCCTTCCACTGCGGAGGACAGCTTCCATTTTCCGTGAGAGAGCTCTCATTAGGGAGCCATGTTCCAGATGTCCATTGACAATAGGCTAATTCTCAACATCTGGAAATATGACCACAATAGAACTAAGAGACCCACCAGCTTCACAGAAAGGTCTTCTAGAAGAAGCCCTGTCTGAATGACAGAATACTATAGACCACAAAGAACCAAGTGCCACGTCCTTCACTTGCCTGGCTACTCCCGGTGATGTTTTATAGCAAGCAAGAACAGTCATTGTTTAGGTTTCTTCTCGTCCTCCTTACATTGTGTATGAGAGGAACTGATCGTGGGGAGGAAGACAAAGGATGGCTGTCCGAGGCTCTAAAGAAGGGACAGGGCCCACCATCTCTGAGCTCAGCACACGGAAGAAGAGTAGAGAGCAAAATAACCATTCCTTCTACATTTCTCCATTTGCTTTGCTTCCATCATCACATTTATTTTTTAAAGTGTCAGGCAGGATACAGGTCTACAAGCCTCCCAGCAGACTGCTCATCGTGTGCGCGCGCGCACGTGTGCGTGTGTGTATGTGTATATGTGTGTGTGCGCATGAGTGTGTGTGTATGTAGTTGTGGTATGTGCACTTGTCCGTGTGTGTGCCTATGTGTGATTATGCATAGGTCAGATACTGACTTCAGATGCCCTGTTTTATGACTCTCTGGCTAATTCCTCTGAGATATCAGCTCTCACTAAACCAGGAGAGAGGCTGGCAGCCAGCAAACCTCAGGTTCTGTCTCTACCACTCACAGTAGAGGTTTTCATAGAGCCACACCAGGTCTTGTTTCTCTATCATTGTTTTAACATGGGTGCTGGGATCTAATCCTCACGCTTCCACATAAATGTGCTTGCCCCCTGAACATCTTTCCATCCTTCCACCTTCCGGTTTGAGACGGGTTCACTGAACCTGGAACTCATGGAGTTGGTTAGACTAGCTGGCGCGTCCCAGGGAACCCTCCCGTTTCTACAACCACCCCGCACTGTCATCAGAGGCATGCACCCCCATGCCTGGCTTTTGCACAGGGGGGTGTCAGGGATGCAAACCCAGGGTCCCATACCTGCACAGCAAGCTCTCAGCCGATCAGCAGCCTGTACAAGATGAAGATGGCAGTTTTTTCTCATAATTAGATTGCCAAGAGATATACTTTTGGAACTTACCAAAGAAGTGCTCCCTTTTTTCAAACGTTTATTTATGGTGGGGGAGGGGTGGGTAGATGAAGTGAGTGTCGATGGAGGCTGAAAGACAATTGACAGGATTCCTGTTCTCTCCTATCACATGGGTTGGGAAACTGAGCTCGGGTGGTCAGGTTTAACCCCCAGGGAAATCTGAAAGGGACCCCACTTCCTGGCTCCTTTCATTGCTCTGACGTCATCTTCAGCCCCTCCTTTGGCTCACCATCGGCCCTCAGTGTGCCAGCCTTTTGGGGCCTCTCTGGACATGGCAGCTGTGTTTCTGCCTCAGCACTTAGCATGCATCTCTCATCCTACCTGGGACACTTCCTCCATGGTCCTGGGTGGCTCATTTGTTGATTTCCCCCAGCTCTTCCAGAAAGTCCTCAGAGTAAAGGCATACTCAACCATCCGGTTTTAAGTGGCTGCCCCAGTGCCTCGGATCCCCTCCTTAGACTTCCTTTTCTGATTAGCGCCCACCATCATTACATATTCAACCATTCTCCCCTCGCCACTCCACCTGAGGGTGGGAACGCTTTTATTCCCTGCCTTATTCCCAGTTAGCGGGACCGACGACAGGTGGGCGGCAGGTACTCGCTAAGTATTCATAAGTAAACAAAGGGATATAAATTAATTCAAATCTCAAAATAAAAACCTGTATAAGTAATCGCTTCACTTTATTTTAAAATTACGTTTTATTATATGCGTAAACTATGCAAATAACATTTTGTTAAAAAAGGAAATACAGATGACTAAAAGTAAGTAATATCAGTCGCTCTTCATTGTAATCAAAGTACTAGTCATTAATATCACGGGCGCTGACTCTCCTTTCAGATTAACAAATGTCTAAAAGAATCGTAACACCCACATTGTCAGAGAGTCTTTTGCGGAAACATATAGATCTACTGATTCTGTAAGTATGTACAGATTCAAGTCATCCCTTTGGGGAAACAATCAAGGATCTTTAAACTTCATGTCTTTGGTCTGGTAAGTTCCCTTCTAGAAATCACTCCCCAAGAAGATACCAATGTTAGAGGCAACACAGATGTGCCCGAGAGTCCCTTGTAGCTTTATTGATAACAGTACAAACTTCAAAACAATCTGAGCAATCGATAACAGGGCCGTTAAGTGAGTCATAGTGCTTTCGTAGCTTAGCATATGACATTTGCAAATACTACCGCCGTGATTTGAGAAAACATGGAGAGCATAATCATAAGTGGAGAAGGCAGAACACGAGACTGCAGACAGAGCAGAATCCCAATTATGCAAAGCTGAGAATATGCATAAGAGTAACGGCCTGGGAGGATGCTGCGTGTGTGCGTCAAAATGCTAGCAGGCGACCGTCCCCAGTGATGTGAACTTACAGGTGATTCTTTTTAAAAACACCTCCTGTATTTTCAGGTCTTTCCATCCACATGCCTGTTGTAGGGGGAGGGTCTCTTACAACACACGCCAATGTGATGCTTCTCTTAAGATAAAAAGAAGTGATATGGAAATTTGACACTAGCCTCCAAGATGATGCAAAATCTATCCATGGTGCCAGAAAATGGCACTGCAGAACACCAGTTTTTCTTGTCCATGTTTGGGTGGAGAATGGTATTTGACTCCTGAGGCAGTACACATGAGAGAGAAGAAGAAATGAAGTCTCGATCGATTCTGATTCTCCTGTGCTTTTGTGTTTTCTTTTCTCCCTATCTAGGTGTCTATGCATAGTTTTTATGTTGCTATAACAATGCGCCAGAGACAGGCTACTTACAAGTAAAAAGGTTCTCGAGCTCACTGTTTTGAAGGTTCACATTCAAGATTGGTCAGCTTCAATGCTTTCGGCCTCTGATAATAACGATGGCCCTAAGTGGTGGTGGTGGGGAGTAGAAGGGAGACATGGATTAAATGGAAGGATGGGAGAGGAAACCAAAGAGAAATGGAAATAGAAAGTCAAAAGAGAAACGAGGCATGGCAGAAAGAGGAGAGAGTAACAGTGTCACAATCTGATGATCCAAACTTCCCCATTCTCTCACCATCTTGGATTAAATTCAATCTAGAGTTGGCTCAAAAAGGAGCATTCTCGCCTTGTCCTCCCCAGGCAGATCCACAGAAGACCAAAGCTAGCTGCTGCAGAAGCTCTTCACCCTGTGGTAGGTCTGCTCAGTGGCTGAATAGTAAACATTCCTGAGACTATCCAGGCACTGGAGAATTAGAAAAATCCCAGAGATGTTAAAAGGCCCTGTACACCACATGTTACAGCAAATGGCAACTTCAATTCTCGATTCCCTTTAGTTAAGAGAAGGCCTATTTTGACCTCAGTGAGGAAGGCTCCTTTGACATTTAAATCTTGTTACATTTTGTTTATTGTGTGTGCATGCAAACACGTATGCCATGTGTGCTTGTGTGCCACAGCTCATAACGAGCACAAGCTGGTTCTCTCCTCTCAGCACATGGGCTCTGAGAACTAACTCAGGTCATCGGGTTTGGTGGTAAATAACGTTTTAGGCTTTGAGCCATCTCACCTGCCCTCACGTTGAAATTTAATTGGCAATGTAATGATTTTAAGAGATGAGAACTTTAGGTGGTGTTTGGGTCGTGAGGGCTCTGCCTTCAGGAACAAGTTAATGTCATTATCGTGGGAGCGACGTCAGGACCAGAGCAGGTTCCTGAGAGACCTGGGAAAGCTTAGCCTGGCACTCCCTCTCTACCTTGTGAGTACTCACCTGCCTTTGCACCTGACTATCAGTACAACACAAAATCCCTGGGCAAATAAGAGCACTGTGCTCTTGGGCTTCCAAAACCATAAGGTGAATAAACTTTTAATGTTTATAAACTATCTAGCCTATGATTTCCTGTCATAACTGATGTCAGAAAACAGACCAAGATCAAGGAGATGGTGCGGAACAGAGAAATGTGGCTACCGTTCAAGCAGATAGGAATTCCATCCTTCCTTCAACAACGTCATAACCCCAACATGATCCCTAGGCTTCCTCTGGTAACCAGGTGACCCATCCTATTCTATTGCCTCACATATCCCTTCTTTGGCTCTCATGCATACACCAGCCATGATGGAGACAGTCTCGAGCAAGTATTTCTAGACTGAGCCTAGAACTTCTCTGACTTCCCACTGGCTTTTGGAGAGTTGTGGCTAGGAGGTGACAGATCGGAATGGCTCCAGGGTAGACAGTAAAGAAGTCATTCTAGATGTGGAGGTGCTCCAGAAAAAGGCCTTGGAGTTCCAATCAGAAATTGATAGAAGCTTCGTCATGTGATAAAGAACCAATCCCAGAGAAGATGACCAATGACGGAGGAAAACTCAAGAGACATAGGACATTGTACTAGGTAAGCCAGTTTTAACTCCAAGGTTAAAGGACACTGAAAGCTGTCACCAGCCTCGGAGGCTGATAAAACCTCATGGGTTATGTGTTACCAGTGAGGGTCAGTCCTTGTGCCAAGCCAGAGGTACAGACATACCTGCCATGATTCTCAGTGGCCACCTTGGCCCCCACTCACAAAGGCACAGTGAGGCATAAGAACAGCAACCTGGGTTTACCAAGTATGGTTGTATCTGGCCACATGCACAGCACAATCCAACGTGAGCTTCCTGGCTGTGCATATAGAGAAGTCTCCTAATCTCTATGCAAACCCACTTCCTTATCTGACTTAATAAATATGAGAACTACAGTTTAAAGTGTCTAGCGTGGTGCTTAGATCAATGAGGGAACTAAGAAAGGGTGATGTTGTTGAGATGTTTAAGAATGAAATGACCCAAAGAACGGGAAGATATTTCTTTTCGTAAATTCTCTAATCCATGGACTAGAGAGATGGCTCAGCAGTTAAGAGCTCCTGGGGCTCTTGTCAAGAACCCAGCTCAATTCCTACTACACACATACGACAACTCACAAACCGCCTGTATCTCTATGCCCAGGATATGTGATCCTCTTTTCTGGACTCTGCGGTCAAACATGTTGGCATGCAGACACATAAATAAAATAATAAAAAGCCTTTGAAGTCTATAATCCAGAGAGATAAAGAATCGTGTGAATATGACTGTCATAAGACTGTGAAAAGGAGTAAGTTCCCATGCATCTTTCAGCAAATTCTCATTCTCACTGAATACAGCATTGGGAATCAGTCCTGCATTCGGTGGAAAAGGAGCCCTCCAGAAAGGCTTCCTGGTAGAGCGTTGTAGAGATACACTGTGGGCCCAGACATTGGTCAGAAGGAGGCAGAAACAAAGATCACAGAGCAGGAAAACAAGAAGCTGCAGTTCCTGGGCCAAGGGTGAGAAGATGTGAGGAGAGAGAAGAAGTGTGGTATGGGCTCTTCCTGGAAGGCCCTGACACCAGCTAGAATTTGTACTTAATTCAGTGGTCAGTGGGGAGCCATTGGTGGCTGTCTGTACAGATATACCAGGCTAAATTAAGCATCAACAGTACTTTATAGCTGGAATGGGAAGGCCTAGAAATAGCTCTTGACTCCAAAACAGGCTGAGCAAAAGGTAATGAAAAACAGAGCTCTGATCAAAGCAGAGATGTTAATTAAATTTCTAATTATTGGAAAGGCCATTAGACACCTAGTTCACCAGTGGTAGCTGCTGAAGAGGGACCAGAAGGCAAAACACTCATCTTAACCTTGGATAGGGTCAATTGAGGTGGATGCTTGCTCATTTCAGTGGACAGAGGAAAAGTGTAAGGTACTGAACACGCTCGGCATGCAGGTATGTATGTTCTCTGTAGAGTCACAACCCAAATTCCAAATGTCCCCATGTCTGAGCTGGATGCTCTTGGACATCACCCAGTGGCTCTCCAAATACTGCTTCCGGAAGCTGATGTTGGGTCTTTAATTCTGTTCTTTTAGCAAAAGAGTGAGTACTGAGATAGCTCTCTCTATGCTGCTAAAGTTAAAAAGTATTCATTATTAGAAAGTGTTCCGTTTATTTAAATAATTAGTAACCAACCCATCACCAGGTCCTTTAGCCAGTGAGTAGTAGAAATAAGAAAACAGTAACCTATGGATATCATTGGTGGAACTGGTCACCTTGTACACAACAGCAAACAAAGCATGATCACAGATGTGAAGTTGAACAATACTGTGTTAGCAACACACTTAACTCCAGAGTTGACAAAACATTTACCCATTCTCCTGTCTCATGAAGGATGCAGCTTACATTCCCTTCCTTCGAGCAGTTCAGAAAACTGAGTCCCGGAAAGCTTCAAGGGTGCTCTCCAGGTACGCTCATCAGTATCAAGACACACTAGAACCCAGGTCTTCTAACTCAGCTCACTTTTTGTTTCAGCTGTGCAAGAGTAGATTATTCAGATTTAAAAATTTATACAGTACAATATGAAGTCCTGTTCTTCTGAACATTAACACTTTGCTGGTAAGAGAACATGAATAAGGATGTAACAAGGGAAACCCCATCAGTACACACCAGGCTTTCATGACCAGGATAGGCGTTTAAAGGAGGATGGACCCGGAATGTCCTCTTACAGATGTGTAGTTCCAGCACCACAACAGAAACATTGTCTTCCAAAGCCTAGGAAAGACCACAAGTAATTTCTCTAATGTCTGCATATAAACTAGGGCTGATGATAAAGTCCCATGCCGCTGGCAAGGCAGATTCCTCCCCTCTTTTTGTGGTCTGCCATCTGTATACAATTGCACCTCCACGGAGCTCAGAAAGGGCATACCCTGTCCACATCCCAGCCACAGAAAAGGGCCGCGTGATCTTTGTTCTGGAAGCCACGTTTCCAGCTAAAATACTGTCTCTGTGGAGGAGGGGATGATGAAGAATTAGCGTGAGGTTCATTGGGGTCTGGAGGGTTAAGTAGGAATTGAGGTGATGGTTCTGGGCCAGCAATACATTGGCAAAGGGGAGAAGAGATGCTCAGGAAAAGCAGGTTGGTTTATGTGATTACGAGTTGGGAGGTACCTTCAGAGCCCCTTTTCACATTCTGAGGACACGAGGTTGTTGAGAATGGCCGCTGGGACAAGAGAACAAAATCGGGCATTTCCATTGATGCCTATATATGATTTTATAGACTTTGAAAGGCAAGCCAAGTAGTTTAGATCTAAGCTACTCTAGGTTCTTGGGAAACCCGTGTCTAAGAACTGGGTTAATGGTGGGAGCTAGCGGTGCGTTCGGAGAGCTCTTTCAAGGGTCAGTGGCTGGCAAAGGTCCTGCCTGCGAAAGAAGTCTTGGCTTAAAACAAAGGCAGTGTGAGAAGTCTTTCACGGGAGGAAAGGGTCTGAGCTCTATTGATCTGCTTGGGCAAAGTTTGCTTGGGAGGGTTCCCACCTCTTACCCCTGCCCAGGAATCCATTCATTCTGCCCATGCTGGAAGCACGTGATACCAGACCTGCATTCAGCAACAAACTGCAGTCAGACATAAGCCATATGTGGGCACTAGCCTGGCATAGAGCAGATCGATGTTTGTTGAATGAATTGTTGAATGCATAAATTAGCAAGATGTTGTACAGAGCACAGGTAGGGCTGTACCAGACAACAATGGTTAAAATCTGGTAAAATTGTGTTGAAGGTACAGCTCCGTGGGTAGGAGCAGTTGCTGCTCCTGCATAGGACTGGGGTTTGGTGCCCAGGCAGCTCACAATGGCCATTAACTCCAGTTCCAGTGGATCAAACACCATCTGGCCTCCACAGGCACCAGCACACATGTGGTACACATATAGACATGTGGGCATTCACACACATGCATCAAATAAAAATAAATAAATTTTAAAGAATCTGGGGAAAAGTCAGTTGGCATTTTCACAGAGAAGAAGCTTAATACCAATTATTTTTTCATGCAAACTGTCACAACAAAGCTGTGATTCGTGGCATTAAAAAGTGAGGTGACACACTAAAATAATCCGTACACCAAACTGATACATGTCTGCATCTATGAAATGGGGTGTGGGTATATGCAGAAAATGCAGGCACCAGGTAAACCTGATTATACACATTCTTCATTTTCTTTGTTTTAGCTGCCCACATTTCCTGAGCGGAATATGTGTGGGCTGTTCTCGTGCAGCCATTTTTTCTGGCTCTTTCTTAAATTTTCCAACTCCCATTCTATGAATGAATCAAAAGGAGGTTGCCTTGACAACCACTCACCTTCCTGTAATCGAGCCTCCCAAACAGCCTCAAGTGGCTTTTGAAGATAAAAGCCCTCAGCGCATGCAGAGCAGAGACCCCTAACACTGCACAGACCCCGAGAGGCTCACAGAGAGGGGCCTCCGAGACTAGAAGCAGAGAGATGCCATCTCCCACCTTTCATTCCTCCCTGCCTCCCGCAGCTGCTCATGCTAACAATGCGCTATCCAATGTGTTTGAAAGTCTGAGGTTGGCTCAGTGACATGTCATAGAATGTTACATGCAAAGACGTACACACATGTAAAATTCCAAGCCAATTATTTACTCCAAAAAAGAAAAATGATACAGTAAAGGACAATGCTCAGGGGCACAAGCACATGTGTGTGCACACACTCAGAGAGCAGGCTCTGAGAAGGGAGGGAGAATGAAAGAAGCAGCAGTAAGGAGAGAGGAAAGAAGGGAGGNGAGGGAGGGAGGGAGCGAGCGAGGAGTCTTGGGACAGAGGGAAAGCATGCTCAGAAGCCTGTTTTGAAATCCAAGTTGCTTGTCTTAGTGGGAGAAGAAATGATCTAGCTAACTGAAGACAAGGAGGACATCCTTGGGGCTGGAGAGACGACAGCTCAGCAGTTAAGAGTATTGACTATACTGGCAGGGAAGACAGTTCAAATCCCGGCACTCACACGGCAGCTCACAACCATCTGTAGCTCCAGATTCAGAGGGATGCAAAGCTATCTTACGTGTGGACAAAACACCCATCCACATAAAATAAACAATAAATTTATCTTCTTTTAAAAATTTTTCAAAGAAGAAGGGGAGGAAGAGTCATGTTCCTGGCTCCTATAGACATGGGTTGTTCAGAAGTGAGAGAAAAAAGACCACCATAGCAAAAACAGCGACCTCACAAGTGTGGGATTCCTGTACTTTTTTTTTTCTTGTCTGTGACTTGGGTTTCTGTCTTTAGGATTCTGTTCGGTTTCTCCAGTACACTGCTTCCTGGAACTGTAACCATAGCTTGGAAAAGATTGTGACAAAGGCACCAAACGCCCCGGTTCTGCGGGTGCTCCTGTACACTGTCGACAGAACACAGAGGTTAAGGGAGAGGCACAAGCCATTTCGATTTCAGAGTCAATGCCTGGGCAGAGCGACAGTCCTCAACAATGGCAGTGGCCCTTCAACTGTGAGGCATAAAAGAGTTTAATTTTCAGCTTAGCTCTGACTTAGAATGAAGAGATGAGGTGGGTGCCGGAGAGGGAAGTAATGGCTACACCTGCTTTTGTACTTGTGTGAAACTTATTTTCCCACAAGTATTTTTGCAGATAGGTCTCACCCTGGAAAGCTTTGGGAGCTGTTAAAGGCTCATGGAGAAAAAATTAATAATTTCAACATTAAACAGAAAAATAAATGAATTTAGATCGACTCCTAGTCAGATCTAGGAAGCTTAAAATCTGGTTTGGCCTTATGGAACCTTTGGGGAGTAGAGCTAAAATAATTTTTTCCCTATCTTACAAAATGAAAACACGAGATGAGAGATAGCTTTTTTTAAAAAGATGAGATTAATGAATTATCCAATGTGTTTGGAAGTCTGAGGTTGACTCAGTGACATGTCATAGAATGTTACATGCAAAGACATACACACATGTAAACCCCAAGGCAATTATTTACTCCAGGAAAAAAGAAAAATGATACAGTAAAGGACAGTGCTGCTGTGCCTTGGTGGCCTCAGGGGATGGAGCCCAGGTTAGCCCTGGGATCTGCAGATACTCAAATTCCATATAAAAATGGTGCAGCATAAGCCTACAGCCTATCAAAGTCATTCTAAAATCAATCTTCAAAATCATTTCTAGACCATGGGTACAACTGACGCAGTGTAGAGAGTCAGGGTGCTGTATTGTTAGAGAACAAAGACAAGGTGCACACCGACTGCGCATGTTCAGATATAGATGAACCATCTTAAGGGAGTGGGAAATGACATTTTTCCTAATAAGCTCAGAAGACAACCTGACCCTGACTGTGGGTGTGTATGTGTGTGTGTGTGTGTGTGTTGCACACATGAGTATATAGGTGTGGATGCCCATGCATGTACAAATGGAAACCAAAGGAGACACTGGTTTCTCACTGTATTGCTTTGATGCAGGATCTCTCACTAAACTGGAAGCTTGCCTCAGGTAGGCTGGCTGGCCAGTAAGCTCCCAATCCACCTGTCTCTACCCCTCAACATTCAGGATACAGCCACACATACCCTTGGCCATCTTATTACATGAAAGTTGGGGATTCAAACTAAGGTCCTTGTATTTGTACAGCAAGCACTCTTATACAGTGAGTCATCTTTCTGCTTCCAATGGGACTTTGTAAATTCTGTGTATAACTTAATATAATATAAAAGAGGAAAAACTGAGTCAAAAGTCACACACAGATGACAGTGTTCTCAAACTTAGAGCTGTTAGCATGGACCATGGGGGTGTGAGCACCCTAAAATGAGATGAGTACCATCCTCCATAGCAGGGCCTGAGGCACAGCAGGGAGAGTCAAACTCTGATCTACTCTCACAGGGTTGTGATGTAGGAAGGCCCAAGGCAACTGTTTAGAACAAGGTGCTGAGGAAAGAGTGGTTGTCATGGGAGAAGAAGGTCTATGGAGAAAGTCCAAACAGGCTTTGGCTAAGAGCTGCATTCTTCAGGAGAGGCATCACTTTGAAGTTATACTCACCTTAGATTACAGGCCAGCTTCTAAGCCAGGCAGTGGGACAGGACAGAAATACATCTTCACTCTCACATGATGTCTCCTGGTTACAGAATTTACCAAATTCCAAGACCAAGTGCCCCATGCTGGGGCAGACCACAGTCTGAGGAAATTACAGAGAGGACAAATCCTCAGAGAAACCCTGGACACCACATCTTCCTGACTCTCTGAGAAGAGGCAGCACACAAGGAGCCCAGTCACCAAGCTCTGAACCCCAGCAACTTCCTTTCCAGAGCATGCCTCTTTGGTCCCTCAGTCATCGCAGAGGAAGAGGAGAAGACAGTGGCTAATTCCAAAGATGCTTCTCATAGATTGTCTCTCCTAGATCACAAAGGTATGAACCTGTAATCTGTGGGCCATCTTGTCCCATTGCCTGGCAAAGCCCACTGACAGACTAGCCAGAGCAAAGGTCCTATCTGAGATTTGGACAAGACGTCCTTCAAAAAGTCCTGGTCACCACACATCAGTGATGTTGGCATCTAAACTCTTCCAAGAGAGTGGTACCAGCAGAGCGATGAGAGTATGATGCTCCTGGATACAGACCCAACAGACTCTACGTCAGAAGACAGTAGAGATAGCTTATCATCCAGATTCACTGTGCGCTGCTCAGAATAGCTAAGTTATGAAAACAGCCTAGGTGCCCATCAACAGAATGGGAAATGAAAACACCACACATGTGCATGCATGCATACATGCACATGCGCATGCACGTGCACACGCACACACATGTGCACACACACGTGTGCGCACACACAGAGGAGTATATTCAGTCACAAAGAAAAACAAAACCTTGCTATTTGCAGGAGAGTGAGTGAAACTGGAAACGACCGTGTTAAATAAGCCAGACTCAGAAACACACTCCATTTTCTCCTATGCAGAACCTACATTTAAGAATAGCAGCAGACACAAAAGCAAAAGGCAGGCTGTTTAGTCAAAGAAAGAGCACCCACAAGAAAACAGGACAAAGGGGGACAGGGAGATGGGTGGAAGTACATTCTATGCATATCCAAAGTCGTGATAAGGAACCGTGACCCAGCGGCTGAGCAGTGAACCGTGGCAGAACCATGGTCATCTGAATAGTAGACATCGCCAGTATTTTCCCAATTGGTTGTAGAAGAATTGCTTGACTAAATGGGGCTGAAAACCTTTCTTCTGATTCAGTTCTAAACAAAGTCTCATTCTAAATGTCAAGGGCTCCCTCCCCTCCCCGCTTCTATCCACTTTCCTGCTTGCTTGTCTGTTTCTAACTGGAGACCAAAACTGTTGGGAATATATGCTTGATTCAGTCCAGAGGATATTTTGGTGTTCAACTTTGCTTTCAAAAATACACGAAACCAAATCTGGTTCTAACTAGTTCAAAAAGTGGCTCGTTTTATTTTTAAAGTGCACCCATTTGGTTCTTGGTTTCTAAGTTTGGTTTTCTTTTTGTCTTTAATGTAATTTGGGAGTTGAGTGCCTAGTTTGGTTTATTTAGGATTTTGGCACTTAATTCTGGTTGAGTCCTGGCTCTGGCCTCCTGTTGGCTGGCACTGACAATGCAGCTTGCTTGCAAGGCTTGTCAGGCTCTGGCAACGTGAAGTGGGACAGGTGCTGTGTTCTTAAACCGGGTATGCACAGCCAAGGAGAAGCCCTATAATGGCACAGAAAACGCTGGCACCAGAAGGACCCTCTGAGGCCAGGTACCCCAGTGCTCCTTTTTAGAGAGCAGGGAGCCAAGATGGTGCCATTAAACGGCTGGGAGTAGAGGAGCTGGTGTCCTGCCTCCCTTACACCTCCTCCCAGGGCTGTTCCGAAGTAACCCATCAAAGTCACGTTTTCTATCTAGGCTCTAAAATTGACAGTCCGGGGATCAAGGCGAAGTGTTGAAAGGCTGTTACCCCGAACCCCTCCGTATTCCCTGAGCCTCACCAAGGCTCAGAGTGGGAGGAAGAGACGCCCAGAGCCTTGCACAGTGATTCAGACAAGCAGTGGGTGTGCAGAGAAAGCCAGCAGGTATTTTAAAAAGACCCAAGGAACTCACGTAGGAATGAGCCTATAAATTCTACCCTATCACTGTTACCAAGGCAATGCAGGTGGGCCTGGAGCTGGCTGGCTGGCAGGCAACTCCCACCTCCTCACGCGCACGTTGTTCTTGTTCGTGCTACACAGGGCTTCTTATGACATCCCCCCTTCCCGCTGGGTGACCAGAGATCCACTTCTTTTCCTGGATAGGGTGGCCCGTTTATCCCAATGTCAGCTGGACCAGCATGCTTTGAGGGTTGCAAGGAGTCCAAAATGCTCACCAGGGAGGAGCCCCATGCAGACAGAAACTCAGAGATGTCCACAATTCAATACAGGAACCGCAACTCATCCTGATTCCAGGCGTATCACCAATGCAGCCCTCCCTGGCTCATCAAACAAACACAGGCCTGAGAATGTTCCCACGACAGCCCACTAGAGTGCTGCGCAAGGCATGAGGACTGACTGAGTCAGTCTTTAATTGTCTGACAGTCTGGCCAGACTCACAAAGGAGAGAAGAAAACAGCTGAGTTTTAACTGCAGAACCCACCTTCGGACTTCAGCAGGCAAGCGTGGAGAAGAAAGGGTTAAGTCACATTCTGTCTCCATCCCCACACAGGAGGCCAGAATGTATTTCAAATCCACTCCCCTCCTTCTAGGCACACAGAGACACCTTTTTATTCCAAACGCAGCTGCTATTATTAATGATGGCAGCTTGGCCATATGGCACCCGTCACTCGGCCCCATCAAGTAGCATCAGGCCCATCATCCATAGAGTATTGGGCCCACCCTTCTCTGACAGTCAAATTTGACTGCTCTCAGAGTGATCCTTCATGGTGCTTCATGAACGTGGAAGATGGAGCTAGAGGTGACAGGTGAAAGTCGGGGGTCAGTCCCTCTAAATCAGCCCAATTTAGCAGTAAAAACAGAAGTGATCTGTCCTGAATGTTGTATGCTGCACTGCTGGTGCCTAATTAGCTATTGCTTGCATCAGCTAATGGGGGGTGAGGGTCAAGGATGTGGCTTGATCTCTATGTGTGCTGATCTGAGGAGGAGGGAATGGGACAGAGAAAGCCTGTCTCCCAAAGAGTAGCAGGTCTGGGGAGGGACCTGGAGACAAGAGCATCTATCTTTATTTCTGCCCATATTCTTAAGAAAGCTACATCCCTGGGTGTCTGCCCCCTTCCTTGCACACACAGAAAGCCTGTAGCAATTCTTTGTCCTTACACCTGAGCTCTGTAGACGGAGGTGCAGGCCCGCGTGCTCTGAACATGGTAGGTCCAGGGATAACTCTGTCGCTGCATAGCTATTGGAACTCTGCCACATGATGAAACGGAATGGGGGAAAGAATGGAGCCCAGTGAGAGAATGCTTTCTCAGCACGTGCAAGGTTCCATCCCCAGCATTACAAGAGAAAACACAGCAACAAAAAAGGAATAAGGTAGATTCACAGACAGATCTAAGAAGCCATGAACAAACAAACCTTCAAAGCTTGCTTTTGAGTGTTGCCTAGTTTTTTGCTTTTTGCTTTGTTTCGTTTTTGGTTTTTTGTTTTGTTTTGTTTTGTTTTCATATTTGCAGGGGCATGACTCGTAAACTTTCCCAGGAAAATGCCTTTCAATGGGGATAGCAATGTACAGACCTGATTAACATTCACAAACGAAATTCGCATTGAGTTCCTGCAGACCCAGCTCGGTCCCTGATGGGAGCTGTTTCCACTGCTGGAAAATGGGGACAATGTCACCACTTCCCCAAGTGTGGAAAGGTTAAGTAAGATGACATTTGTGCTTCTTGCTCAGCGCAGATGCTGGGTAAATGCCTTTCCCCCTCTTCCATCCTTCTCCCAAAACCATGGACTGTTAGTATCCATATAGGCTTAATAATAATAGGGAAAAATTACAGACTACAGCAGGAGCCCATGAAGAGATATTCTTCCTGACTGACATAGGTAGAGAGGCCCACCAGCAAAACTGACAAGAAGTGATTGTAAAGAAATTAAAGCCAGCACACACTGACACCTATCTGGCAGAGAGTGAGTGGCCTGTCTGCAAATGTCCCTACAAAGTGCCAATTGTGTTAGATGGATGGCTGTCCTTTCCATCCACTCTTGAAGAAGAAGAAAAAGGAGAAGGAGAAGAGGAAGAGGAGGAGGGAGGGAGGGAAGAAGGGGGAGGGAAAAGAGAGAAAGAGGAGAAGGATGGGGGGAGGAAGCAAGGCATAATAATTCTAGACAGAAACCATGAAAATTCCTTCCATCCTGTGTTCGTGATTTCACACACACTGCTCAATGTCCAGTGAGAGCCATTTTATGCATATACGGACATCTAGTTCCAACTGTCTAAACAAGGCCCTGCATCTCTGGAGCTAAAGCATGCACACTTTGCACTTGGTGAAGAAGGATGTTTCCAGAATTATGAGGTGGTTCCATCAGGCAAGGCCTGTGTGGCCTGTGAGCAGGGTGGCAAAGGGAGAGTTCACAGTCACAGCTTTCTTGCAAGAACCCTTCTGGACAGCAAACTCAGGGAGTCCATGGGGAGACCGCCAGGTAGGGATTTCCTCTCTGCCTTCCGGTGTTCTCTGAGTTCCAGGCATCAGGCATCTGAACCCTGTGACTGGAACTGTGGGAATCCTCAGTTCATTGGGATATGTAGAGCAGATCTTGGCAAGAGGTTGTTCTTGGAGGTTCTGGAACTCTGTGCTGGGGTTGTGTGTCGGAATGGTTTCCTTGCTAGGCAAGAATAACTACCAATCTCAAGTGAAAGTGAATCTCTGCAAAAAGCAGAGCCCTGTCTGCTTCCTCCCTCCCTTCACAACCTCTAATTTTCTCACTCAGCTGCAGGGGACCTTCCACTGCAACCCCCGTCAGCCACCCAAATGTATGGTGGGTTGGACCACCAAAACCTTCTTTATAAATGACCAACTCTCAGCAGGGTATGGTGGGTTATGTCTGTAATTCTAGGACTCAGGAGGATAAGGCAGGAGGATCATGAGTTTAAGACAGGCTTGAGATAGACAGCAAGTTCCAGGCTAGCCTGAGATACGCAGTGAGACTCCATCTTGAAGAAAGAGAAAGACTAATATAATCCAGGTTTGCTGGCTGTCACCTGAAATCCCAGCACTTGGGAGGTAGAGGCAAGAGGCCAGAAGAGCTCAAGACCCCAGAAGTAAATAATACCTTCTTGAAGAAGCTGAGATAAAAACTAAATTCCAAGTCAACCTTGTCTCCATATTAAAATCTTGTCTAAAAAGTGGGCTGAGCTCACTACTTAACCTTGTAATCAGGAGGGCCTGTGTTTGATTCCCAGAACCCACATTAAAAGCTAACCAGACATGGCAATACCTACTTGCAATACTAGAAATGAGGAAGAAGAGACAGGAGGATCCCTGGGATTCCCTGGCTGACTAGCCTAGCCTACTTGGTGAGTCCCAGACCAATGAGACACCCTGTCTCAAAACAAACAACCAAATGACATGTTCAAGCTCTGTGGAAAAGGGCACCTGCCATCAAGCCTGGCATACTGGGTTTGATCCCTGGGATAAACATGATGGAAGAATAGAAGCAATCCCTGCAAGTTGTCCTCTGACCTCCACACATATGCATATGTGTGAGCACACACACACACACACAAGCAAATAAATATAATGACCACCTGAAGGACAGCAGGTTGTTCTCTCTGACCTCTACATGCTCATGCATATGCACATTCTGTGGGCCACACACACATGTATCTGTACAGCGCATGCATCACACACACACATATATTACACACATGCATCACACACATACATTACACACACGCATCACATACACATATACATTTGCACACACACATACATCACATGCATGCTTTTGCACACACACATGCATCTGCACACACACATTTGCATCACACAACCATACATCACATACACACATTTACATCACACACCCATACATCACATACACACATGCATCTGCATGCACACAAACACACACATATTCATCTGTATACACATAAATATATCACACACAAACATACATACATACATCACACACAAATACATACATGCACCTGCAAACACACATCACACACATGCATCTGTACATACATACACATCACACACATGCATCTGTATACATATATATCACATACATTATACACATACACACATACATGCATCTGTACACACATACATCACATACACAAACACAGCACATGTGCATCTGCACACACACATACATCACACACGTGTTTGTACACATACATATATATCACACACATACACACACATACACCACAGACACACATACATATCTACAAGGGTCAGCTTCCTGTTTTGCTTTTCTCCTTCCTGTTCTCTCTGAGAATTCCAACAGTACAGTGTCTGCAGCTCTGAGCCATTGGCACTGGCAGGGCACTCACTGTATTTGGATGATCAATTTAGAAAGCATATGGGGTGACAATGTTCCTTAATGAGGCACAATCCTGCAGGGACCAGTTCAGTATCACGGGGAAATTAATATGCAGATTAGAATGTGTGAAAGCTCTTTGCACGTAGTAGTGAGGAACCATAAGGCTTATTAACATGTGTGCCAGGACTGGATGAAGATCGAGCCCACAAATTGGAGAAAATACTAAATCCACCAAGAAGTGGGCAAACTGTAAGGCTGCAAAGTGGCCCACCGTGGTAGTGGAGCCTCTGCAATACCCAAGACATGATTCCACCACAAGTCTGTAGCAAGAAAGGCCGCTCTCTCGGACTGAACAGGAAAGAAACAGATGAAGAATCATAGCAATCATGTGTGTGGCGCCCAGCTGACGGGGTATAAGAAGAAGAATTCAGTGCCTGGTGATGGCAGGGGGAAGTGACCAATTTTATACCACTGAAACTAGTAATGAACAAGAGCTAAGTGAGAAAACGTGTCCCCAAATCGAAATCCAGCAGTGGGCAGTTCTTTAACGGGGTGAGTTATTTAACCAAGCTAAGAATTTGTTATGGTCATTCAGGAAAGAGTACAGGCCACTGCAAACAGCCTTTGATTGAGGATGTGTGGCCCAGGGGAAGTAATTGAATCTGTCACCAGAAGGTCACCATTTTATTCGTTATGGTTTATACCAGGAGGTAGGGCATGGCTACGCACCTAGTACTGCACCGCAGGACTCCCAGCTTCAAATGGAGGATAATAAATGGATTAAGGCAGTAAAGTTTTATAAGCGCGAACCTAAGAATTATCGTTTTAGTGGCTGCTGTGAATGGTACTGGAATGAGACCAGAATAGTAAAGCAGAATTCTAGCCGGCACATCAGGCGTTTGGCTACTGAGGTAGAGAGTAAACAGACACAACACCCTAGCCTAATCCACATGCGCCCTCATGAACGAACGTCAAACCCGATGAAATCAGTGCCAGGCAATCCCTTCGGACACAAAGGTGGAACGTCTGAAACCAGCAAGATGGCTCAGCGGACAAAGGGGTTTGCTGCTCAGGCCTAATGGTCTAAATTCAGAGAGAACCTACTCCCAAATGTTATCCTCTGACCTCTATAACTGCATGGTGACATGCCTACACCCACACACTCTCTCTCACACACACACAGATTAATAATAATAAATGGAATTTAAATGTTTTTAAGGAAAAAAAAGATGAGAAGCTTAAGTGGCTCACAGCTTGTCCCCCAAAAGTCAAAGTAAACAAACTAGCAAGATAATGTGAGACAGCTGGAAATGACATCATGCAGATTCAACAGCCTCTTTGCAGTAAGAAAGGCTGTGGAGCCAAACAGACCCCAGCTCTGTTTTCTTTTAGGGGATCTAGGCTGAAAGACTTCTTCATAAGTTCCATTGTGTGTGTGTTCGCCTGTGTATGTGCATGTGCTATGTGTATGTGCATGCATGCATGCGTGTATGTGTGTATGCATGTGCATGTACTGTGTGTATGTATTAATGTGCTATAAAGAAAAAGACTCAACTGCTATAACCCTCTCTGCATCTCCCCCGACACACAGTGTGTGTGTGTGTGTGTGTGTGGCAGACATCAGCAGTAGCTATGGCAGCTGCCCTGTAATTGAGAAAAGCACCAGGAATTACAGAAACATCTGAAATCCCCTAACCGCTAAACCAAACCCAGAACCTACTACCACACTCTGATGTCCCTCTAATAACAAGTGTGCTTCGTGTGCTCAGAGCACTGTGGGTGGCGCAGCCAAATGCCTTCCAACCCAAGGAGTCCTACAACTCCATGACCCCAGATCGTCAATTGCTCTCCCATCACTGATGACATGGAAACTCTCCTGTGTTGGTTAACACCCTTGACCCTTCAACAGTCTCGCCACCCCCTGCTCCTGGGAACACTCTAATCTCCCCACTGAGGACTCTTATTCTTGGTCCCCTTAGAAATAGCAAGGTTTGGGGAGCTCCACAAGGATAGATTTCCATTGACACTGTTCTCCCCAGTTCTGGGAGCTTTCTGGGGGTCTTGGGAGAGAGGCCATGTTTACTTCTCAGGGTCTCCATGAGAACCAGCCTGCTGCAGGACATATCCAGGCAGCAGAATGTACAGCAGGAAGGCCTGCCCCAGAGCCACTCCAATCCTGCCATTTGATTGGACAATGGAGACGGACAAAGGATCCAGTCTGGTCGCATCCTGAAATCTTAGGAGTACCAGAGCAGGGAAACAGGTTGCTGGCTCCTCAATGAACAGATTTGCTGCTCTACCACATTGTCTAAAAGAAAGTGCCAATTACAGGCACAAAAGTCATCAAGCTGGTGATGACAGTAATGGATGACTGCGTCTTTCCTAAGGGTGAAAAGGAGCCAAGGAGAGGCTTGTGTGAAGGCACCTCTTCAGTACATAATTAACTGCTGGCTTCTTTGGGTTGCTCCGATAACGAACTTGACAAAGAGCTGCAGAGCAAGATAGCCAGGGGCAGGGGCATGAGGAGCAGCATAGGTCATCCAGAAAGCTGCTGGGGTGGGGGTCCTGGGTGGGCTCTATGACTCTGTCACAGGGAGAAGTCCTATTCCACCACATTCCGACGACGTGGCAGTCGCTGCAGGCACTGATCAAGGAAGCAGAGACCTGCCCTGGCTGCTCTTGATTCCCCACATCCCCGTGCTTGAGCACCCAGGCAAGGAGTCCAGGGCCATGCTGACACTAGATGCCCCCTCTCTCCACGGGGCTGAGGAACAGGTTGCAAGCTCCCCTGAGAAATGAACAGTGAAACCTGGGCAAGCCTCTCTTCCCAGAACTGGAGGCAGCTTAAGAAAAGGAAGATTGTAGGCTTTGTCACAGAATCTTATACTTTTTAGTTAAAAGGAGCCCCTAGAGATGAGCTAATCCACTCTATTTTTAAATGAGACCAGAGAGGAGACGTGACAAACCAAAGATCACACAGAGAGCAGATGATGGAATTCTCAGGTGTCCTCCCCCCGGAGACCTCTGAGAAACACATTTTGGCTAGCCATACCTCCTGAGCCTTGAGTCTCCATGGAAGAGGATAAAATCCCCTCAGCTCATGAAGGCCTGGGCTGCTTACTGGACATGTATGTGACTTCCTAACAAGAGGTGAGTCAAGCCTATACTGACCTTTCTCTATCCATCGAAGTATGGGAGTCAATAACTAATCAATTTTCAAGACACAGGAGCATCATTTTCCTGAAATGTAATCTAAACAGCAGGTTCAGGACTGGGGCTGTACCTCAGTGTAAGGGGCTTGCTTACCTAGTATTCATGAAACCTTGGGTTCCATCCCCAGCACGCACGCTTGTGTGTGTACGCATACACACCCCCACACACATACAGACAGCTTTAATTCAGTTTAATTTAAAAGCAGTTTCAGGTGCAGCGACCAGCTTACAACACTGGTGGCCCCTCGTCAAAACACGGGTCATGCAGAGCACGACAGGGTGAACGCCTTAGCCAGTCCTTTCCACTCAAGCGCCAGCATGAGATTTTAAAACTGCAAGTCAACACAATCCAAGAACTGTGAGTGCTAGAGAAGAAGAGGAGACTAGCGATGGCTTTCCAGAGCCAGAGGGAGGGGAGTAAGTAAAGCACCTACTGCCAAGCCTGATGATCTGAGTTCGATCCCTGTCCTTCCATGAGGTGGAAAGACAGAAGTGGCTCCGACAAGATGTATACATACACAATCAATCAGCCAATCAAGTAAGCAAGCAATTTTACTGTGTAATGTAATGTAATGGTGTAATCCACTGCTGTGGCCTACCTTGGAGTTCCAACCCTACAGTTTTGCTCTACCTATGCTGCACAGTTCCTGGGGCTGCAGTGTGAAAAATTCCAGTGGGACTGAGGAGCCTTCCTTGGGGTCCTTGCAGCCTCTGCTATCACAGGGCCTCGCCTCTACCATCTCTTCCACTTCCTGCCATCAATCAGCTTCTTGACGGCCCCTCAGTCTTGCATCCCTGCTCAACTCAACCTCCTCTGCCCCCTCTGCAACCCATACTGCCCTCTGCCTGCAGTGGTAATGGGGTTGTTGAGGCTAGCTAGAGGTGGTCTGGAGGGAAGAGGAGTCTGTAAACACAAAGAGAGTGAGAGATTAAGGGCAGGACACGACAGCAGTCATTCCGTATTGGGCTGGCAGCACCAGAACTGTTGGATAGACATCTCAGCATCTTCCCTGATTCAGTTCCCAAACACCAGCATGGAGGCTGTAATTTCTTTGTAGTGCCTCTCTTCCATGAGCCACAGCTTGCCACCATGATTGCTATTATTTGGATATAGTTTTCCCACAGGAACACATTTGTTGGAGACTTGACCCAAAGTGCGGTGATGTTAAGATACTGAAAGCTGACAGGTGTGCCCAGTCCAGGGCCCGTGGGCCACACTCATCCCAGGATAACTGTGAACAGAATGAAACACAAGATCACAAACCTACATAAAACTCAAAGGGCTTTGGGGTGGTTGTGCTTTTAAACTTGTGTGTTTTTTGACCGTGAACTTTTTCGTGGTCATGTAGCAATGTCACATGCACCTGTGTGCTTTTAAGAAACATTGTCTTCCATAAGGTGATTAGGTATCATGCTTGGAAAACACTAAGGCAGGTTTGGAAAGTGAGTTAGTTCTCACTTCTCTGGCCTCCTCTCTCATCCTGTGATCTCTCTCACTCACACACTTCGGCTGTGTTGTTGTCTACCATGTTGTTACACAGTCAAGGGTGACCTCACCAGAGCTGAGGAGACGAGACTGCCCATTTTAGACTCTCAATTTTCAAAACTGTAATCTAAATAAAGTTCTCCTTATCAACTCCCAGCCTCAGGTATCTTGTTACAGCAGCAGGAAAGATTGCTGCAATTACCTTGGCCAGGCACACCACATTGATCTCGGGGCTGATGGAGGATGTCCTAGGAGCTGGTAGGCCATAGGCAATCTCACCATCATCATCATCATCACCGTCATCACCACCATCACCATCACAATCACCATCACAATCATCATCACCATCATCACCACCATCATCATCATCATCACCATCATCACCACCATCACCATCATCACCACCATCATCATCACTATCACCATCATCGTCATCACCACCATCACCATCATCATCATCACAACCATCACCATCATCATCACCACCATCACCATCACAATCACCATCACGATCATCATCACCATCATCACCACCATCACCATCATCATCACCATCATCNCATCATCATCACCACCATCACCATCACAATCACCATCACGATCATCATCACCATCATCACCACCATCACCATCATCATCACCATCATCGTCATCACCACCATCACCATCATCATCATCACAACCATAACCATCACCATCATCATCATCATCATCACCACCATCACCATCACAATCACCATCACAATCATCATCACCATCATCACCACCATCGCCATCATCATCACCATCATCGTCATCACCACCATCATCATCATCATCATCACCACCATCACCATCACAATCACCATCACGATCATCATCACCATCATCACCACCATCACCATCATCATCACCATCATCATCATCACCACCATCACCATCATCATCATCATCACCACCATCACCATCACAAACATCATCACCATCATCACCATCACCACCATCATCATCACCACCATCATCGTTTATGCCCTGGCAATGCTTAAGCATGTATGGGCAGCCCATTTCTCCAGTTGTTCCTATCCTGGGCAGTCCTAGATGTTTGTGTTATTGTCATACCCAAGGTTCCACAGTCTTCCTTTAGGCTGTCTATCCAGCATATTTTTGGGCCTTCCTCTTTGCTTTATCCCATGCATTCTTCCAAGCAGTGCTGTCTTCAGCCATCTACCGTCATTCATTCTCAAAACATGGCCAAAGTATCTCAAGTGCCGTTGCCGTATCCTGTAGTTTACTTCCTTCCATACATGAAACAAAGTCTATTGTTCCCACACATAGGCAATCTACCAAGTGACAGTTTAGACCCAAAGGTGGCCCTCACTAGCATCTCATGCCTGAGGAGGCACAACATTAAATAACAGATTAAAAGTACTCATTATAGGTAGAAAAGGAGGCTAGGGGAAAAATGTTTTATATTACAGAATCTTCTAATTCTTAAATAAGGAGTTTACCATCTCCTTTTATGTTATTCCTATGGATTATACATGGGGACCTGTCTCAGATGTACAGTAGGCTCTGGAGCCTATTATATCCATAAAGGAATTCAAAGGCTTCTGCTTTTCTATGGCTATACCAAAAACCTAAGATAATCACCATAAAAAGGAATGTAGTTTACTGTGTATGATGGATGAGGTAGCACATTGTGGTGGGAGTAAAGACAGAGCAAAACCTCTCACGTCGTAGCCAGGATACAAAGAGTGGGAGCAAGGGAGGCAAGGTTTCCTTATCTACTTCAAGAGCAGGTCCCTAATGACCTTAAGACCTCCCCTTAAGCCCCATAACTTAAAGAATACCAGACCCATAGAGCACTTGTGGGCTAGCCAATACTCATTTAAGACCGAAACTCCATCTGGACCACAAGAGTCCATAATGGTCCGACAGGAGCCCTTGAGTGAGTTCACAATGTGGCTCTTAGTTCTCACTACTCTGTAGCACAAGGTTACGGGTCCTGTACTGACTGTTCTGCCTCACTTGCCATCTGTAGTCGCATTCCCGATTCCTGGTTCCTAAGCTCTGTCACCAGCTCTTCCTAAAGCCACCTATCCACTTGCCACAACTTCCACACTTTCCTCCTTCAGGATCTTGTGCCCTCACCAGTGAGCTTGTCCAGGAGGGGTGAGAGAGCAAACATCTGGAGGGCTCTGCACCACAACAGATCTGTCTCAGTTCCTCGGTTCTGCCCACTTGAAGCAATTCTAGGCCCAACTCTGACTTGAGCTGAGGAGTGAGAGGTAAAACTTAGTCTCTAAAACAGATGCATAAATAGGCCTGAACTCCTGGAACGGGCTGGGGTTTGAATTCCCTCACTGTCTAGGACACATTTGCTATGTGCTTTTCTTTTATACACATCTGTAAAGTGAAGGGGACGACAGACACCTCGCCCTTTTGTTGTGCAGGAACATCTAGAACTCATTGGAAACATCATGATATAAGGCAAAGAGGAGTTTGAAATCTCGCACTTTTGAGTCAGAATTCCACGTGACATTTTGAAAGCTGACCAGGGATAAATTACAGAGCACATTTGCCCTATAGACATGAGGTGACACTATCTGCAAGAGAGAACTGTTTTGAGTATTAGATGACAGCAATAAGGACCTAGGCAGTGTCTAGAATGCAATTAATACACCACGCACACACACACATACACACACACTCACACACACATACATACACTAACAGGCACACACATTCATACATACACATACATATATACACTAATGTGCACACAGTCATAATAAATCATACACACACATGCAAACACATTGCACACATACACTCATATACACACATACTCATACGATCGCATCACAGACATGCACACATATACACCACACACAAGCACTAAACACATATACACAAATACTAAACACAAGCACCACATAAACATACCACAAACTCATACACACATACATATATACACTAACAAACACACACACACGGTGACTCTTTAGTAACAGAAAGTGAAGTTTTGAGAGATTCTGATGTTTTACAATATGCGAAAGCCAAAGGTACTTGTAGAGAGAGTAATTTGAAAATTATTCTCATCTCTCATAGACTACTGTTGTAAGGAAAGCAGGCTCCACTTAACAATGGTAGTGCAAGAAGCATCATTCTAAGTCACAATATAGGACTTTGGGGTATCCCCACCAGTGGCTGTGCTTAGGGCTCCAGTCTGGACCACATCCACCAGACCATGCTGCCCCTGCAGATAGAAAACACCAACAGGCACAGCCCAAATCCCAAGCTCCAGCTCTGCCATCCCTCCTTCCCACATATCTAACTCTCTCTTTTCCTCTGGAGATGAAATGTTGGCTCATTATATCTATTTTTAATAAAAAGGCAAATTTAAGCTCTCCTCTGTAGTTTCAAATAAATTCTTCTAGGACACAGACTCACTGGGGATCTAGTTACAAATGACTTTTAGTAGCATACATTAATAAATTTAACCAAAGATAGAAAATCACCAGTATTCTGATTTTCTTTTTCTCTTATTTTTTTTTTACTCCAGAGCACTATAAATCCAATTTGTCTTTTCTTTTTAACTACATTTGCCATAAAACCACTTATTTTACTGAGGCTGTGACACACACACACACACACACACACACACACACCGCTATTTCACCTGCTGATTAATAAAGCAATTAGCAGTGGCTCTGACGCTCTCAGCACAGAGGCTGGCCTTCACATATCTCTGTAGCACTAATGGGTTCTCGAAGGTGGTGTGGCACACGGATGACTGCCTGCTGGGGCCTGTGGAATACATTTCCTAATGTACATCGTCAAGATGAATTGACAAATTACGTCAGTCTGGGTTAGTCATCATACAGAAAATATCGTTAGAGAAGAAAAGGGGATGAAAGGATGCGGGCAGGCGTAATTTGTTTTTCATCATTGATTTATGCTATAGAACTATTCTTGTAGTCAATTACCAAAGCAGAAAATGTCAGGAAAGAAAATAAAACTTCTAGGAAAGACGCGCCTATTACAAAGAGCAATGTGGTAAACAGACAGGAATGACAGCTCTTTTGAAACCAACACCCCATGAAGCCAACTGGAACTCATATTTCGGTCTGTATGCACAGTGTCCTTGGGGCTATGCCAAGTGCAGAATTGTACCCATGGCCCTGTTGCCTCCTTCCTCCTAAAACATTATTTCCTTACCATATCTTTGAGGAAAACTCAGGGGTGTGGGTCATAATGAAGGTGAGCTAGGAAGAAAGAACTGTGGTCCGTGGGGTGTTGGGGTTGGCTCCTTTGGGGACACCAAGAAGCTGAGTTCATTCACAAAGGAGAACTTAAGGTCCTTGTGGTTGGAAAATAAAACTCATATCTATGCACAGAAATTGCTAAAAACAAAACCAGACCATTTTGGGTTATTTGGGGGGCTTGCCTTGGAAATCTGTTAAAGGAATTTCATGCTCAGGACAGGATACAGATTTCCTTACCAGACTTACAGTATCTGACCTCATTGCCCTTTCATAACTCATCCAGTCATTCAGTGAGCATCTTTGTTTAATTGGGGGCAAAGATTTCTGTTCAGGGAGGCTGAAGCACATTAGAGATTCCAGTCTGGGCTCCAGAGTTAGACAAACATGCCCATGTCACTACTTATTAGCTAAGTGATTTCCATTAAATTACTTTTGAAGCCAGGTTGGTTGTACCTACCTCAAAGAGCTGTTGTCGGAACAACAGGAAGTAATGGCCACCAAGGAGCTAAGGATGATGTCTTCCGCTTGGCTGTCGGCTCTTGGAAGCCATAGCTGCTGTTGATACTGTCCCTCCACTGTAATAAACTTTGAACTGCTTCTCTGGTGCCAAGAATGAAAACTCACTCTCTCCCTCCCTCTCTTCCTCTCTCCCTCCCTCTCTTCCTCTCTCCCTCTCTCCCCTCCTCCTCTTCCTTCCTACCTCCCCCTCCATGGGATTCATAACACATATCTAAAAGTCTGTTTTTTGCAGCTCTAAGAAAATAAGCACTTGATAGAAATCGAATAAGACACCAATATAAATCAATCCATCTGCCCACCCAACCCAGAAAAATCCCATTAGAAACACTGGCTGCTTTTTATCCCTCTGCCCCTCCTCCCCTCTTTTCCCCACCCCTCTATTCTTCTCTTCTTCTCACTCCCTCTTATCACCTTCCTCCCCCCTCCACCTGCCAAATCTGTGAACTCCTCTGTCACCCTAATATTTGTCTCTTTTCAAAATTCTTGTGTTGAAATTCTGACCCTCAGAGAAATGGTATTAGGAAGTGGTCTTCAGGCAGCAATTAGGTCAAAAGGGCAGAACTCTCACAGAAGGGATTAGGGCTCTTACAAAAAGAGACTCAAAAGGAAGCTTGTGGTGGTTTGAATAAGAGCCCTAGAGGCTCATATATTTGAATGCTTTGTCATCAGGAAGCTGGAACTTCTTGAGAGGGGTTAGGAGGTGTGGCCCTGTTGGAGGAAGTGAGGAAGGGTGTCACTGGGGGTGAGCTTTGAAGTTCCAAGAGTCAAAACCAGGCCCAGTGTTTCTCCCTTCCTGCTGTCTGAGTAGCTCTCAGCTACTTCTCCAAAACATGTCTGCCTGTGTGTCATGTCATATACTCCCTGACACAATGATAATGGGCTAAAATCTCTGAAACTGTAAGCAAGCCCCAATTAAATGTTTTCTTTGATAAGAGCTGCTGTGATCATGCTTCTTCACAGCAATGAAACACTGATTAAGGCAGCCGTCTTCCTTACATATAAAGGTATAACAAAAGGCACTTTCTATACACCAGAAAATAAGCCCTTGATCTTGGGCTCCAGAAGTGAGAAATCACTTTCTATAAGCCACACAGTCAACAGCATTCTGTTAGAGCAGCCCAGGGTGTGTGTGTGTGTGTGTGGTGTGTATGTGTGTGTGTGTGTGTTAAAAGGGCTTCGAGAGAGAGAGAGAGAGAGAGAGAGAGAGAGAGAGAGAGAGAGAGAGAGTGCTCAGTGAATCACACAGTTCCACACAGTTCTGAACAATCCCTGCCATCCTCTGGTGGTTTGAAAGAAAATGACCCTTAAAGGAAGCAGCCCTATTAGGAGGTGTGGCCTTGTCAGAGGAAGAATGTCACCATGGGGGTATGCTTTGAGGTCTCTTTTGCTCAAGCTTCCCTCTGTTTGATAGCCAATTGACTTCTTGTTGCCTTCAGGATGTAGGACTCTCAGCTACTCCTCCAACACCACATCTGCCTGCGTGCCACCATGATAATGGACTGAACCTCTGAAACTGTAAGCTGCCCCCTCAATTAAACGCTTTCCTTATAAGAATCGCCACGGTCATGGTGTCTCTTCATGGCGATAAAGAAGACACACGCCTCAGGAGCCAATCAAAAGGACACAGGAGTCAAAAGAAAAGTGAATCTAGTCTATGAACTCTGATCCCCCAGAGCTTGGAGAAGCTTCAGGATACTGTCTAGCTTTTGTCTTCAGGAGGAGGAGGTCTGTGTCCTTCACCAGGTGAGCCCAGGAAGGGAAGAGTGCTCCACCCCACAGAGCAGGCGGTATAGGTGTCATATCAGAGACTAGCTGATAGCCTATCCTCTGCAGAGCTGGCTTTACCTGCATCTCACATCTCGTAGAGACAAGGTTGAGAACTCATCTATTGGGAATCTCCACTCCAGCCTCTCTCTCTCCCACTGTAAACCCTGCCCTTCTTAGAATGCCTGCCAAGTGGCAGCTTCTCCCCTGGAAATGCTCAAGACCATAGCTATAGAGTACTTAAGCTCTGGTCCCTAGAGCTGCTGCCACGTGATCTCTCTCCCCCCAGATCACCCTGGGGTGCTTTGCTCATTAAACCTGAACTTTTAATTGGGCCTGATCTGACTTATTGCATCAGGAGAGAAACCCACTACCAGGGATCCAAACATACTTATCATCATCCCTTAGTCATTGTTGTACCAGATGCACCTCTACCTTTTCCTGGTGCTCAAGATGCTCTGGGAGGATGCTTCAAAGTAGGTCACTTAGCATCTGCCCAGAACCAGCTTCATTGTGCACACTTGGGATGCAGATGAACCTGCCTTTGTTTTCTTTTCTTCCAAAAGTCCTACAGTCAATCAAACCCTAACCCAACCATAACTTCATTTATCCTTCATTCCCCAGACTCTAAAATGCTATCTGTTGTTTAATTACACTGACTGGATTATTATTGTTATATGTATGCCTAAACTCATTACCCTGTGTCCTAACAATACGCATAATTCTTAGATGCCAATTCAAATTCTTTTTTAGTTCTTTTTTAGAAAATAGAATGGCAGGCAGAGATTCTTATATGCAAAGCTTGACCTCATGCAGACATTTATTTCTCTTAATACACACACACACACACACACACACACACACACACACTCACGCACACAAGCTCCTTTCCCAGCATAGCCAGAAGAGAATCACGTGTTACTGCCCAGAGTCAGAAACAACAGCTATTTCCACTAATATCAGCAGCTAAGCAAACATTCCCCTGCCACCCAGAAGGAGGCTGAATCTACCCTCCCCTTCCTTTAAAGGGCAAAAGCAGCCCCTTCCTGAATATTCCCTGTCTAAGCCTCACTGAATTCTAGCATACCCCAGAGGGCAAGAACTCATCCCTCCCTTTGGGTCCACAGCTGCTGTGACCATTAATCACACTGCTGTCAGTCTTTCCTACAGCGGGCATCCCGTGGTGCCATGCTGGAGGAGCCAACAGTGCAGAGAAGTACCCAATACTTCCTGTCCTATCATCGGGGCTCTAAAAAGCCACCAAGGCCAATGCCAGTGGCTCTGTCAACAGTAACAATCTAGCCAGCATCTTCCCACTCTGGCCTTAGCTGTGGGGGACAGCACTCTAAGGACCCCACTTCCAGGACCCAGCATGGCTCTCACCTCACTCACTCTTCCTGAGCCTCTGCTCCCTCCCTCCCCATCTGCCTGTGTTAATTGTGCAAACATTGATGGTAACTCCTGGAAAATTCATTGCAAATGCCAGATCTGAAAGCTCTAGTCAGACTGATATATACTGTTTTCTAAGATGTGTGGCTTTCTGCCAATCTCCGCAGTCCTGAGGTCGTCCCTGCTCCTAACTCTTCGGTTCTCATAATCTCATTCTGACCTCAGTCTCTCTGGGAAACCTAACCCTAGGTTCATAAGGGGATCAAATCCCTAAAACCCCTACCATATCACCATGCCTACACATATTACACACACACACACACACACACACATACACACTTAAGTAAGAACACAAACCACAGCACATCAAACATGCACCACAGGCCATACCCACTCATGCCACACATAATATATATACCACAAATATAACACACCCATCCCATACACCACACACAGATATCACAGATGTACCAAGCATATCACACGCTGCATACTGCACACACAAACACAGATACCATACACACATAGTGAGCACCACACACACAAGAAAACCCTTGTTCTGGTTCTCCTCCCAGATTCAAGTCAAATGCTTTTTGTCTAGTTAGTGTTTCTATTGCTTTGAAGAGAAACCATGGGCACAGTAACTCTTATGAAGAAAAACATTTAATTAGGGCTGGCTTACAGTTCAGAGGTTTAGTCCATTATCATCATGCAAGAAACATGGCAGAGTGTAGGCAGACATGGTCTGGAGGGGAGCAGGACTGACTTGAGTGTCTGAAACCTCAAAGCCCACACACCTTCCAACAAGACCACACCTGCTCCAGCAAGGCCACACCTTCTAATAGTGCCACTCCTTATGGGGATTGTTTTTTATTCAAACCACCATAGTTATCATCCTTCTGCAGCTTTCACTGATATTCTACTGCAATGAATCTCTTTATCTTTGCCCCCACTGTACTTCCTTCATAAGTAGAATTCTCTAGCCAGCTTCTGAGCTCCCCAAGATATATTCAAAAATCATTCACTCTAACACTCCACTTAAGGCCAATGCCCCAGTACAACCTGCTTTCAATTCTATGGGAATTACCACCCAATGTATTAAGTCACAGTCCCTTAAAGACAGCATTCTCCTGGTGTGAGAATTAATTCTACACCTTTATTTTAATTTCAATTTATGTTACTATAGGTTTTTGCTTCTCTAAAGGATGAATGAACTCTACCCGGTATGTTAGATGTCAATGAAGGTGACAGCCAAGACTTTCTCTGCATCAGGACAGTGTGAAAGGGGGATGGGGTCTTGACTTTCTTTTCTACTCACATGCTTTGTGAACTTGAAAATGTTATTTCTCTAAGCCTCAGTTTTTCACATTAAAAAAAAGTAAAAGTATTGCATCCTTACTCTCAAAGCTGCCAGTCCTAATCTTCCAGCCCTAACCTTATCAAAGAGCAGGGCATTAGGGATCAAGACAGATAATGCACACCTGGAATCCCAGCAACTTGAGAAGTGGACACAAGAAGATTCTCCATTTGAGGCTAACCTGGGCAAGTCAAAGAAACCCTGCCTCCAACTAAACATTCGGAGGCCGTGGGAGTGGAGACACAGCTCAGAAGCTGAGGACTTTTCTACTGTGTACAGGGCCATGGTGTGGTCCAAGCAAACACGCACTGTCTTCATTGTGTGGACAGCGGAAGGCCGCATCAGACTCAAGAAGCAGTCTCAGGGTGAGACAACAACCAGAGAATGCTCCAAGGATAGGAGGCTGAGTCCCCAGAGTCCTCAAGATGTCACAGTCCCCATTAGAGCATCACCGCCCTCCTCAGCAGCCGGTTGGCCAACCTCAAAGTTTTAGTACATGCATAGCTCGCTGTCCTTATGTAATTTGGTGCTGGAGCATTACTCTATTTTGTACACAGAATCCAAGGTTTTCAAAAGAACTTGATTACAAGGAGTTCCATAGAGACATAATCCGGAGGAAACACGGGGCCTGCCTGCATTGCATAATGAGGAGACAGTCAATTGGCTGAGATGGAGGCTGCGGGCGGGCACACCTAACACTGGTACTGGGACTCAGCACCTCCTGCCCCCTCCCCAACTTGCCCTCTCCTCAACAGCAGGAATTCTGTCCCAGCTGATTCTCTGGTCAGTTGCCCTCTAACTTCCACATCATCTTGGGCACCTGTCAGGCCTGTATGTAGCCTATGTTTTCCTACATGCCCTGGTTTTAAACTGCCAGCTGCCAGGCTCCTAATCCCAATGCTATCAAAATAGATGGCCTTAGGGCTGTGTTAGCTATGCCCCTGCTGGTTCCTGAATTTCCTCCAGGCTGCTCACCCTGGCCTTTTTACACAGAGGAAATGCTGCAGATATTGTGCAAAAAAAAAAAATTCATTCCCATTTACACCTGTTGTGGGGATGGAAAACTTCTCATTCTGCCCCCATAGAGGAATAACCAGCAGGGCTGTGTTTGGCCCTGTGTGGCTCAAAGTCAGAAATGGACCATGACTGGATCCACTTTGGGTCTCAGCTTCCTCTTCAAAACCAAATGAGAGAGAGAGAGAGAGAGAGAGAGAGAGAGAGACTAAACTATCCACACAAGCCCTTCCTTAGTTAAGAAAAAGTCTGGCTCCAAGATAGCAATGCCAATGAATTGCCACACATAGAAGAAGCTGGAGCTGGGCCCAGTGCCTCTGCTCCATGATGGCTCCATGCCTCAAGTACCTGGTGCCTGTTTTATTAATGAGCCCTCCTGGAAGTTTGAAACCCTCATCCACAGGAATGTGTAAAGAAGTGACAGTCACGCTCTTTCTTTTTTTAAAAAAAATAATAATACCGAAGCCCCCAGAACCTAGACATTTGTCCACTAGGGTGTCTGGGAGAAAATATAACCTGCTAGAAATTCAATTGCCTAGTAAGTAAAGGACAATGAATATTGGTGCCACCTGGCAGTGGCCACAGATGGTTCCAGTTGTACCCCTCTGAGTCCAGGAGGTCAGATGGGAGGGAAGTGGGTTATAAGAATCATTGCAGAGGGATACATCTCAGGAATCTCCAAGGATAGGTACCATGCTTGCTTGCACTTGGGTGTGCAAGATCATCCGAGTTCAAAAGAGATGGCGTAATTCTTTCCTGTAATGCCTGCAGGTGGTTTCTGTCCCCCCCCCCACGCTCTGTTGATATGAGATCCCAAGAGCGGTTACAAGTTCATTTCGACCAATACTGGACAGCATCTGCAGTGTCCTCGGCACCAGAGCTACGAAAATGACGGTGACCTGCTGTGCTTTCCCCTAAGGCGCCTGTCTGCAGTGGGAAAAGAGATCCCAAACATGAAAGGTTAGGCTTAGTGAACCACAAGTGGAGTCTGGAGTCATGTTCTCTCACCAAGGAAGGAAAACAAAACTTCCCAAACTGTTGGGGAACACAGGAAGAAACAGCCAGGTAATAAAACCTGTGTCGAGGGTGAGGACATGTTACAGGTTTTGATCGAGGAGAAAGATGGTTGAGGGAACTGCGAATTAAAAGCCTTATTTGACAGTGGTCCTTAAACCATGATTGGAAAGGAGGTGGAAGAAGGTGGCCTGGGGCCACCACAAAGTCTCTGTCTCACGGGGTGGTGGTGACACACACCTTTAATAGCAGCACCCGGGAGGCAGAAGCAGGTGGATCTCTGTGAGTTCAAGGCTAGCCTGGTCTACAGAGCAAGTTCCAGGACAGGCTCCAAGCTACACAGAGAAACCCTGTCTCGAAAACAAACGAACAAAAGACTCTGTCTCAAATCGTGACATGGAGGCAGAGAGCTCTGTGTCGCACAGAGGTCAGGAGTTCTGAACCTGGTGTGGAAGGTCAAAGTGAACTATTTCAATGTCTCTCGTGATCCATTTATAAATGTTTTTAATTATTCTTCACAGCACTGTATTTTTATAGCCTCATAATAACTCTGTAAGGGGGGAATTGAGAGGCAAGGGGGAAGGAAAAGGAAGGGGAGGGGAGAGGAGAGCCTGGAGCTCAGAGACATTAGGTAAATGGGCTACAGATACATTCCCAAAGATGTCAGTGTCACTTGACCTGGTGGCATAGACCATATAATATGACCTACTCAAGAGGCCAAGACTGAAGGATTGAAAATTTGAGCCAGCCTGGGCTAAAGAGTAAGCACAGGACCACTCCAGGCAATTGAGTGAAAATTTAGCTCAACATACAAAGAACATGTCTCAGTAGGAGTGTGCTTTCCTAGGGTCACCAAGACCCTGGGTCTGATCCCCATCACCTCTAAAGCCTAAGAGGCCAGTGTGGGGCTCCAGTTCAGGCACCATCAGCACCAGCCACGTTGTCTTGGAAACAGAATGTCCAAGATCTGAGCAGAAGTAAGAGGACTCATACCGACCCCCAGGAGATGGGAACAAAGAGATGCCAAGGGGAATCTGGGAAGACCATCATCCAGTGCTGTGACCTGCTTCAAAGGGCTGAACTGCTAGGCCAGAGAAGTCTCCCCCTGAAGCCGGGTCCCCAGCATACCTAGAAGGGGAAGCTCTCAGGGATGCTTTAAAGAGTAGGAACAACTAAAGGAAACGTGTACAAGGAATCCTAACTTCCAAGATCCTGTAGGCCCTGGAAAAGATTTCCGTTGGAGGCTGCTGAATTCCATAAGAAACTTTCCAACCTTCCTGTTCTGGGGACCCTGGAGTCTGCTCTGCAGCAGATGGGACATGGTGCTCTTTTGATGTATCCTCTACTCTATCCCCACATTCATACTGTTGCTCAGAAAGCTGCCCCATTGTCTCCTGGGTCACAGAATAGCACTTTTCTGCCCACAAAGAAATGTAACTTACTGTCTGCTTTCTCTTTAATCCGCAAGGAAAAGGCAGGATGATGAGTCTGTGGGCAGAAATCCAGTGTTACAAGGATTTCAGCGGATGCAAATTGTTTCCTGGATAAGGGCTAATGACAGCTAATAGGCCAGCGCTGAGGGCTAGGCAGGTGACCTAGCAGCAGCTTCCTATTTCTGTTGGCTATAATCACAACTTCCGTCTGCAATTTTCATCCTCCTCCCATATTATTGGCAGTGTGGCCACATTTTCACACCCCTACTGCTCCTGGAGGACGTGGGCATGCTGTTTTACATAGCAATACAAAAGCGTGAGCCTTCCCTCCGAGCAACTGAGAAATGAGCTAGCACAAGCCTGAGCTTCCTGTTCCACCTGAGCGTGTGTGTGTGTGCGCGCGCGTGTGTGTGCACGCATACACATGCATGTACATCCAGTTTGGTCTGTTCAAATTGGAGCTGCTTTGAATGTATGAACTGGCGAGTCACTGAGCAATGGCAAATCTCTGCTGGGTGTTCTACTTATGACTCAGACAGGGAGCCAGCTCCCCGGCTGTAGCTTTTTCGGGGTCATCTATATTCATCAGAGGATCCCGCAGCCTCCAGCCCTGAGCTGAAGAAGAAGAGCTGGACAAGGGCAAGGTCAGATGTGCACATAAAGACTGTCAGGCATCAAAAAGTTGCTTCTGAGAGCAAAGACATCAGCCCACATGATGGCAAAGCCGTAGAAAGCATGGGAGTCAGGAGGCGAGGGTGGGGATCTGAGGATGTAGGAAAGCCACTAAAATCCATGTTTGACACAGCAACCTGGGGCGCTGCGGCAGAGCACCGCAGCCCCATTGTCTTGGGCTAACTTAGGCTCTTCGTTTCTCCCATTAGCATGTTGTTTCTCTCCCCAAATGCTCTCCCACCTCCAGGCCTGTATGACACACTTGCACGACATACCTTCCCTGGCTTTCTGACTCAATTTCCCCAGCACTATCCAGTCTGGGTCATAGGTTTTAATCACAAATGCATTATAAGGTCCGCTTCTATTTCTGGTCCCTTTGATATACTGTGACCATCTCAGAAGTAATAGCGTCTCTTCCATCTTTATACCTGCTGTTATGCACACAGTGCTTAATGAATATCTTCTGGATAAATAAGGATCAGGGAGTGACGGGGGGGATGCAGAGAGGGGGAGAAAGCAAAGGAGAGAAGAAAGGGGGGGCTTAGTTTTTAGCTCAGCAAGATAATTGCCTAAATCACGTGATACGGGCTGGCTTGTACAGAGAGCAGAGAGCAATTAACACTGTTCATCTTTGAGTACTATTGATAAGGTTCTACATGTGTGATTGACAAGGAAAACACAAAGACTTGCTAAGAGACTCAAAGAATGGGCTTTGAACAGAGTGATCTTGTTGCAGATAACAAGCTGCTCGCTGCCCCAGCTGCCTGCCTGCTTCGCCTGCTGTCTTCTCACTGCCAGCTTCCTGTAGCTAAAGGTAGAAAGGAACTGCCCATGCTCCTCACCACTCTGATCCCCACCCCCCAGGTGAGCGGAGGACTTCTCCAGCCACAGGCTTCTGACGGATGCTGACCAGCTTCCAAACACCTACCTCAAGACTGTCCCCAGGACCTGCTCAGACCTTCTTAGAAAGATACAACCAGGAAACAGTGCAGATAGGCAAAGGCGGGGGAGGCCTCCAATGCAGGGGTTTTTATTTTTCCTTTTGCTCGCCAGATTTGCTTTTCCTCCCAACATCCATGAATCCTGTCACAAACATGGAGGAACTCTGAATAAGCTTCTAAGGTGTCTGAGGAGAATGGAGACTTCCTGCCTCAATGTTAAATAACCAGCAAGCAAGAACATGGTAGGAGTCACTAGAGAGTGGTCACCGGCTCTCCTTCCAACTCACACAGGTCTGGGAGAATTGAGGGAATGAAGTTGGAAAATGAGATGGGTAATTGTCTTCGTCAACTTGGCCTGGGCCCTAAGGTGTCCAGCTAGTTGGTCAGACATTATTCTGAAGGCTTCTGTGAGAAACTGAGAATTAATTCATTAATTAAAGCATGTGGATGAGATTAACATCTAACTCAGTATATCTGTTTTATATCAGGAAGTGGTTTATATGTATACAACATTTTACTTATTTTTTAGAATTTCATACATTTTTTTATCCCTCACTTCCCCACTCAAGCTCCTCTTAGACATCCCCAGCACATCTTACCCCCAACTTCACTGACTCTCTCTCTCCTTCTCCTCCTCTTCCTCTTCTACAAGCCGTTGAGTTGAACCAGTGATGCTCACGTGCACACAGGTGTGGGGTCATCAAGTGTAGCACGAGCAACCTACCAGTAGCCACACACTCAAGTGAAGTTGCCCTTGGTCCCAGAAGCCATCAACTGCCTCAGCTAGGAATGGGGCCCAGTGAGCCTCTCCCCCACCTAGTCCGGAATTCTTATAGGCCTCATCTTGTCTAGGCAGGTCTTATATGGGTGATCACTGCTTCTGTGAGGGGACCACAGCCTTGTCACAGTATGTCTCCCTGTGTTCTTTGTGCCCCTTTTTCCACATGCTCCATGGGCCTCGGTCTGGGGGGGGTGTTGATAAAGATGTCCCACTTGGGGGTGAGTATTTACAACCACTGATTTTTCAGCACTTGGACCAGTTAGGATTCTGTGCACTGGCTACAGTACACTACAAAAAGGAGTTTCTTTGAGAGCAGCACAAATCTATAGGTATGTGCTATATTTAGAAAACAGTTTTACAACACCATTTAACAGAACAACAATGTAAGTTCCCCCCAGGGTTTGTAACTATCCCACACCATAGTCTTTTGACTGGGAGTGAATTGTCTCCCGTGAAGCAGAACTCAAATCCAATCAGAAAGTGGTTGGTTTCTGCCATAACCACCACACCACTATTGTACCACCGTGCATATTATTGATATTGAAGCAAGATGGTACAGTTCTGGGGAGGTTCACTGATATCTTTTCTCTCCAAACAGCCTACATAGCACCTTCTAGCACCATGAAAACTAGAAACCAGGGGTTAGATCTTGCAGTCAGTTCAAAATCAATGTCTCTATATCCTATAACCAAAATATGCTGGGGCCCCTCTCTCCCCACACCCACAGCAGCGTTCATTGTCATTTATGATCATGGTGATGGCCATTCTGACTGGAGAGTGATGGAATTTCAAAGTAGCTTTCATTTGTATTTCCCTGGTGGCTAGTGATGTTAGACACTTTTTATAAAACAGTATTAGCCATTTGTACTTTCTCTTTTGAGAACTCTCTGTTCAAATCCATGGCCTGTTTTTTTATTGAGTTGTTTGTTTTCTTGATATATAGTGTCTTAAGTTCTTTGTATATTCTAGATACTAATCCTGTGTCAGATGTATAACTGGAAAAAAAAGTGTTCTCCCTTTCAGTATGCTGCCTTCTCATTCAATTGACTGCTTTCTTGTTGTACAGATTTTTAAATTTCATGATTCCATGTGTTGATTACTGGCCTTATTTCCTGAGTGACCACAATCTAATTAAGAACAGCATAAGCCTGTATCTTGAAGGACGCTCACTACTTTCCCCTTACAGTTCCAGAATTTCAGTCATATAATGAAACTCCAGTTCAAATGAATCCAATGCCCCCTTCTGTCTTTCACAGATACCAGGAAAGCACACAGTGTGCAGGCAAAATGCTCATACACATAAAATAAAAATAAATTATTCTTTATGTAAATAAATGTGAGGAGTGTAGGCTTGAGGTGTCACTCACTCACCCAACACAGCATGTACAACTCTCAAGACCAATTAATTAATAGTTAGTTGATTATTATTAACTGGGAAAGACCACATATAGCAGCCTATTCAGGTGATCATAGTAAATGTTCTCCAATGGGATAAACTGAATCAATATTTCCCTCAGGAAAGTCTTGAATCACTTCTTTAATGTTCTTGCTGAAAAGCATGATATGAACTTCACTGTGAAGGTCAGATAAAACCATCAAGAACGTTCTACAAAATGGCCCTAACTGTCTCCAGTGTCAATGTCATGAAAGTCAAAAAAAAGTAAGAAACTGACTGAATCCAGAGGTTCAGCCAAGGTTAGGGCTACATCTCTTTGCCACAAAGCATATAATGAGCACAACTGATGAAGCCTGAGCAGGGTCTCATTATTATACAGTGTTTATAAATCAGTCTCAATTTCTTCATGATGACCACTGAAGTTTGGTTCTGCAGAGAATAGCCTCATTTATAGGAAACCTACACCAAAATATCCAAGAATTCTGAGACACAGTGTTGACAACTTACTCCAAAATAGCTCTATGAGATGTCTTTTCACTACACACATGTAAACAAACACAGTCACACATGTAGCAGTATGTTTATGTAGGAGAATACAGCTCTGTCCATATGAGATACTTATTGAAGTATTTTGGAGTAAGATGTTACAGTGGGAGAAATAAGGGTGAAGAAAACATTGAGTTATCTTTTTAAATAGATACATTTGAGAAGTCTAGGCTTGAGGCATCACTCAGTACAAGCATTAGGTGAAAGATAGATAATAGATGGATGATAGATAGATAGATTATAGATAGATAGATGATAGACAGACAGACAGACAGAGAGACAGACAGACAGACAGACAGACAGACA